>CM050164.1:365377638-365977638 GCA_027410445.1 Discoglossus pictus | reverse complement strand
GAAGATGCTGTTCAGTAAATTGAAATATGTTTCTATAGGCACAGAAATGTCTATATAGATTTATAATTGTAAGTGTACTTGACACTTTCTGACATACCATATATCTTCATAAACAGATAAACGTATTATCTGAGACATGGAACGGGGAAAGGAGGAGCTGCAAGTGGGTGTGGTGGGTTCACGAATCTGAAGCGTCTAGGATAGGGGTAGGCAAGCTTGGTTTTGGAGAGCCCCACACAGGCCTAGATTTGAGGATGTCTTTCTGTGCACAGGTGAGTCAATGAAGGAACAATAGTCTCACCTGTAACTAGCCGAGATATGCTCAAATCCTGGCCTGTATGTTGCTCTCAGGACTGAACTTGCCTACCTCTGGCCGAGAGCCAAATAAAAGTAAAGCCTTTTTTAACTTGTAGACGGTGCCTAACACCAAATTTGTCTTCAATCTGAATCATAAACTAGTGAATGCCTACTATGAACTGTAAAATCATCCTTTATTAAACCACGTCACATTATAAAGCAGTTATAATTACAGTTAGTTCCTGTAATTTGTAATAAACAATTAATATAAATATAGATAATTTATACTTCACATATATATAGGCCTCTTGGCCAAATGTCACACACACAAAAGTAGGGATAGATTAAAAAGCAGGCCTATGACCTCGGTGGGTCCTCCTACCTGGAAGGCTCACTAGCTAAAGCCCCAAATCTGGCTAAATCATGCTAATCAGTAAACAGTAGGAAACAGAGATCATAGGTAAAAGGAGGACCTAATCACCTGTTGTAAAGACTGCCTACAAAAATATAGGCCATATTCTTGGCAAAATGCTATACAAAAATGGCGTGGTGCACTCCAAAGACCAATATACACAACTACTAATGTCACTGAAAGGTCCAGTGAATACACTAAACTGAAAACCTTATAAAAACACTATTCAAATATGTACATCTATAAGTGATTATAAAGTGTTTGCAGGATATTACATTGTATGTATGATTCCTAAATTCCTGATTAGGGTTAGGGAGCCTCACAAACTGGGTATAGGCCAACAGACTAAATAAGTACTAACAATCACTTTGTTTTTTTAATCTAAAAGTTTAAATTTTAAACAGAACAAAAAAAAAGTAATTTGTTTGAAAAATTAAGTGCTCAATATTATAGATAAATTACATTAAATTGAGATACAAAAAATAAAAAACTGGAAACTAAATTGGTACATTCCACAACAGCTGGTAGATTCCACAACAATTTATTACTTGTATATGTATAACTGCGTATATAAGTAATACATTGTTGTCTTTTTTTTACGTTCTAAAAACATGTTCTCTATTTTCAAGATTATTTTACATTTCTGACAACTATCAAGACTAGTTCTTCAAAACTGCATACTGTAAACTTGGCCTCTGTATTAGTTATATAGTAGGTTTTCATTTTTTTAGTTACATTAAAATTAGTATTTGAACAAAGTGTATATAGTTTTTAAATAGTTTTAAAATGTATTTATGTTTTTACGTATTTATTGTTGAAAGCTGCCTACTTCTGACCATGTGTAGGGGGAGGGAGTAGGTGTCAAATACAATAAGTTTCAATTACAAAATAAATCCCTCTTCCCTCCTGACCCACCCTCCATCTACTGATAGATTAAAAATAAAAAATAAACTGTGCTGTCCAAATTAAAATGCCCCAAACATAAATAAAAATAAAAGGATATAACAAAAACATATAAACAATTTCCTTGGCAATCATTTGGTTATTTTATACATTCAGTAAAATATCAAGTAATACCCTAAATATAAAAAGAAAAGAAAAAGAAAAGGACAAACAGTAGAAACAAAAAACAATACTTGGGTATTTATTAGACTATTTTATATGGTCAGTAGAATAGATGAGGCATTGACAACAGATAAGTAATATACACTTAGTTCGAACTATAAGTTTTTTCCATGTATGAGATATTAAATGTTGGTATGTTTTTCCAATGTGGGTTACTGCTCAGATGGTCCCCGTATATAGACTGACAAATCACCTCTCATATTTGCCAGTGTGAACCATGGTGTGTCTGAACACATTACAAACATTTTGAATGGAGGATAAGGGAAGTGTGTTTATTTATTATTTCCATTGAGTAAATCATTTTTGTGCCATGCCTTCATTATCTAAGGCTGCATCTTGACAATCCAATTTATAGAGGAACTGAATTTGATAAGAGATTTGATTGATGGTTGAGTTGTTGTTAAAGGGCCACTTAATTCAGCACAATTGGGTCCACATCACAGTAAAGATCTCCTAAAAGCCCTGAATATGTTGGCGCGTTACAAATAAAGATGATAATAATAATAATAATAATATTAATAATAAAGCATGTTGAAATACTTTTAGAATTTTTGAAAGATGTGCATTTTTCACTGAGAAATCAAATAAAATCACATTTGTAACAGGCTGCCCACCTGCTGCTGCATTACTACAAGAAATAAGGTTGCAGTAGTGTCAAGTCAATGGTAAGACTGATTATATTTCCAGGATGAAGGGAACAGACATTGGTTTAATGGGTTATTTTTTTATGTACTGCAGAAAATACAGGTTTCTGCTCTCTTGCCTCTGGAATTTGCAACAGCCAGTTGGAAGGCTACACTTTGTATGTAAACAGACTTAAAACTTTCGATTTTTTTAGCTGTTAATAGTGTAAATTTTTAAAAAAGAAGATAATTTTAACATACAATTGTGTGCTCTTTCACACCATAAAGGGCAATTACAGTGAGGTAAATGGCCCTTTAACCCATCACACAAACTGCAACCCTCATGTTCCATTATTAATATTATAAATGATTTCCCCACCATTTCTGTGTGCATTCAGTAAGATTATACACTGACAACCCACAATTCTCTAACTTTACTTTAATTTCAGTTCTTTAAGAAAAAAACATTGTGCAAACAGAATCGTGGAACTGCACATTTAAGCCAAATTGTATGTTCTCCAAAACCAAATAAAAATGAGACAGCTTTATGCAGTTGCCCCTACCTCTAGTATACTAAACCAAAGTAATTACTTCTTGAAAACTAACACTTTACTAAACTATTACTGGGGCTATGAAGGACTGTATGCATATACATGTATATAAATGTATATTTCTTCAGCATGTTCAAATATTGCTTTTGCATCAGTATTACAATAAAAGTAACATGTGCATGTTTTGCTGAAAGGCTTTACCAAATATATTCATATATATATTATACTACTAAGGTTTTCAGAAGCCGAGAAAGGGTTGTCTGAGGCTGTGATGGCTGTTTTATGTGGAACAGAGAATAGACAACAGATTTGCAGCCTCTGTTGAAATTTTTGAATTTGGCCCCATCATTCAAAAAAGAAGATACCATTGGCCTGTTGGAGGCAGGCAGCTTTTCATGAAGATTTACTGATTATGCTTTCTATAGTTAATTCAGTTGAATTAGTCATGAACTCCCAGTATGGTGTCTAAGTTAAGTCTAAATACTACTATAGTTTTAAATGGAAATTAATTTATTACTAGCGACTTGCCAGTCAAAAATGACAGCAAAAAAATGTAATCCTCGCAATGCTGTTTGCCACACAATGTGAGGCTCTCTCCCCCCTCTAACTTGTGGGCCTCGTGATGAGCGCCTTCTGCGATCATTGCAAGCCTTCCCCCGATGCTCTCCTTCCCTTGTGTCTCACCCCTGTGTCTCTCCCTCCCCTGTGTCTTTCTCCCCCCTCTCCGGTCCCTGTTCTCCTTTTTGCATTTACGTCTGTGAAAACATTTGCGGGCTTGGGGAAATTGATCAATATCCCCAAGCCCGAAAAGTGCTTTTGAGTTTTTTGTTTTTAAGAGTGGCCATTTTTTTTTTAAGCCCATAACCATTTTTTTAAGCCAGTAACTCAGGGGGAGACAGGAGCCCATAAGTAAGTTTGCAAGCTAATTTCCTAATCAATTGGTGTCTTTTGGCGGCCTCCCAATGGCTTCCAAGTTACGGGCTTCAAATAAAAATGGCGACGGTTAAATTTTGAAGCCTATTACTGGGGCATCCAAGTCTCCCCCCATCTAACTTTCAGGCCTTGCAATGAGCCTCTCCCCCCTACCTTACGGGCCTCGCGATGAGCGTCGGCAAACCCGTAACTTTCCAGGCTCGCAATGAGCGCCTTGTAAAGCCCGTAAAATTTAACATTCTGTTACAAACAAGCTCGCAATTATGACAACTATATATGTGATCTCCCTTCTTGCTCTAAATAGTTTCTCAACCATGTTTTTCAAAAATAATTTATGATCAGTGGAAAAATGACACGATTCTGAAACGTTCTTTTACCCCACCTTCATAGAGCAGGTTTCTTTGAGGTGGGTGAAAGCTGTGTCTTTCCGCCACTGACCACACAGCTACTGAGCAGCATCTGTTGAAAATTCCTGCTCTGGACAGTATGCAATACAGAAATATGTTGTCGAACTTTGCCACTGTATTTCCATAGCATGGTGTATACCATCCCCAAGGTATGTGTTTCTACCTAGGCCCACAAGGCACAGGCTTGAAGATGCAGTATGTGCAGTGATATTTATGTCTGTACATGTAAAACTAAATACCCCCCTGTCATCCACATAATAAAATGCAGTTTTCAGACTTTTTGTCAGTAAAATGTCTCCATTCACCTCTATAGTAGTCATACAAACTGTGTTTATTTAGTAACTGTTTAAGAATTTAAATGAAAGGTGTGGTGTTTCATTTTTATATTCATAGTTTAGTGTTGTGTTCTGTATCAGATATGCTTCTCTCCAGCTGCTACTGGATAAAGACTGATATCAGGACATCCACCTGGACAGAATCTCTCCCATCCATGGGCAGCTATATTTTTTTCTTCAAATATTTATGTCCTTGCTAATCAATTATTAAAGCGACATTGAATACAATTTTTTTTTCATGCATTTAAATGAGTATACATTAAATATTACAAATGTTGCGTTTTGTATGAAAACATATAAATGAAAATCTGTTTAAACTAAAGAAAGTGCAATTGGCAAACAAGTATGACTCATACATTTATATTATTTCTCACTGGCTGAGAGGAGCAATGGTCTTATTAAATTTGGTATATTGTGTCTATTTACTTATTATTAGTTATTACAATATATATAATATATATATATATATATATATATAATATATATATATATATAGATAGATAGATAGATAGAGATATATTTTATCTAAAGCACTTTACAGAGCTATAACATAACACAATGAAATGTGAAATGCAGAGTGACATTTGGGTTTGTTGCTGAAAAGACACACCAAATCAGAGATAAGTTAGGTCTTAATGTCAGACTGATGCTGTGACACGGTTGGAAGGTGATTAGGGTGGTAATGGGTATTGTTCAGGACCTTGGTTATCTATGTTTATCGAGATAAAACATGGAAAGGAAATGGGTCTACAGAAAGGCATAAAATGTTTGCATTTGGGTTCTGTCCAATGTCTTATGAGAATTTTCTCCAATGAAGAGGAAAGGAGGGAGACGGCAGATGTGTGACAGGGCACATGTTGGCACTATGAGGAATATGGAGGAGAGGTTAGTTGCAGAGGTGGCAAAATAAGGCAGCCTTGGATAAGATCCTAGCTTGTATATACAAGGGTTAGAAATTTGAAGAGGTTGGGTTAGTAGAATGGATCATGCAAAAAGTAGTTTTATTATACAGGTATACAATAAGTATACAACAATACATAGAGCTACTTTGAATAAGGTTGATGGAACATCATGTACAAATCTGCAACCTGTATTTAACTGGCAACTTCTACATCTATCCAACTTGCGAAGCACTATTCAAAAGAAACAACAGTTGTGTGCAGGGCAGTTGCTAGATCTAATTGTCTTGATGTTAGAAAACGATTTCAACATAGAGCTCAATAATATGATCATGCAGGCTGTGCTTGGTTACATCTGACAAACCCAAATAAGCATTTTCCTGGAAAGCTACCTTTGCTTAAGGATTAAAAGTAAGGTTAATCCTTCACAATACTAATTTTTTTTGTAGTCATAACCTGTTTCTAAGTGTATGAGATCTATGCTTTGTTTATTCATCTGTTTGAATCATCTGTGTTTTATTTGATTATATTTTTGCCCATAAATATTTAGCTCTAAAATCTGCAAATAATAACTAAAATAATATAGTTACGTAGTATTTTAGGTTGAATAAAGACTGTTAGTCCATCAAGTTCAACCTTTTTAGATCTCTTCTGATCCTTTTAATATGTGGACTATTTGTTAATTATATATATATATTATGTATTGTGTTTAGGTTTGTCCTTAAAAGAAGATCAAGATGGCAACACATGCACCAGTCACAGATGAAGAGATGGAAGAGCTCAGAGACGCTTTTAGCAAAATTGGTAGGTTCCTATTTTTCCCTTTTGCTGATATAAAGTGGGGCTTGAGATGTGAGGAAGGAAATCACCACTCGCATATTTATCAAATTTTAAAGCGTAACAGAGATAAACAGAGCACTGATGTATAAAGCAGTACTATTGCATCTTCTGATCAGTTAGCCATCTTCTTTTGTTCTTGCTTTTCCATCATAACCTGATTCATCCTTTCTGAAATTGAAATCAATTCCTACCAGTCGACACACTCCAAAGACTGGGTACCAGACGGTACATTAACAAGATTTGGGTAAAATATTATAGTTTTCAGTTATACAATGTTTGCAGCACCTTAAAGTGTGAGGTAAAGTTTGAACATGTGGAATCACTTCTCAGGAGAATTAGGATGATGTTTTAAAAACGCATAAAAATGTATCCTGAGCTCAGATCATTAAAAATATTGACAAAATAGCTTATTTGAAAAACTAACTTACACACTTGAAAACTGTCTATCTCATTATGGCTGTTTTTCTTCTTTAAAAAAAAAAAGTTTAAATAACTTTATTTTGTATATTTTAGTATTTTGGATTTACAAAATTGTGTTTTGCTTTAACATTTAATCTTTTTCATGTGATTGTACATTGCTTCATTGTCTCATTCAATAAAAGGTTACTTATAAGAAAACAAAAAATATAGTAATTATAGGATGTACTTGAGTATATACAGAAATAAATAATCACATATATCAGAATGTACATTCCATATGAACTACTGAGTGAATAGTGAACCAAAATATTTATGTTGTACTTAAAGACATGTACAATGATATACCCTATAGTACCTATTAACAGTTAGTTATATATTATGGAAGATTGTGAGTCCCCTGTTCTTGAGATCGTATAGTCTACAGAGATTAGGAGTACATGCATGATGTAAGATAGTGAAGGAACAGCTTAGGTCACGCTTTCAAAAGTTTGTATGTGGACGTAACATCTCTTTATTACAATATCGTAATGCGATCAGAACATGGTCTAGTTTGTTGGATGTTGGAGGATGGATAGATGTAATTAGGGGAGGGTAGATGGGGTGGTGCAATAAACCAGAGGCTTTGTAAAAGAAAGAAGGGGAATGACTTAGTATGGAATGTGTTGGGTATGTTGTCCTGAGTACGGGAATCTTTCGAATATGTTGATGTTTTGAAGGCTTGTAAGAGACTTCTAGGGGAGAGGTGAGGTCTGGTAGAAGTCCTATATGCAGGAGTGAGAAGATGTAGTGAGAGAATCGACTATAGGCAAGTAGGGGAGTATTTGGAGCATCTGAAAAATGAGAAGTAATACTTTTTTTATGAGCAGGGAAGTGTAAGCCACTGTAGGTTGGTTTTAGGACAGAGGAGCAACAGATAAGGACCAGTGCTTAAGGAAACTATAGCAGAGTTGAGGGTGGATGCGAGAGAAGATATGTGAGTGAGATGGGTGCCAATTAGGAAAGTGTTAAAGTAGTCTAAACAGGAGAAATGAATAATAGATTATTCCTAGGCAATTGGCTTGAGTGGTAGAAAATATAGTGGGGGAAATGTCAAGAAAAGTAATATATGAATACAGACAAGGTGAAATATTTTATTATATAAAGCCCAACTTTTTTAATTTAACAATATATCTACATATATTTTTTTTAATAACCTTTATTTCTTTTATATTATGTTATAATTTTTAGGGGATTTCTATGTCACTTTAATACTGTGATCCTCGGTTTCTGAAATGTTTTACTTTTTAATTTTTAGATGCTGATGGCAATGGTTTCATAAGCCCCGGAGAACTGAATGACTTGTTCAAAGCTGCTAACCTGCCTCTTCCTGGGTACAGAGTGAGAGAAATCATCCAAAAGTTAATGGATACTGGAGATGTAAACCGAGATGGCAAGATTAGCTTTGATGAATTTCTCTCAGTAAGTTCCTAGTGTTACTTAAGATTTCTATTCAGAACAAGTGCTCGTGCAAGGATTCTTGACACCCTTAGAGACAGTGGTGGAGCTAGTGAATGGAGAGCCCAATGCAAAAAAAAATTGTGTTGGGCCCCCCTCCAGTGATACAGTATATACAGTATATAGTATATATATTTTTGTATGTATATAGTATATATATTAAATATATATATATTGTGTTTTTGTTGTTGTATAGTATTGTAGTGTAGTGCAATAGTACTAGCTAGTCTAGAGTAAAATAGATACATGTTTTTAAGGCATTTTTGAAAGTTTGTATTCCGTTTGCAATTTTATTTTTTGTTTTCTTCTCTTAAATTGGTAGATTTTTCATGAATTGAAAAGCTCTGACATCTCTAAAACATTTAGAAAAGCCATAAACAAGAAGGAAGGTATTTGTGCGATTGGTGGCACATCAGAACAATCCAGTGTAGGCACTCAGCATTCTTACTCAGGTAAGGAAAGATGAAAAGATGGAACCAAAGATCCTCGTGACACGTTAAGAGACTCATCACTTTATAATGAACTCAAAGTGTAAGCATGTATACGCTGTCTGCTATATTGCTTCTATTGTGCAGTTCTTGTTTTTTACAGACACCAGGTGACAAAAGGTACATTTCGACCAAGAAGTCAGCAGTACTTTTGCTATTAGTGCTGATCAAGAAATTAATAAACAGGTTCTTCCAGATAGAATTTGATTTTGTAGAACATGAGCGCCCCCTGGAGGCTTGATAGATTACATACATGCACAATGAAGAATGGATCAGGCCATATATAATATCATTGAGTTATCCTGCACAGTCTGTATTTACCATATTATTATTACACTAGCGACTTGCCCGTCAAAAAATGACGGTCAATAAAATTGTAAGGCTGGGAATGCTGTTTGATACACAATGTAAACCGTTTTATACTGTGAGTAACTTCGGCGCTCATTGCGAGGCTTGCCCTGAGCGCCTTTGGTGCTCATCGCATGCCTCGCAATGTGCGCCTTCGTCACTCATCGCATGCCTCTCCTGTCGTGTACTTTTTGTCCTCTGAGCACCGTCATGAGTCATGATAAAGAGAGATATATATTTCTATGTATATGTAGTTAAGTAATAATTAATGATTTATTCAATACATTTATCTACTTTAATTATTTCGAATTCTTATATGCAGCGAGCAATAGGCTGAAGAGCTAACAATCTGTTTGTATTTTGCGTCTGCATAGAATATACATTTTGAGTGTTGGTGCCCTGCTTCTAAAGTGTAATGAATGTTCCAAGTGTGCAGTATAAATAGGCTGTGTACGCGAGGTAAAGCTGTTTGTTTATTGTGTAAAGCGACATTGTATATTCGCAATGTTATTAATGTGTTAGGCAGCTCTGGAGCAGTTCCCGGCATTTGTAATAGTGTATTTTGTATGTGGTAGTTAGATGTGTAAAGTGGTACGCATTTAGCAGTGTTTTGCACGGTCCGTGGTCGTGTAGCCTCGTTTTCATTTTTTACAGCGGCCATTTTTTTTTTTTGCTTAGGCGATTTTTGAGTGCCGAAAATCGTGTAAATCAATTTAAATTTGCGTTCCACCTCACTTCCAGATGTCCTGGCTGTGATGTTTTTGTAATTTTTTGGGGTGTATTTAGTGTGTTTTTATAGCTTTTTCGTTTTCGGCGTTCGGCCGGTAATCTTGTAAATCTCGCGTTTGTCAACCGCTTGCACACCAAGGAAGTGTTTAGGAAGTGTTTTTAGGCTAAGTCCCGCGTGTTTTATTGTCTCTTCGTATTTGTGCTGATAGTTGTAGTGCGTTAAAGTGGCTTAACTGCTCGCCTCGCTATGCGAGGCGAGCAGGCCATGAGCTCCTTTGGCGCTCATCGCCCAAGTGCTACGCGTTAACGGGGCCAAGTGCTACGCATTAACGGGGCTAAGTGCTACGCACTAACGGGGCTGGGGCTGTGCTACACGTTAACGGGGCTGGGGGGTGGTACGCGTTAATGGGGCTAAGTGCTACACATTAATGTGGCTGAGGGCTAAGTGCTACACATTAACAGGGCTGGGGCTAAGTGCTACACGTTAACAGGGCTCGGGCTGGCTGGGGCTAAGTGCTACGCATTAAGTGCTACACATTAACGGGGCTGGGGCTAAGTGCTACGCATTAACGGCTCGTGGGTAAGTGCTACGCATTAACATTGTACGCACCACGTAGTTCAAAGTTGGCTTCCTGAGTTTCATAAGCTCTAAATGATCAGGGCTCCAGCTACCAGAAATAACGTTTCCCTACAACCCTACCAGTGCTCTTCAATCAGCAAGTTCACCTGTAAACCTACCAATAGATCGCTTGACATGCTTGAGGTTTTGGTTGTGCAGCTCCAGTGCTCCTGTGGAACTCTCTCTCCATAAAAGTTTGAGGGTCCCCGTCTTTGATCATTTTAAAAAAGAAGCTTAAAAGGACATGGGATCTTCCCAGGAATTAAATGCATATTAAACAGCAACCTTTATAGTATTCAAAACATGTTTTGAATAAAAATATTAATGTACAAAGCCATAGAAAACTTACATAGAAGGTTGCAGTTTTTTTAGTAATATGCAGCCTTACTAGTGTAAAATGAGCTTTTACCCAATACTGCCATTTCATAACAAAAACATTCTGCTAATCTATGGAACTTTTGAAGGGCTATTTTTTATATTTATTTTATAAAAATCTTTATTAAATCTTAATGAAAATGGTCCATTTCTAAAAATCTGAATAATCACTTACATCCAGAGCTTAAAGTGGTAAGCTGTTCTTTAGAAATATACTTAATTGTTTCTACTACAAATGTGATATATATGGTGTGATATATATATATATATATATATATATATATATATATATAGTAAATAAATAGTACATTTTTGTTCACATTTGAACGTTGTCTAAAACAAGAACAAGTTAAAAAAAAACTTGTTTCCTACTCAGAATTCCGATTTTTAAAGTGCATTCTACGAACCTGGACAGGGACATGCAAATGTGCCCACAAAGGTTTCGCTCTTAGAATCCATCTTCCATTTTTAAACATTGCTTCCTTTAAGCATATGCCTGCTGTATTACACAAGCCTGAGCAAAGCTCCAGGTGGATTATATAGTATATATATATATATATATATATATATATATATATATATATATATTTATATATACATATTCAATAGAAGACTTAAAATCATTTATGTTGTTTGCAGAGGAAGAAAGTATGCCTTTGTAATTGGATCAACAAAGCCTTAGAGAAGACCCAGACTGTAAGCATGTCATTCCCATGAACCCAGACACTGATGACCTGTTCAATGCTGTTGGTGATGGAATAGTACTTTGGTAAGTTTTCAACTAAAAGCAGTGTGATTTTAATTCATACTATTAGCCAAAGTGAAAAGATCCATAAATCTTACATTGTTTCATTCACCACTTAATTTTTAAAATATGAACAACTGCAAAGACACAGATGAAGTGATTGTCCTAACCTGTAAGTAGCTTAAATGTATACATTTATACTGACAGATACAATAGTGGTATATGTGTGTCTATTACTGCCCTATTGACACATACTGTAATATATATACATTAACTAGTTTACAGGGCATTTACTTTAGAATTAGCATGCTTTTAATAAATAAGATATATGTTAAAACTAGCGACTTGCCCATCAAAGCCATGGTAATGCTGTTTGCCACAAAATGTAAAGCTTTTGCTACTCTGAGGACCTTCGGCGCTCATTGCAAGCATCTCTCCTTGTGTACTTTTGCCCCTCTTAGCACCTTCGGCACTCATTGCGAGACACTCCCCTCGTGTCCTTCAAGTTTCAAGTTTGCATGATCATCTTCGGCGGTCATCACAAAGACAGATGTATAGTACAGTGTTAAATAAACATTTTTTTTAGTGCAGTGTAAATTAGAAACACAATTCCGGTCTCAGAGCATAATAAAGTGATTTAAATATGTAACTGCAGTGTAAAAAGTAAAACATTTTTAATGCAGTGGAAAGTATACATTTACGCGCTTCTGCCGCTAACTTCGTATTTTTCCGACCTTGTATTTTTTTTTCCACGCGTTCCTCAACTGCTTGCAGCCTAAGGCAATCCCGCGTTTCCTAACTGCTTGGAGGCTAAGTCCCGTGTTTTTTAATGCCTCAATGGCTCACCTTTGCAAGGCTCTCAGGAGCACCTTCAGCCCTCATTTCTGCCTAAATCCTGGGTGTTTCAATGCCTCAACTGCTCGCCTCGCTTTGCGAGGCTCGCAGGCTATGAGTGCCTTTGCCGCGCATCAGCTAAGTGCTCAGAGCTCAGAAGACTTCTGTGGTTCAACGGCTCGCCTTGCTACGCGAGGCTCTCAAGTGTGACGATGATTCGCAGTTTGACAACTATTAAATGTGATAATAATATACATATTCATTTTAATAACAATTTAATAACATGTTCATTTTTCAATATACGTTATTTATTTTTCAGCAAAATGATCAACCTTTCTGTAGCAGACACCATTGATGAAAGAGCCATTAACAAGAAGAAGTTAACTCCATTCACCATCCAGGTATAGAATAATCGCAGCTTACTCTACAGCAAGGTGCAAGTGAAAAAGTGGGAAAAATAACCTTTTTATACAACCACATGTATATAGTACTTATCTTATGTGACAACATCAACCTAGGATAGAGCATCACAAAGCTGAATAGGTGAAAAGTATAGGCCAGGCATTCCAACTCTCACAGTTCTCCAATAGGTCAGAATGTAAGTAAAGCCCTGCTTGATCACATGCAGCTTTTTTATTTTGCTTGTGTGACATATGGATATCCTGAAAGTATGTGCACAGAGCCCTGAAAAATGATTTTTAATTCACTGGTGTAGATGTGCTGCTGTGTAGAAAAACCTAACCAAAACATTGTTGTTAGTGGCCAGAATATATTTCTGCTGCTGTCCCATTAAGATTATGTCTAATATGATTATTATTGTGGCTACTACTAGACCACTAACGTTTAGTCTCTGATTGGCTAGATAAGCAAGCAACGCAAGCATGCTGATTTCTACCTACAGTCTTGCTGAAAAAAATAAACGTGCACAGTAACGTATGACTTTATAATAAGAACAGCCCTATGCAGTAAGTGGTTCTAAAAAACAAGAAAAAAGGAAATAGAAATGTAACCCCTAACATTGTGACAAATGTGGTGTGGGTGTTAAAGGTCCTGGTTCAATTCCCCATATAGAGTTTGATTTTTTTCTTTACACAAAAATCAGAAATATATTTGTTTAGGTTATATAATAATACATATGTCAAGATGAGATAACAATCTTGTTTTTTGTTTATTTAATAAAAATATGTGAATTATATATATATATCACATATATAGTTGTGGATCTTGCGATGTTGGTGACGTTTGCAATGTTTGGCACTCAGTTGCATCCCTCGCAAAGCGGCGGCGTCACACATGTGAGACTTGTAAAGCGAGGCGAAGCAGTCGCGCAGAACTTAGGCTGCAATGAGCGCCGAAGGCTCTCATTGCAGCCAGTGGCGCTGTCACACATGCGAGCCTCGCAAAGCGAAGCAGTGGCGCAGTACTTAGGATGCAATGAGCGCCAAAGGTACTGGCGCAGTACTTAGGCGAGGCTCGCCAGTGGCGCAGCACTGTTCATGCACGTAACTCTAAAAATCCACCAAAAATAAGAAATCATCTACAAAAAAAGATAACACACTCACACACAGCACAGGGGGAGACACAGGAAGCCTGGGAGTGACGTTGCAAGCGAATTACACCCATATTTGGTGTTTTTCGAAGAAGAAAATGGGGGACAAAAAAAACAAAATTTCAGAAACAGCATGAAAACGAGGCTTAGCTGCTCCAGGCTTGCAAAACTTAGAAAATACACAACGCTTAAGACAGTAGCACAAACAACACTTAAGACAGTAAGATGAACAACGCCAGGCACGCAGGACTTAGAAAATACACCACACCGAACACACTAACACTTACACCAACAACGCCAGGTCACTCAAGACTTTGAAAATAAAACCAACGTCAGTCACACACGCAAACATACAGCACACACACAGAGGAGAAAGACACAGGAAAGGGACCCGGGGGGGAGATGCTGGAAAGAGACACATGGCATCCCCAAGCACAAAACTTGCAGGTTAATGAACCCTGGAAATTAGCGGCTCATACAGTAGGCGAGAGGAAAGACGATGAGCACCGCGAGTGAGACAGGCTTGCAATGAGCGCCAAAGGTGATCAGTGCAAAGCCGGAAACTTGAAGTACATGGTGGTGTGTGTTAACAAAAAATGGAAGGCAGAGAATTGAACCTTACCAGATGAAAAAAAAAATGTACCCTTATTGGCAATCACATACTAAAATAATGAGATGATGCCCATGCTTTGTGTTGTGGTATCACAAGGCTGATTTACAACTTAAAATTATAAACTTCAGTATAAGTTTAATGCAATAAGTGCATACATATTTAATTGATAAATTATTATGGTTTTAAACAAAATGTTTTTTTTTACTCTGCTGTATATCTTTTATAGTAGTAAATAAGATTAATTTTTATTTTAGTCTTTATAATCTTTTGTTCTGTCCATATAGGAAAATCTGAATTTAGCTCTGAATTCAGCCTCTGCTATTGGTTGCCATGTTGTTAAACATTGGTGCCGAGGATCTGAAAGAGGGGAAGCCCGAGTATCTGGTCTTGGGACTCTTGTGGCAAGTTATCAAAATTGGCTTGTTTGCCGACATTGAGCTGAGCAGGAATGAAGGTGTGGATTTTTTGTTATTTGACAACAAAATTGAAATTTAAGTATTTTTATATATATATATATATATATATATAAATATATATATATATATTAATATATATATATATATATATATATATATATATATATTATAAAACCAATCTGCAGCTTTAGTTACCTTAAAAGATGCATACAAGGAGTGTTCAGTGGATTATATTTATTAGTCCATGATAAAAAACAGCACCTTGAAGACCTTGTAGATAAATCTGCACTGGGTCACTGGTTTCGACACATTACCTCTATTTGTATATATATATATATATATATATTAGCTTATATATATATTAGTGCATAAGTACCAGGGCTGTCTACAGGGTAGGGGCCTGAGTTAACTGGGACTCATTTATTTATTAGGCGAGGACAGGGGTGTAGGAGCCAGAAGCATTCTGTGGGGGATACAGCTCATTGTATACACAGGCCGTAAAATAGCTTATTTATACATACATACATCCCCCAGTTCCTACACCCATGGACGAGGAGATAGAGGTAGTTGAATTTGTTGCGTTTTTATTGACCCCCAAGAACATTTGTGTGTGTGTGTTTTGTGAATATATGTTTCTGGAGAAAGAGAGACGAGAGAGAGAGTCGGTATGGGGGGGGGGGGGGGCTTCATTATTTTCACCTTCCATTCACTAGCATCACCCCTGAACACTTTTTTATTACTCTTTGATCTAAGTTATTTTAACTTCCAAGACTGTTATAAGATCATTTATATTATCTGAATATGAATATAGATGATAAGCAAAACATAACACCTGAATCACATTAAGAGTTCAGTTATGAAATCTGAAGAAGATAATCTCAGCTGTAAAGATGGTAATACTAACTTAATTGCAATTCAACTAAAGCAATATATATGTTTGTAATTATAATAAACAATACACTTGTCAATGCAATATTAGTGAATTTATTATCATTTTTTCTATCATGTACAGCCTTGATTGCCCTCTTGCGAGAAGGAGAGAGTTTGGAGGATCTAATGAAGCTTTCTCCAGAGGAGCTGCTACTCAGATGGGCCAACTACCACCTGGAGAATGCTGGCTGCAATAAAATTACCAACTTTAGCTCAGACATCAAGGTTTGTTGAGAGGGATTGCCATATTGTATATGTAATACAATGACAGCTCATCCATAAAATATTTGTAAATAGGTATTTATAGATGTGTTGGGCATTGAAAGATGAGATGAAGTCTACATACATGAAAGCAGTCCTAAAATCCAAACTACCAAAACAAATGGATCATTGACATGTGAGCTCTTGAAAGGTGCCATTGCCAAACCAATAATTCAGCTGTTAATTGCTGCAGGTCTTGAGTTAGGCTACCCATGGAAACCACACAATTCAACACCATCAAGTTATTGAAGGAAGATGATTGTTTGATAGGAGAAGAAAGTTGATAATAATATAGAATTGAATGACCGCAGTAAATATTCAGATCTCTATAACTAAAGTATTGAAATGTAATTTGTCAGATAATATTCACATTAGCAACTATACCACTCCCTTATATGAAAAGGGAAAATACTGGCCAGGTCTTAATCCCAAATGCTGGCACTTCATCTGCACTTTACACATACATTTCTATATTACTCATGTATTTTTATTGTACACTTCCAAATAAATATCGCATTTTAACATTCCTTTATACAGTACAGATCTGTCCTTTTTATAATTATTTTTTTGCCCTTTAATGGAGGCAGCAAAATTATAACAAGATCTTTTTTTTTCTAGTCAGACTGTCCTCCTGAGATAAGTTCTGTGTGTCTTGCAAATCCATATGAAGCTATGTCACTTTGCCCTAGCAATACGTGTTACTGTTAAAGCACCACTAACGTGACATTTCTCAATATAATTCATGTGTTATTATCATTTCAATGTGTTGTCTGTATTCTTCTGTTTATAATACGTATGTAAAACTGGTCTAAGGCATATATCATCTTCCTTAAAAAAACAGAAACTATAAGGCAGTATGATTCTTTTTATGAGACAAATAATAAGGGCGGTAAAACAATTAGCCCGTTCCAGATCACTATCTTGCCGTGTTGAAGGGCCTTGTGTAACTTCATGAAGCTGTGAGCTTATAACCATGGTATTACTCAAGATGAACAGATCATAGCAGAGGGGTCAGACAAATCTTGGTTGACTGGGAGAAGGAAACTGGCAACCCACTCCAGTGTCTTTGCCATGAAAACCATATTGATAAGCACAGTCAGAAACACAAACCTGATGTGCCTGCGTGTGGGGTTCCATATGGTCACAGAGTGTCAGACACGACTGAAGGACTAAACAACAAAAGCAAACAATTGGCCACAGTACAAGTATCATACTGACCTCATTGTCTTTTTTAATTAGGAGGCAATATGACTAAATAATGTTTTTTTACCAACTCTTGTAATATATGTGTGTAATCTACAGATATAAAGTAATTCAAAAAGTCAACAAAAATGTATTAGCTAATGGAGATTAATAAATGCCACCATTAATACTAGCTTATTATCTTTTTTAAAGGTAAATTAAACAAAAAAATCATAAGCAAACAATATGAAAATGCAATATGCCACATTGGCTCAATATAGTTTGAGTTTTGCTAAATTTTTTAATTATGATAATGAAAATATTTTTTTAATGAGCTATTTAACACACAACTATCGATGAATCACTGGTATATCCAGTTGAATTGCCTTGAGTAACTCCTGTTTCTTATGACATAGCAGCGTAAGAAAAAAATTAATTTGAATTGTTATTAAAATGTTTCTTAATTATATATAACAATTATCTGCAAATGGCAGAGAAAGACTTGAGTCCATTAGTTGGATGGTGGAGCTATCCAGAATACCTTAAAGACCCATTTTATCTGAGGCTCCATTCTCACTTCCATTTTAACTTCCCCTGCCTACTGTTTTGCTACAAATTGTTCTAATTTATTACACTAATAAAATATATTGACCAGAGCTTCGGAGTAGCTCCTAAATTTTTACCTGCCACCAAGACGATATTACAATTACCATTATATGACTCACATTCACTGCCAATTCCTGTACAACTGACTGTACTAATGTTTTTTTTTTTAATATACGGACTCCAAAGCATACTACAACTTTGCTTCATCAAATCGGCATCCAAAGGAGAATGAAGACTGGAACTTCATCCTGTTGACATTGATATGGTTGGACTAAGGGTAAGAATGGGCTGCGTTTGTTTTACTTTAACAAGTAACTTGCTACTGTATCTAAAACTTAGACAGGAGAAATAATAAACACTATACTATATGTATGTATATAATCTATTATCTATATATAATATATATATATATATATATATATATATAACTATGCAGAATTAAATATATTATTACAAAAGAAGTTGATTTTCCTGCATAGCCAGCACTGAGTATAATGGATACTCTAAGGGGAAACATACTAGCCAGCAAGACAATTGGTCGGCCTGGTTTGTATGAATTGTAAGTATAACAAATGACATATGGATGACAGAGTAACACAAGGAATGTCGTAAAGCAGCACAATAAAGGTCAGAAGATAACTCTGGGAGGAGCTAACAACAGAGAAGTATAATTTTATCTGAAAGAGGCAATCAGGTTGTGTTAGGAGAGAAGGCAAATACATAAGGTTGTGACTGTCATGGACCCCTTTATCTAAGCATGAGTGTTGGCACATTGAGCTCATTAAATTCAGACAGCTTGGCTCCAGCCACTGGATTATGTACTTAAGCACTGGCCCATTGTAAGCAAATTAAGTAAATCACATCTGCCATGTACTCTATCTAAGGTCTGGACCACCCAGACACAGAGACGGCAGGATGTGTATTAAGCCTATTGCTCTCAGGAAGCTACTGCTAGACCCCATGTAGGGTCATCTCCTGTAATTGTCTGCCACACCCTCTAATTTTTTCCTTTGTGTACACCCCCTCTGTATCTAACTGCTATAAATACGGTTTGACTTTTCAAAATAAAACAGTTGACTTCTGGAGGCATATAGAAATTGTATGTCTCTTATTTTGCTCCTGTTCTCCTGGATGGCTGCAGGGAGGTACTGAGAGACTCTGTAGGATCTTATCAAGCCCCCTAAGAAGAAGCAGATCTGGAGTCTCTTGGTAGCCTGGAAGTGCTGATTTCTGATGCAAGGACCCTGACCGATACAGAAGCCAGATATCAGGGTGCTGGTGCCAAGATTTCTAAGAACCCCACGGTCCTTGTGGGTAGCTAACATGTAGTCTATAGCAGGTGGCTCTGGGCTTGTATAGCCCCTACTCTTGGATCGTCACAGTTACATTTACAACTTTTAAAATAATGTAGAACTGCTTAGCATTTATACCAGTGAAGGAATAATAAATCTTCTTATGTGAAAAGAGCTTGAGACGTGATTTAATAATAATTATAACCGCTCCATCCATGTAACTCTATTCTATCTATATCATACATAATGTAACTCAACTAATTACATTGTTTTAACATAAATAATATAAATACAAATTAATAAACATTTTAAGTAAATTTTGCACATATAAAAATACATTGGTACATTAAAGCCACTTAGGAAAGTGGACAGTGATTGGTTTCCAAAATTGGCACATCACTGTTGAGAAAATTATAAAAAATATATGTATACAATGCACATTGACCCTCATTTAACTGCTCCAATTTTGAGATCCGGGCTCACAAGTTGAGGTTGCAAGTTATTTTGCTATTCAATTGTCTTCCGTTTGCAGGCTCCGATCCAGTTACTTGCTGCGATCTGCGATCTATTGTGATTTGTAAAATCGAAAAGTTAAAGCCCTCCAAGCCTTTGATCTTTCACGGCCGCAAGAGTCCTGAACGCTAAATTTGCAAATCACTATTCAATTGCTCCGATTCCCCGTCGCTAACCACTCCATCAAGCCGGCAAATGGGAAATATCTAACCACAAGTTACTGGTACCAAGGAGGTCTCGCAAAGGGCTTAATGACAAATCGCAGCACTTTAAAAGCAAATAAAAAAGCAATACTGTACTTTTATGAAGAGTGAAAGTGAAGATAGGTCTTAGAATTAATAGCACAACATTCTCCAATACTTTATATCATGTTTAATTTTGTGTTTTATCGAGCACGGCAAATCAATGTGAAGTCCTACAGGCTTCAACCTCCAAGCCTGTAGGACTTTGAAATCCAATCTCCATTTTTTCATTGAAGTCCTATGGGCTTGAACATGATGGCTGACGCAAGGCCGGAACTCATGGTTCAAGCCCATAGGACTTCAATGAAATATGGAGGTTGGATTTCAAAGTTATATGGAACCACGAGTTACAGCCTTGCGTCAGCGATCATGTTCAAGCCTGGGTTTCCAATGGTTTCCAAATTTCGCGACCAGCACCCTAACTTGAGGTCCCGGCCAATTGAATACCATTGCAGAAGTAGAGCGACAGGAGGCAAGCAACTCAATCGCAGGCATTTTAACTGTCTGCAATGGGAGTTGCGAACCCCGAATTCTGAATGAGGCTCATTGTGTTTATCAAAGTGAAGCAATAATACTAAAATGAAGCACTAAAACTGTGCTCAAAACTGAGCCTCCTGCATATAGATGCAGGGAAAGATTATTGTATTTATAAGCACTTTCTCAACACCAGTATGTACTAGAACCTATCCACTAATCATTTACATTGTAATTAGTGCCTAAGGGCCTCATTCAATTGCGATTTGGCCAATTGAATAGCGCTCTAAATAGCACATAGCATTTTGCTATGTAACAAGTGTTATTCATTATGAAGTTTATTTTCTGTTTATGCTTTCTTTGGCCACAGGAGAAAGATGACCTGAAGAGAGCAGAGTGTATGCTGGTGCAGGCCGACAGGTTGGGCCTGCCGCCAGTTTGTTACAGCTACAGATGTTGTTCGTGGGAACCCAAAACTTAACTTAGCTTTCATTGCTAACCTTTTTAACAAATATCCTGCCCTTCAGAAGCCAGAAAACCAAGACATTGATTGGAGCTCTATTGAAGGTAACAATGATTAGAAAGGGAACTAGTAATTTTATACACAGATCATTATGTGGTGATCTCCAGAGTAAAAGGCAACACACCATGTTGAGCTCACAGAGATTTATTTCCATTGGCTGTGTAATACAGTAGTGGAAGAGAAGTGTTTTTGGACACAACAGAGGTGGACCATTTTCTTAATTTAAGCTTTTGAGTTGAAATTATCTATTATTATTAACTAGCGAATTTCCTGACATCAATAAAATTTGAAGCCTGGGAATGCTGTTTGCCACACAATGTAAGGCTTTTGCTCCTCTGAGGGACCTTCGGCGCTCATTGCGAGTCTCTCCCCCTTGTGTACTTCAAGTTTCCTCCTTTTGCAACGATCACCTTCGGCGCTCATTGCGAAGACAGATATATAAGTACAGTGTAAAATATACATTTTTTTTAGTACAGTGAATTAATAAATTAATATGAATTAATACATTAATATACTCTATCTATTTACCGTATATGTAATATGCAGCAATCAATATCCTGAAGAGCTAACAATCTCTTTGGATTTTCCTGCATCAGAAAATGTTCAGTTGCACTGTTGATCACCTGAGGAGAAAGTGTCAGCAATGTGCCCAGTGTGCAGTGTAAATAGGCTGCGTGCACGAGTGCAAACCGTTTGTGTAGGCAGGTAAAGCGCCATTTTAGAATCGTAATGTTATTAGTGTTAGTGTTGTAAAATGGCGGCTTTTTTCTATGTGTTACTTGGCTCGCAAGCATTTTCCATCCGTTGTAATGGTATATTTTATATCTCCTATGTTCCTGGCTAACTCGTACGTGCCTGGCGATGATTTGCGCGCCTAGGTCTCCTTTAGCCTCGTTTTCATTTTTTTTCGGCCACAATTTTTCTCAGAATGCCGAAACTCAGCAAATTCATCCTAAATTTGTGTGCAACCTCAATTCCAGGTGTCCTGGCTTTCCCCCCGTGCTGTGTGTGAGTGTGTTTTTATATTTTTCTTGTTTTTCGTATTTTTCGATTTCTGCGTTTCGGACGTTAAATTAGTATTTTTGCGAGGTCGGTTTTTTTTTACCGCAAGATTCTGAGGTCGGAATTTTTTCTTTCCCAAGTCCCTTGTTCCTCAACTGCTTGCAGCCTAAGTAAGTCCCACGTTTCTTAACTGCTTGCAGGCTAAGTCCCGCGTGCTTCAATGACTCCTCTGCTCGCCTCACTTCGCGAGGCTCACAGAACGATGAGTGCCTTCGCCTAAATGCTCCGAGCTTGGAAAGGCTTTTATGCGTCAATGGCTCATCTCGCTTTGTTAAGCTCGCAAGCATGAAGACAAGTTGCAGTTTGACAACTATTATATGTGATTATTATTATTTTATAAATATCATGATGCCCATATATTTCTGTAGAAACTTAAAATGTGCGTCTAGAGTAGATTTTTTTTTTTATGGAGCTTTTTATTATTCGATTAGATTAAAATTTGAAAAGTGGCTTTTTATAATGAATATAATGCAAATTTTTTTTTTTTTACCTTTTTTCAATATTGATAAATTTATGTGAAAATTTCAAATATGCATATGGTGAATAATGCATTCATTGCATGTTAGGAATTGAAGAAGATATCTTACAATACTGTTTGTCATTTAAAACAATATCATTAATATAAAAATATTAAAATACATGATGGGGCAAAGCTTTTAGCTCAATTGCAGAATCAGCCTGTTATACACAGTGTAACAAACCAACTTGGGGGGGAAAGGGAGACAAGAACGAAAGGCTTGTTTGTACAGAATTGGTGCACTAGAAATGAAATAGTTTACACTAATCTAGAAGGCAAGTAGTACTGTGTTATGATAGGCTACACGAAATGCGACATTTTTCACTATCTTGTATTCATTTTATTGTAAAGGAGAAACAAGAGAGGAGAGGGACATTCCGGAACTGGATGAATTCCTTGGTGTTAATCCACGAGTCAATCACTTATATAGGTAAGTGGAAAAATTATGCATACATTCCCATATAATAATTTAAAAGTGAGAACAAGTGAATTCATATGCAAATGCACAGGTACAAGCAAAGCTTTTCTCATTTACCATGTAATGCTGCCATCTGGCAACTAGATTTAAGGCAAGACACATATATTGAAAAGGAATTGGTTCCAATTATATTGCATTACACCTGTAAGTTTGCAAGAAATGTGTATTTCTAAGTTTTTATTGTGTTACACGTATATTTAAGGCACTTTCTGTCATGATTTTCACTGATTTCCATTCCAGCTCAATATACCCTTGTGATCACCATCACTTAATACTCAATCGTGATGTGCAATTGCATTTTTCCGGTTTAACACAGATCACAAAGATATTGAGCTGGAATGGAAATCAGTGAAAATCATGGCAGAAAGTGCCCTTAAATATATGTGTAAACAATAAAAACGTTATAAAATACACATTTTTATGCCTACTTTTGCAGTGTAATGTAATCTAAGTGCAACCATTGCATTTCCACTATGTGTGTCTTTTCTCCTGCCATCTAGTGGCCATTTGCAGCATTGCAGTGTGATCCTGTGTTAAACTTACACATTTGCGAATGAGCTGTACAGCTTGTGTATAGCATATGTGTGGTGCTTGTGTGCATAGAACTGTGTATTTTATAGTTTTTCAAAATGTTATAAACTTATTAAAAATATACATTTGCATATTTATTTATCTTATAAATTTTGGGCTCCAAATATAGGGGTCGTCTATATTCATGGGGTCGTCTTATAGACGGGAAAATGCGGTATATCAAATTCATTGTGGCCATTTAGTGTAAGGATCCCTGTTTTTACTTCTCCAAATCAAACAACTACCCATGCACTAGACAGAGTTGTACCGCTCATGCTGTTGCTGTGCCACTAAGAAAAATAAAGCCTTTTGCTGCTTGTCTGCCTAAATACTATAGAAAAGTCATGCCATGGGCAAATTCTAATTCCATGAGTTAATATTATATTAACTACTATAAAGTGAAACTATCAGTATTTTCATATTGTATCTCCAGCTACAGAGAAAGCTGTTTTCCATTGGACCAGACACAAACTTGAGATATTAATGGTTATACGTATTATTTGGGGCAGCTTTTGATTATTGTATGTGTTAATGACACCACTGCCAATGTTTCTGAGTATAATTAACACACTTATACTCACCTAAGGTATGCTTGACAAATGAAACAAAGGATAACCAGCTGTAATCTTTTGGATTTTCATCAGAACATTCCAGAATACTACATTATAGGGAAAATATATTAGTTGGTTGTATAAAAATATTTGTACCATCAACATCTCCATTAATCCTTCCTATGATGATTTTCAGGAAATATATAATATTATGTGAATTTTACTGAAGAACAAAAAAAATAACTAGTATAACTTAAACCACCAAATGTCCTATAAAGGCACCACAATTAAATATGCATTTAAATGCAGATTGCTGCTGCTGAACTATTACTTTTTTATACTGTTAGTGATGTTCTGTGCTTCCATTTCAGTGCACCTGTCAGATGCCTCTGGTCATATTCACAGCTGTATGAAAAGATTAAGGTTCCAGTGGACTGGAACAGAGTAAACAAGCCACCATATCCTAAACTGGTGAAAATATGAAAAAGGTACTTGGAGCAATGTAGTTTAACTGCAAATTGTAATATTGTTTTTTTTTTTTAATCAGTAGATATTAGAAAACACTTTTTTTTTTTCTTCATTATAGTTTTTATCTACTTCAATTTTTTATTGGTCACTTCCAACATTAAACAAACAATATATCAGTAAGCCATGACTCACAGGTCAGGAATTAACCTTCTACAACCATTTTATAAACATATGTAGCCTGACTCTGCAATCAACGTGACCTCTCTCCTTTCCTTTTCCGTTTTCTAGTGATACAACACTAACCATAAATGGGTATAACTTGTTTTTTTTTTTTTTTTCTCTGTAACTTTTCATTTATCGACTCAGTAATCCATAGCTCGCAGGCTAGGCTTAATGGGGCCTATTACAATTGGCAATAATAACCTTAATCCCCAAATGCCCCTTCTAGTGTTCCCTGTATTTACCTCTACCTGCAACCTTCCATATAGCATGTAAACTTAAATAAATCCTACCCACGCCAACTAAACTAATCCAAATGTGAAATTCTAAAATAAAACAAAAAAAACACGAAAAACAATCTCCAATAGGGTTTTTTGTCCTTATTTATACATACTCGGGTTTAAGCTCTGGTCATTTAAGTCTATAGCCCTTCCGCCTTACTAGCCTTAAAAAAAAAAACCTTCCCTATGTACAAGATTATCTATTCTTGATCCCAGAAACCTAATTCAACATATCAATCCCCCATATCCTTTATTCATTCTTACACACCCTAAACTTGAAACAAAATCAAAACTGTAGTGTCATCTGTATTTTCACATATAATATATAAGAAAACAAGAATTATAATTTCTATTCATTTTACCCTTGCTGGACTTCATAGCTCCTCGCCGGACTCTCCAGCGCCTCTCACGTTTCCTCCTCCTCCTAGTTTTTCCCCTTCTTTTTTTTCCCTTTTGTTTACCCTCTCTCTCTGTTGCCCTTACCCACTTGTGTTCCCACCTTGCTAGCCCGCATGTGCTAACCTTGGGTCCCCATATGTCTCTGTATTTCTGGACTCGAATCTGCCAAAATATGTGTCATGTGCTCGTTTACTGCTAGATAGTTTAATTTTGTTTTTATAGCCTGGAAGCTCAAGTGTATCGTTTTCAATGTTTAGCGATATGTGACTTGGTAGCCATGTACATAAACTGTAGTAGCCTATTTTGTGTTGGGGATAGCCGTGGTCTGGGATTCCCAATAAACATGAATCTAATGAGCCCCCTCCTGGGGGTTTTGAAAATGTCAACTGCAAGATCTGTCACAGCTGTCCATACCTGAGCAACTTTAGGGCATTCCCACCACATGTGTATGAATGAGCCAGGGGTCTGACAACCCCTTGTACAATATATCCCCCCTGATTTGTTCCACTTCGCCATTCTTACAGGTGTTAGGTAAGTTCTGTGGAGGACCTTAATGGCCAGTTTCTAGAAGTGTGTGGTTTTAGTGACCCTTTATAAATATTATTTCCAAACTTTCTCCCCCATTTCTCCGTTTCCCAGTGTTCTCCTATGTCCCTCTCCCATTCCTCTATGTATTTATCCCTTACCCGTTCTGGAGGTGTATTATAGATTTCGTATATACCCCCTATAATAAATTCCTTTAGTCAGAGGGCTCTTTTGACATATTCCCGAAAGCCATGTTTTTTTTCGGGGAGCCTTGCATTCTCCTATAGTATTGACCAAATGTCACTGATTTTGCAGAAATTAAAATGTTGGTCAATAGGGATCACATGATGATCTCTCAAGTATTCATATGTTATTGGAATGTACGTTCCTAGCCAAGCTCCCTAGCCTATCCAGCCCCCTAGATTTCCACCACCATTTTGCCTCTGAGCTGATCCCTGTTGGAGACTGTGGATGCCCAAATACCGAGAGCATCGGGAGATGGGTGTCTAAAAAGGTTTTGTAGTGTTTCTGGGCCCATTTCCATCCTTGTAACGTATTGGCTATAACCGGGTGCTTAATCTTTCCCACACCCTCCGGCACCCCATCCAACCAGACCAGGGGTGGTCCACAGGAGTATGGGTTTAGCCACTGGTCTTCTAGTGTTTTCCATAGCGGTTGGTGAACCCCTGAATGAATTAAGGGAATAAACGATAGTTGCGCCGCTCTATAGTATTTCTTCAGGTCTGGGAATGATAGACCACCCCTATCTTTGTGCTTATACATTATCTCCTTATTAATTCTGGGGGGGTTTTGCCCTTCCATGTAAATTGGGATACTTTTCCATTTGAAACCTCTTTCAGGGTCTACCTGATTGACGGGGGATTGGCAGGGTCCTAAACAGATACAACAGCTTCGGTAGAATTGTCATCTTAAAGGAGTTAATCACTTCCCAGCCATGAAATAGGATAGCTAGACCATTTATGCATATCTTCACTAAGTCTTCTATAAAGCGGGGGATAGTTAGACCTATATAAGGAATTTGGTATGCGGCGTGATTTTTATCCCTAGATACTGAATGTAGTTCTTGGCCCATTGAAATTTGAACTTGTCTGATATTAATTCTTTAGTGTGAGAATCTAGATTTATAGCCAATGCTTCAGTTTTCCCGACGTTAATGAGGAGCCCTGATTTGCGACCAAACTCTGAGAGGTTGTCCATCAAGGTAGTGATGGACTGTTCCCGGTTCTTGTTATTGTGCACAACATATCGTTCTGCAAACAGGTTAAGTTTATGGTGTTGTTGCCCCTATTACCAGACCCTTGATCCCCTGAGTTCATCCTAATTGCCTGTGCTAATGGTTCAATTGCGATAGCAAAGAGTAAGGGGGACAGGGGACACCCCTGTCTCGTACCCCTTCCAATTTTGATGGGCCTGATTCAGTGTGCCCGGGAGCTTCAGATGCGCTTCTGGGTTTCCTATAATATGTATTAATTAAGTTTAGGAATCCTCCTGTAAAACCAAATTTCTTTAAGACCTCCCCAAGGTATGCCACGTCCAAAGAATCAAAGGCCTTCTCAATGTCTAACGCCAAAAGGCATGCCGGGATATTGTTATTATTGGCATGGTGGATTAAATTGATTACTCTTCTAATGTTATCTCGAGCCTGTCTATGGGGGACAAACCCTACCTGGTCCTTGTGTATAATACGTGGAAGAAATTTTGAGACCCTGTCCGCCATAATCTTAGCCAAGAGTTTAATATCCCCGTTCAACAAAGAGATGGGCCTGTAGTTCTTAACCTCTGTGTTGTCCTTCCCTTCCTTAGGAAAAAGAGTTATTTCGGCCAGATTCATTTCGGGGGGAATTGACTGCCCCTCTAAGATATGATTGTACAATTTGGCTAATCTGGGTGCCAACTGATCCTTGAAGGTCTTATAATACATGTTGGAGAACCCATCTGGACCCGGGGCTTTACCATTCTTCAAAGCTTGTATTCCTTTCCTAACTTCTTCGAGTGAAATTTTAGTGTTTAGCGCTTCTACCTCAGTTTCCTCCAATCTTGGTAAATCGTACCTGTCTAGCCATGATCTTATGCTACCTTCCGTTTCCTTACCGGCCGCCGAGTAGAGGTTCTGATAAAAGTGGAAAAACATTTCCTGTATCTTAGTGGGATTAGCCGTTCTCACACCGCCCCCTACTTTTATATAATGAATTCGTGATTGCATATGTTTTGATCTTAACTTTCTCGCCAGCATCCTATCAGGTTTATTTGCTTGGAGGAAGAATTTATGATGAGTTCTCCTAAGCAATTTTTCTGCACTTTCTGAGTAAATCTTATCTAATTCTACTCTCACTCTTTCAATTTCCCGCCTAGTCTGCTTGTTAGGTTTTTGTTGGTTACCCTTTTCTAGGACGCCTAACTCTTCCGTAAGTTTCCGTTCTCGAGCTTTCTGATCCTTCCTAAACTTGGCCGCTTCCTTCATACACATGCCCCTGATGTAGGCCTTATGCGCCACCCAAACCCAGCCAATCCCCATCCCCGGTGTCTCATTAGACTCAAAGAAAAATTCTAATTCTTGGGTTATTCTATCTTTAACTGACGGAATCGTTAATACTCTTTCGTTCAGTCTCCACTTGTATGGGGGTTTAGTTGTGGGGCCTAGATTTATGGTCGCCTTAACCAGGCTGTGGTCTGACCAAGCACAGGGTACTATTTCCACCCCCCTAGCCTCCTTCAACAGTATTGAGTCCGTTAGTATGTAATCTATTCTGGAGTATACTTTGTGGGGGTATGAGTAGAAGGTGAACTCTCTAGCCCCTAGGTGACATTCCCTCCATAGATCCACTATTCCTAGTTCCCCTAGCAGTAGTTGAATTATTTTCAATTTTTTAGAGAATTTGCCTCCTAAATTTTTCCCCGTTCTATCATTTTTCACGTCCAACGTCAGATTGAAGTCTCCCCCCAGGATGATCTTACCCTCCCTCACTTTCGCTAGGTGTCTCAGCGCTCTGATTAAATGATTGTGTGGAGAGTTAGTAGGGGCATACATGGTGGCTAAGGTAACCGGAAGGTCTAGGACGGTCCCTGTCAGAAACAGGTAATATCCCTGCTTGTCTACTATTTTTTTGTCTAGTATGAACGGGAAATTTTTGTGTAACAGAATCGCTGTCCCTTCCTTCTTAGAGTTACTACATGTAGTGTGAAATGTGGGGAAGTTTTTGTCCATAAAGGACGGGACCTGGCGGCGCTTAAAGTGTGTTTCTTGGATAAATATAACCGCCGGGTTATGGGCTTTGTAAGATTGGAACGCTTTGCTTCTTTTGGAGGGGGTGTTAAAGCCTCTAACGTTATGTGTGATGCAGACGTATTCTGACTTAGCCATAGGTATTATAGTCATGTGTTACTATTGTCAATGGTGACTCACCATTTGTGTAGACAGAGGAATTGGATTCCGCGGGAGAGGTCCGTGAGAGCCGGCGAGTTGCCAATGCATCCGTTTCTTTACCAGCCTGAGCAAGAGAAATACAGTAAAAACACATTAACAACAAAACTTGAATAACTAAACCCTTTTGGGCCCTGTTCCCCCCACCCTCCCCCCTCCTCCTCACATAACTAACCATCTTGCACCTTCGTGCCTAGGGAGTGGAGATCCCTGAACCCACTAAAGATCCCTAGTGTGAGGAACTTCCTGATAGTAGTCAACTATACTACTCAGTTTTCTCTACTAAGAGAAGAACAAAGAAAAGAAAAAAAAACCTTCCCCCATTAAACTATGGGCGGCAAACAAGCATTATAAGCTTCCGCTGTAATTATCCTAACTGTGATCCTCGTTCTTGATACGCTTCGTTGCTAAGCAAAGCAAACCCCCAGCTTCCCCCTGGCCATTACTCTGACTCGTCCCAAACAGTAAAGTAAGACTCTACATTATTAACCGTCAGTACTGCCTTTAGTCCCTGTTACTATGAAATAGCTTATCAGTCCATTATATCATTACATGGTGGCTCCCCTTCCTTGGTACCACCACTCTGATCTCGTTGCTCCAGTCTGTTCTCATGTCTTTGTTTCTTCCTGACGGAGACTTCGGACCATTCTCTGGAAGGCCGCTCTCTGGGTCTGGGTAGCTGACCCAACAGGTTAGTACCTTCTGGTACCAGCTGTAAATGCACCAGCTTTTTTTGAAGGCTTGCCAGGGAAAAAGCTCTATGTAATTGCTCCCTCCATTCAAATTGGATGCTAAATGGGAATCCCCATCTATACTGGATTTTGTTCGCAGTTAAGATCTCCAGAGCTGGTTTCATCTCTCTCCTTTTTGCTAAGGTTGCTGGGGCAAGATCTGCAAACAGTTGTAAAGAAGAACCGTCAGGTCCCACTATCTTGGGCAACCTTCTTGCCTTAGCCATTATCAAGTCTCTGGAGCTTTGTCTCACAAAGCGCACAACAATGTCTTTTGGTTTTTCTGGGTTGCTAGGGCCACCCAGTGCCCTATGGGCCCTTTCTATCAGCAGTTCCTCCTTTTGATGTCCGGGAATGATGGTAAAGAATACTGCTTCAAGGTACGCCATGATGTCACCCACTTTCGTCGGGACGCCTCTCAGACGGACGTTGTGCCTACGGGATCTATTCTCTAGATCCTCTATCTTGCTTTCCAGAGCCTCAATGCGAGAAGTATTAGCACTTATCTCCTGCTTATCTTCCTCTTGAGCGGATATGATTTGATCAGTTGTTCGTTCCAGCTCATGGGTTCTCTGACCCACCGCACAAATCTCTTCTCTCACATCCTTCAGGGCCAGCGCCAGCTGGGTTTTCAGCAACACTTCGAATTTGGCCATTGCCGACACCGAGAAGTCCACATCAGTGATTGTATTGGGCCGTTCTCCCTCAGCTTCTGACATCTCCGACCGTTCTGGGGAGCTCTCCCCTGCTTTGCTTTTCGGTGTAGTTGCCACTGGGAAATGATCGGAAATGCCCCTGGAGGTTATGCTTTTCTTCCCTTTCTTCATCCTCGGTCCTGCTTCTGCTCCAGGCCCGCCGGTCACCGGTGGTTTGTCTTGGTTATAGAGGGTCTCCCTGGTGTTATCTATTTTAGCTTGCGTGGCCTGCTAGGATATCGCCCCTGACATGGGGTTTGTGACGAGTATGTGCGCTGCGGCTGTTCCGGCTAGGGTGCTGGGGTATTCCTTGTCGCTCATGAAAAGGATCTCATTATTTCAGCTTACTCTGCTTGTCGCCTCCCCATTGCCTCTAGCTCCAGGATCCCTTCCGCACATACCTTCTATATGGAGCGTGCATGCCCATGTTCTTCAGGCCTCCCCTGCCTGGCGTCTTGAATTGTTCAACTACTAGGTGTAACTGTCACTTCAGAATTGCCCTAGATCGCTGTGACAACCTTGCGCCAATGGCCAATATATACTGGGTAGCTGATGCCGCACACATAGGGTGGGGGTCTGCGCTCCCAGGCTACTTTCACTCCTGATGCTGTGTCTTTCTAGGTGTATATACGTGGAGCAAATAGTGGTCTGTGCCACTGCAAGAGAAATTGGCGTATGATCCTTCTCACTGTTATTCTGGTCAGATATATGCTACCAGAGGCAGTCTGTATGTGAAGGAGCAAGAAAGATGGCAGTGCACCTGTGATGTGCTTAATAGAGAAATGCAGAGTCACTTACATGAGCTGGATCAGGGAGAGGATTACGCTGTGCCAGGCTTGTAGGGCAGATCCTATCCTGGGCAGCCAGACTCCAGTTCAGCAGCCTCAGTGTCTCTTAGTGTTGCACTCCTAGGCAGAGTGGAATGCTGTAGTGGGATATAGGGCTGACCAGGGCCCCTCCACCAGGCCCAGCTTACAAAATGGCTGCCTCCCGTTTCCCGGGCTTTTTTCCCCCTCTCTCCTGTAGTCTCCTCAGCCCTCTCAGGCCTCTCTGCCCTGGCCAGACGTCTGGGATCGCCCCCCGTGGAGCCCCTGACCCTCTCTTGGGGCACTCACCCTGTCTGGGCCTCCTGCACCGTTGACGCCTCGTGCTAAGGCAAGATGGCCGCCTCCCAGCTCTGGGATCCCTCCTGGCACGACTGCACCACTCCTGGTGTCGGATCCAGCGGGACCCGGACTGTACCCCCGATCCACGGGTCTTGGGGGCCTCCTGTAAGGTAGCACTGGTTGGGCTGCAGCCCTGCTGTGCCCTGCCGGAGCGCGGCCGCGCTGACTATGCCGGCGGGCCTTCCAGATGCGCCTCGGGGGGTTTGGGGTGTCCCCTTTGCTTCCCCCCTGTCTGATGGGGAGATGTGGCCTGCTTTGGCCGGACTTTTGGCCTTTTTTGGCCCTTTTTGGGCCTCTAATGTCGGTTCCCAGGCAGGAGCTCTGTCCCCCTGCGTCTTCCTGCACCAGACGCTAGCTCCGCCCCCCATGGTTAATCTTTTTTAAGATTAGTCTAGCTGATATGCTCTTTGATGCAACCCAAAATTAATTATATACAGTGGAAAAAAATATTTGATCCCCTGCTGATTTTGTCCACTGACAAAGAAATGATCAGTCTATAATTTTAATGGTAGGTGTATTTTAACAGTGAGAGACAGAACAACAACAAAAAAACCAAGAAAAACGCATGTCAAAAAAATAAAAAAAAGAATTGCAAGTCAATGAGGGAAATAAGTATATGATCCCCTATCAATCAGCAAGATTTCTGGCTCCCAGGTGTCTTTAATACAGGTAATGAGCTGAGATTAGGAGCACTCTCTTAAAGGGAGTGCTCCTAATCTCAGTTTGTTATCTATATAAAAGACACCTGTCCACAGAAGCAATCAATCAATCAGATTCCAAACTCTCCACCATGGCCATGACCAAAGAGCTGTCCAAGGATGTCAGGGACAAGATTGTAGACCTACACAAGGCTGGAATGGGCTACAGGACCATCGCCAAGCAGCTTGGTGAGAAGGTGACAACAGTTGGTGCAATTATTCACAGATGGAAGAAACACAAAATAACTGTCAGTCCACCTCGGTCTGGTGCTCCATGCACGATCTCACCTTGTGGAGTTTCAATGATCATGAGAACGGTAAGGAATTTACACGGGAGGATCTTGTTAATGATCTCAAGGCAGCTGGGACCCTAGTCACCAAGAAAACAATTGGTAACACACTAAGCCGTGAAGGACTGAAATCATGTAGCACTTGCAATGTCCCCCTGCTCAAGAAAGCACATGTACAGGCCCGTCTGAAGTTTGCCAATGAACATCTGAATGATACAGAGGAGAACCAGGTGAAATTGTTGTGGTATGACCCCAAGAACACCATCTCCACCGTCAAACATGGAGGTGGAAACATTATGCTTTGGGGGTGTTTTTCTGCTAAGGGGACAGGACAACTGCACCGCATCAAAGGGACGATGGATGGGGCCATGTACCGTCAAATCTTGGTTGAGAACCTCCTTCCCTCAGCCAGGGCATTGAACATGGGTCGTGGATGGGTATTCCAGCATGACAATGATCCAAAACACACAGCCAAGGCAACAAAGGGGTGGCGCAAGAAGAAGCACATTAAGCCAGTGTCTAAACCTTACTCCCATAGAAAATCTGTGAATGGAGCTGAAGGTTCAAGTTGCCAAACATCAGCCTCGAAACCTTAATGACTTGGAGAGGATCTGCAAAGAGGAGTGGGACAAAATCCCTCCTGAGATGTGTGCAAACCTGTTGGCCAACTACAAGAAACGTCTGACCTCTGTGATTGCCAACAAGGGTTTTGCCACCAAGTACCAAGTTGAAGGGATCAAATACTTATTTCACTCATTGATCTGCAAACCAATTTATAACTTTTTGGACATGTTTTTCTTGGTTGTTTAAAATTATAGACTGGTCATTTCTTTGTCAGCGGACAAACGTTCAAAATCATCAGGGGATCAAATACTTTATTCCCTCACTGTATTATTTTGTAACTTTTTTATGTACCAGTGGACAATTGTATTGCTTCGAGTCACTACAGAAGGCTTCTACTGAAAATCCTGGAGTCTTATCTACTGAATAGCAAAGTATTGGAACATATTTGAATATGTCTCCAAAACTGCACGCTTGTATTACTTATATTGATAACGTTTTTATTACGTATAATTTTTATGCCATATTTGGCATTTCTGCTATTTTTATTTATAATCAATGAGCAGCAGTTTATTGATATCTAATCCTGTATTACTACGCTGTACAAATCCAAAGTACAAAGTATCAGAATTTTGCCATGCTGATATTATTAGACAACAAAGAAGCTTGTCTAATTAAATAACAGATGTTTTGTATTTTTCAGAAGTACAAATACCTTGGAGTTTTACAATTGTTGGAGAAAAGTGTTTTTTAGTGAAACAGAATGATGAAGATATTTTGAACTTTTTTAAAATCAATTTTATCAATAATACACATTAAAACATGTTCTGAAGACATGCTCTGTTCAGCAATTAATGTGTTTTAGGGATGTATTTTCATTTTAGTTTGACAAAATGTATCCTAATACATACTTTTATTTATTTAGCTTGAAAACTGCAACTACGCTGTGGAATTGGGAAAAAACAAGGCCAAGTTTTCTCTTGTGGGAATCGCTGGGCAGGATCTGCATGAAGGAAACAGAACTCTAACACTTGCCCTACTTTGGCAGCTCATGAGAAGGTACTGACTTGGGATATGCTAATGTTGTTATTGCATGGGATGCTGTAATATATACTAGTCTACCAATAACATGCTGTGTTTGTGGTGTCCTACTACATTATGATCCATATTACTAGTGTCACATCATTTATATCTACAGTGCAAGTAATAGTATATGTTCTAATCTAATTTAATTATCTAGTCATCTTACTCTTCTTGATTTTTATTTAGGCACGGGAATATACTATCACTTGCCTGTGTACCATGTTCTGCCTTATGTATACCTCTGTAGTTTAGGAAAAACATTGAGTGTATAACAAGCAAAATTAGCAACTGTGGAAGCCATGAGCATAAAATATTTTTTGTAGTAAAATCTTAAAGGGACATTTAGCTCACTATAAATGCTCATTGTGTGAAAGAGCACAAGATTCTATGTTAAAGTGATCTATTGCTTTTTTTAAATTACACTACGAACAGTTAACAATTTGCAGTTATAGGTTTGTTTACAGACACACTGCAGACTGCCCAATGATGGTTTTAGTCTCTTTCAGGAATGTAATCAGCCATCTGTTAACCCACAAATAACATATTTGTGAGTTTCTAGCAGTCATTTCCCCGCACAGATGAATTTGGGATGGGTTAACCCTCTTTTTTATCTGCTAACTGCGCACAGCTCTTGCTTAAACATAACTTCATTTATGATTTTTTCTGTGAAAAAGGCACCTGTTTCAAAAATTCAAAAATGATTTCAGCATATTTTTAGGAGTACATCAAAGTGGTGTGTTCCAAGTTGTGCTTAATTAATTAACTGTCCCTTTTAAATGACCATGCTTGTTATAAAAGGTTCCATATTTATGCATCCAGAACTTCCTGTTAGCTTTCAATGTGAAAGGGGAGAGGGCATTGATAGACTAGTGGATCCTGTAGTATTTGACACTGATCCCCTAATTTAATTGTTACTAAAATACATCCACTGTGAGTAGATTGCTGGCTTTGTGAGCTTCATTTTCAGATGACTACCCAGAATCCTTAGCTGCAGTGGACACATTTCAGACTGAGTAATCCTTTGATTGAACCAGATCCTCTTGAGACCTATGGACCAGTTATTCATTAGTAAAAATTAACACAATCTTTTTACATCTCATTTTCCAGCTAGGATATTTGCACTTTAAAAGATAACTATGAAAAAAAACAATAACTTAATCCTCATACCAAAAATGTGATTAATTGAACAAAAGCAGTATACAGGTCATATTTGTGTAATGAAAAGCTTTACATGTGCAGACATCACCATTTAATGAGGTAAACTATAGTAATGCTGCAATTCTTTTACAGGTGCACGTTGAATATCCTTGAAGATATTGGTGGTGGACAAAAGGTTAACGACGACACCATTGTCACCTGGGTGAATAAAACACTGAAAGAAGCTGGAAAATCATCCTCTATATCTGGCTTCAAGGTAAAACTCCATAGACTTACTCTGAATACTGTGTTTGTGCATACTGTATGCAATAACTACCCAATAAGAACTGGTTGATACAATACATGGGCTTTCACAAAGGTTGAGATTGTGCAATGGATGGCCTGGACACTGAATGGTGGGTTTGCCAAGTGACTTTGGCTAAAAGTTACCAGTCAACTTTCTTACCAAAAAACACTTCACTTTACAAATAACACAAACAACATTGTTTGACCAATATATTCAATTGTGATGATGGAGGCTACTCTTTCTACTGGATTTCACTTGTCACACCTGCAACACTAAAAACAAGTAACATAAGTAAATGATATCATACATTAAATAAATATAATAGGAACTATTACCTTAAATATATATACGAAAATTTCACTGCATTATATTTTGTAGTTTGACTTTATTGACCATAATTATGGTGAGAACATTTGTTTTTTAAACCAAGAACCCAAGAGAACACCCATTATGTTTTTTGAGCAATTTTTTTTTTTAATATCATAGGTTTTGCTTTTTCCTGCTTCTTAAAGTATTTTAAACTTTGCTTTGTGCAACCTTGTTGCATACCTCCCAACATTTCAAGTAGCCAAAAGAGGGACACTTGTGTTCTTGAAAAAAGACACACTATAAGCAGGGCCAGATTTACCATTAGGCATAGGGTCCTGTCCAATTCCTCATTTGGTAAAGTTACACAGGTAAAAAGTGGTCAGTAACTTTCCCTAACTATGCTATTCACCCAGTTTTCCATGATTACAAGTAAGCTACCTGTAATGACTACGGACACGCCGGACCCGCAATTACGTCAAGCTTTCCCATTGATATCTTGACATCAGTAATATTGCGAGTGACTCCTTCTTAGTTTTACACAAAATCAGTATTCTATTGAGACTTTAATGATCACTCGCAAATTGCTTATCACTCGTAATATCAAAAATCTGAAGGAATATCTGCAGGTTTTAAAACAATTTCTGAGATCTTGAGCAGCAGAAGTGCCATGCTTTGGGTGGGAAGAATTTCCCTGACTAGCTGAATTGTTCTACTCATCAAGACACTACCTCTCTTCTTAACATAGCATGCTGGGAGATGTAGCTAATATCAATGATATCAACTACAGACAAGATACCAACTTCCAAATTCAACATACATAACAGTTAGGTGCACTGTTCTTGGAAGGTTACAGAGCTGAGACTTTCTATGTAAAACATTAAGGACCAGTTTGGGAATTACAAAACACTGATTGCCACTTAACTGCCATCTCTGCCTATACGAACAGAAGAGCAGCTCTGTTATTTGAAAAGCTGAACTAAACAGCAGTTTTTTTTCTTGCAAGCAAAGGGGGAAATTGTGAATGGTGAAATATTCTGCTATACTGCAAAAAATCTTATTATTATTAATATTAACGCTCAATACACAGTCATTGCCAATGATTGCCCTACTATAATACATTTAAAGGATGATTATCGTGCTAAATAATTAGCAGACCAGACTATGTTTTGATATTGGTCTAACATGTTACAGCAAAGTAGCATTAAGACTTCATACAAGACCGGTCACTGTATAAGGAAGATTCATCTTTAGTTTCAGTGTTATTTTTAATGCGCTTCAAATTGTAATTGCCAGTACATAACTCTTTAGCTTTCAGAAATATATGGTAAATACTATAGGGCCCTGATAAGTCCAATTAGGTTTCTACAACACACTATGTACATTACATACGCTAATTATTTATATTCCTGGGCCCTCATTCTATTATCGGCCGTAGGAGATGCGGGGCCGCAAGGACCGGCCGCAAGCTATTCTGCTATTCTATTCCCTTCCGGCCGGGGACGCCGGCAGGCTTGCGGCCGGCGCCTTGTTATCCCTTGCGGCCGCACGCGCCGGAGGAAAGCCTTTGATCTTAAACGGCCGCAAGAGTTTCGGCCTCAAGAAAATCCTGGTTGCTATTCAATTGCTCCGGGAACCCTCTCTGCAAGGCTAAATTAATTGCAGCAAAAATGTCCCGCAGGCACACAATTAAGCACATTAGAAAGCCATAATAAAGCCATCCTGCACTCTGAGGAGACTATAAAGTGATTGTAGGTGTTAGCATTCATAGCACAACATTCCCCTACAATAAAATCCGTAAATAAATTTTATTTTAGTTTATGTCAAATATCTGTGGAAAAAGTCCAGAGGGCTTGGAGCACCTCAGACCCGCCCACGCTGTGGCCGGAAAATAAACAGTTAATGTAATCTCTGATTTGGGCTGAAGTGCAAGCTTGAGAGGGGGGTGCTATTAATCCTCATGTCCCCCATTATGATCCCTAGCATTTACAGAGCTTTAAAGTGCCGTCTTGAATTTATTTTTGCTTTTAAAGATTTCTGAGCTTACGGCCGGTTGCAAGATATACGGCCGGCCGTTAGAGGAGATCCTTGCGGGGCCGTATAATTGAATTGCAAGGTAACGGGAGCCCCGCAAGGAATCGCAGCTTTGCGGCCGATTTACGGCCGATAATAGAATGAGGGCCCTAGTATTTATGCAGTAATCAGGACATTTAGTTATGTGTTTTGTTTCAACAGGACGGGAAGATCAGCACAAGTATGCCTGTTCTGGACCTGATCGATGCAATTCAACCAGGGTCAATCAAGTATGATCTTTTGAAAACAGAAGACCTAAATGATGAGGAGAAGCTCAATAATGCTAAGTATGTACTTGCTGTTTACCTCTTAATTCAGAACACTGATAGTGGCAATTTATTCCAGACTACATTCAATCATAATTGAAATTCTTCAATTTCATATTTAACCAGTGACTGCTTACTGAGTGGTGTTTTTTTTGCTATTTCCATAAGACATTATTAAATTTTTCAACTCCCAGCTTCAAATTAGACCCAAAACAGATATGTTTATTTATCTAGATCTCAGCCTAAGGATTAGTCCATTATTGTTTAGGATCCTCAATGGATTATTTGTTGAGCTCACAGTGCTTGATCACATTAGACCAGGGGTGGGCAAGAGGGGACACATACATGCCTGGATTTGATGATATCCCTGCTGCACACAGGTGAGTCAATCCCTTCTTCAGTCATCCTGATTGACTCACCTATGCGCTGAAAGGAAATCTTCAAATCCAGGCATGTATGTGGCCCTCCAGGACCAAACTTGCCCACCCCTGCATTAGACCCATAAAGGGCTGCCATTAGGAGCGAGCTTCCTAGACCCTATAAACCCTCTACCCCAATGTGGAAATGGGTGGAGTGGTGTTTCAATGATACCAGCATTCCCCTTCCCTGAAGCAGCCACTACCTTTCACTTGACATATGGTGGCTATAAAGAAATGAGGGTACCCTGGACGTGATCACTAGATTTTCCCACCCACTTACACTTTGGAATAAAAAGTGATATAATTCACACTTGCAATACATGAAGGGTTCTCACCATCCCCGAGTGAAATAGGTTTGAGTTGAGCTGAGTTCTAAAAATAAAAACAATAACATTTTCTAACTTACTAAAACACCCTAGCTTCTACGAGCCCAATGTGTTAGGTTGGGTAAGTGCCTCTCTCATCAAACTATCATCTATGTACCCCCTAGAACCTAATAGCCAGTGGGTTAAAAGGGGAATTCAACGTACCCCAATCAATGCCCCCTTGAAAGTTCATAATGAACACTGCCACCCTTGTCCTTGAGGGGATATAGGTTGGGGTTGTACTCCTCACCCCTACACTAATCCAACATTTGTTAACACTTATCTGCAACTGTAGATGAGACATAAATACTATAGAAATCAAAAATAAAGATTAAAAACTGTGAGTGGAAGTCTTGGATTACTGAGCTTCAGTGTAGGGGTTTTAAACCATAAAGTATCTGTAAAGACTCTCTCTGTCATTCATTAACTCAGAGTGGGGGTTATGATGAATTCGCTTTGTAAAGGTGTGGGTTTGAGACTGCAGTTATAGCCCCCTTATCCTAAATAACTTGTTCCAGGTAATCCAGAGTAGCGGATTATTTAGTTTTTAGTATACTTGTATCTTATTATTCATGTTTATTAAACCGTTGTATATTCAGTAATAGGCTTCATAAAAAATACACAAAGTATACATTATTAGAGTATAACAAAAATGCTGTGTTTAAATTAAATGCAAACTGTGTAGTGGAACATTGGAAGGGTGTTGTTAGCTTAAGTAAGATAACTGAAGGACATTTATAGATATCTGTAACAGCCGTGCTAAAATGTACAGTGCTAATAAAACAAGGCTGTTAAACACTCTGAACACCATCTGCTATTTAACGACTTTACAGATGATCTCATCAGCTTGATATGTTATTTTTTCTTTAATATAGATATGCAATTTCAATGGCAAGAAAAATTGGTGCAAGAGTCTATGCTCTCCCAGAAGATCTGGTGGAGGTGAAGCCTAAGATGGTGATGACGGTGTTTGCCTGTCTCATGGGACGAGGACTGAAAGTCTGAAGAGATGTATTGATAGGGACACCTATAACCCTTTAATTTCCAATGGGGAAAATTATTGACATCAAAATGTTTGTTTTCCCCATGACAAAGTTATCCTTTCAACCTGCCTCTTTGGTATCAAAATCTTGAAATAGATAAGACTGCACTTAAACTTGCTAAATAATATACCAGTTGCCAGTGATACGGCTACCTATTTGTATGTTGCAATACAGACTGAACATAAATCTGCTTTTTTCTTTTTAATAAAAAAAAGACAAGACAAAAAAAAACAAGAATATATGTTGCACATTCTGCTTCTAAGTATCAACATTTGGACATTTTTACAATTACAACATGGTTACTGTTTGCGCTAGTAACCTTTCAATTAGTGTGTAAGAGTTGTTAATGGACTGGATGGAAAAAATGTTTTAATGCATACTGCCCTTGTAGGCTGTGTGCCAAAGAATGATTATTTTTATTTCCAGTTACTCCATTTGCAACTCTGATCAAGCACTACATTCCTCCTTTGTCCTTTGTCATTGTGCGGAAGGAGGGTCCATGGTTGTGCACAGAGCTGCTTCTGGGCTCACTTGTCTTGGGGTGACAGAGTGACACAGCAACAAATGAGTAATGTAAGGCTTGATCAGAGCTACAAATGGAGTTACATGGAATAGATTGTTTTTAAATTCAATAAGTTTGAGTTTAAAATGTACAATGTTTATGTGTTGCCTACACAAAGATAACTTTCATACAGTGGTCATTTAACACGACAGCTAAATAATTTGTAATGACATTTATACAAGAGGCATCAATAAAGAGCTACTCCAAGCTGCATCAAATCATTTTTGTTTGTTCATTAAATTATTATTTTCATTAAAGAGACACGTTCTGCATTGCTCAGCATTGGTTTATATAACAAAAACAAATTTAAAACATATTTTATACTCACACTATCATCTCATTCAGTCATTCACCAGTTGGAGATCCTCAAGGCTCTGTCATATACCATGTGTACAACTGATTGATTGTGAATCAGTTTGAAGAGCTCATCCTTAACATGATTTGTGCTAAAAGCATAGTAACAAAACACTGCCAGAAAGTAGAACTAAGCATCAAGGTATATTGAAATATAACACCATCAGGTTAACCAATCTTAATGTTAACTAGTGTGCAAAAAAGCTCTCAAAGGTCCTGCTATTCCACTATTACAGGTGCACCAACATTCTGGAGACCAGGGCAGACATACAACATGACATTTGTGTCCATATACCTGTACATCCATTGGGCATGAGGGCCTAGCCATTCAAGGGCTGTGGTTCCTACATGTAAGATCTCATACACATAACTTCTAGAAACATGTTATAGGATGTCTTCAAACCCTCACAATTTTCCTGGCTAGAAGTTACTTTTCCAGATCTCACTTGGGGTACCTTAATTCTAGAATTACTCCACCACATAATTTCCATTATTTAGGACCTAGCTATTAAGAAGGAGTCTAAAAGACCCAAACTTCCTTCAGATTCAACCCTCTCTACCTCTACTGCTCACTTCTGGAGACTCCCTGCATTTTTGCTTATATTACGTAAAGTAGGTAATTTATCAAATGAATGTTATTTAAAAAAATATTTTTCAAGAGTCAACTAACATTAAAGTTTGCAATTTTAGCTATCAGCCTTCTAGTCTACAGCTGAAGAATAAAAAGCTAGGTATGCTCCCTGAATATAACCTTTTATAATTTACATTTTATTTGCACTTATTTGTGCAGCTTTGTTGAGATCACCCTAATATCAAATTGTGTTAAAGTTCTAAGAGAAAATTAAAAACTGCTTTTACAATATTGTACAGAATATATTTTTAAAAATAAAATAAATCAACACCCATGGCCAGATTACCCATTAGGCCAACTAGGCAGCTGCCTAGAGGTGCTTCCCTGTGAGGGGTGCCATTTAAAAAAATAATGGTTCCTGGTTTTAAAATAAATGAAATACTGCAGTTCATAGACTGGCTACTAGGAGGTAACCACCTCGAACAAGAGGGTAACAACAGGAAAGGAACTTTTCACGTACAGAAAAAACAAAAAGGGGTCCATGCCTACACACTTGCAGGGGCTCTTATACATCACTGCATAGGGGCTCCAAAAAAGTAGACCCAGCCTTGCAAACACCATTGCTCGTTTGTCTTTAATGGGTCAATATGTGGCTTGGTTATGCTAATGTGTAGCTCCAGTATCCTAATGTGCAATGTTGATATGTTAATTTCTGTCACATATTGCTAAAAAGGTTTGAATGCAATTTATCACACATTCCCTCCACTGCCCTAGTCAAGCATGCTGTGTTACACATTAGCATACTGGAGCAGCACAGGCAATTCTGCATATCTCAAGAATGATTAACTATACAGCCAGTATATATGTTTAACCCTCATTAATGACCAGTTGAGCCCTCTTTAGTTTTCTGAAAATATTAGAGTTTTAATACTCAAACATTAAAAAATATATATTTTTGCATCATTCACTGTTTTTATTGTCGTTCAGCAAATTAAAAATTGTTGAAATCTAGTTTGCTACTTCAAGGCAATTATTTTTAAATTGAAGTCACCACTTAAAGGATTAAAAAGATCCCATCTTTCAGTGTGATGGGGTTCCTTAAAAAAAAAACGTGAGTAACAATCAAAAAAAAACATAAGCTGAAAGCTATGTAGCCATTTCACCTATAACTGTCAATTTTAATAATTTAAACTGCAAATCAATTGAGTACACATCCCTGCTTATTTACCCAGTATATAAGTAAAAGCCTCAATGAAACAAAACAAACAAACGTGTGCGTGTCCTATAATTATTGCTGTACAGATGGGAAGTGGCTGATTGATTAGGAGCAGTTATATACTCAGAACCATTGTAAAAATCTTCACATAATTAATACATAAGAAACGTGGACATGTTACTTACTGCAGGAGCGACATTTCTTTGAAAGGAACAGACTAGAAATTTTGGTAAGAATATATTTAACTTTACATGTTCAGTATAATCTATTGATGCCTCTATATGTAATGAAGCAACATTAGGTTTTTCGTAGATATAATACACCCTGCTCTTCTGAAAACTCAACGATTTCCCTTTAAATTGTTAGTATGAGTTAAAGAACCATCTATATAGTATGTTAAACTATAATAATGAAGCATTTGGCTTTTACTTTACTTACTATTTTTCCATGTGAAACATAACTTTTGTAATTTGTAAAGCATGCTCTTTTAAATGTATGAAACATGAATTGTGTTCCATCTCCCTTTTAACATATTTAATTATGCTTTAATATTGGCAGAGATTTGCTTTTGTTGCTATTAAGATTTGATACCTGTAAGGAATGGAAGGAACTACTTCTGCTGACCTCTAGCCATGGCCGGATTACCCATTAGGCCAACTAGGCAGCCGCCCAGCGGTGCTTCCCTGTGAGGGGCGCCACTTCTTTAAAAAATGGCTCCTAGCTTAAAAGAAAATAAAATGTTGCAGTTCATGGACTGGCTACTAGAACAAGACAGTTACAGGAAAGGGAACATACAGAAAAAGCAAAAATGGGTCTGTGCATACCTTGCAGGGGCTCCCCCACTTCACTGCCTAGGGGCTCCAAAAAGGTAGATACGGCCCTGCCTCTAGGTTTTTCTACCCCTTCTCATACCTTTAAGTGCCATTGTGTGTGGGTGGGTGGTGATTCTCCCTAGAACAGCCTGCAACTTCCTATTGCTCCTGCAATAAGACAACATAGACCAACAGGAAGTTGGATAGGAAGTCCAGTAGGAAGCAGCTATCAGATGTAATATGGAGAATCTGAGGGATGGAATGAGATAGAGATGCTAATATTGCAGCCAACCTAGAGACAATAATAAATTCATATAATTGGGCTAATAGGGTTTCATTGTGCTACATGCAATTTATTCTTTTAACTTGCTTGACCTTTTAAGGGCCTTGCCTTATAAAAACACAGAAAGATAAACAACAATCAGCCTCAGCAGAAATAAAAATAAAAAAACTAAATAAAAAGTTAGTTTTAACATGCTTACAAATTCATAAACACATTGCCAATTCCCTCCATTTGTTTGTAAGAGACCAATAAAAAGGTTGAGCTAGATGGAGTAAAAGTCTTTTTTTCAACCTCAATTACTATGCAACTATGTAATAAACCCAACTGAACGATTAAAATCTTCTTGGATTTTCTAATATTGTATATATTGTATATCTTTTTGTCTGTTCTGCTTACCATATTATAACCAAAAATGAGAACATAAAAAATTACTTTTATTTGGAAAATATTTTTGATCAGTAATTAGGGAACCGTGATCCATCTTACAATATATCATGCTATAATTATACAAATATTTTATATTTTCCTAAATGTAATTTTATTATTGACAGGACAGCATTTTTGATATGGATTCGACCACTTCAAATACCTCATTTGGATCCTTTAAGAATCTTACAAGCCTGTCTACTTCTGCATCACCTACTAGTGCCCACTGCTCCAGTCTTACTGAGGAGTTTGCCTTTGTTTTTATACTTGTCCCTGTATTTTACATCATCGTTTTCATTGTAGGAATTGTTGGGAATTCTGTCATAGTGGTTGGACTGACATGTTGCCTTCAATTAAAATCAGTGGCTAATATTTATATCGTCAATCTGGCTGTGGCAGACTTGTTATTTGTTGCAACTTTACCTCTTTGGGCAGTGAATATGTCAGACAAATACCACTGGATCTTTGGCTCTTTCATGTGCAAACTCTGCGCCACAATGTCATCAGTAAATATGTACGCCAGTATTTTCCTCCTCACGTGCCTCAGTATAGACCGCTACTTTGGCATTGTTCATCCAATGAAGTCCCTCAAAAGAAGGACACAAACCAAGGCAAAAATAGCAACTTTTGTTGTATGGGTTTCAGCTTGTATCACAAGTTCTCCGACCATGTACTTCCGCCAGACATTTCATTCAACTGTTCACCACCATACCGTCTGTTCTATGAAATATCCACCAAACAGTATTTTCTGGCCAACATTTGTGGATTTGATGAAGAATGTAGTAGGATTTGTAATGCCATTTATTCTCCAGGGAGTTTATTATTATTTAATATACAAAAATATGTTAACATCACAAAAAAATAAGTGGAAAAAAACAAAAAGCGACAAAATTCTCAGGATAGTTGTGACTATGGTGTGTGCGTTCCTGGTGTGTTGGCTGCCATTTCAGATTGCAACCTTCCTCATGGTCTTAGTTAGATTGCATATTATTACAGCCTGCAAAATCGTTAGGGTTATTCATGCTATAATGCCAATTACAGTCTGCATTGCCTTCTCCAACAGTTGTGTAAACCCCTTCCTTTACTATTTCGCTAGCAAACGATTTAGAGGACAGTTGTTAAAAGCCTTGAGGAGATCATTTTCTCAAAGTTATACTAGTACTACAAAAGAATAAGGAGGACAAAATAATTTAAAATGTATTTTATTACATTCCAAAAATTCAAATGTATAACTTGTATTTGCAATATAAAATTACCGATTGCCACATTGTCCCTAAAAAAAAAAAGCAAATTAAATGCAGTAGGTGTAAAACATTATGGATGTAAGTTATGTAACTTATTTATGAAGATTTGTTTGTGGACCAAGTGTGAATTTTCGTTGTGTGTATTAGAATCAATTTCACTACCAAGTGTTTCTCTCCAGATAGTTGTTTAGTCTCTGGATTTGGACAGAATCTTTTTTTTACACAAGCATTACAGAAAAAATAGGCTTGGACTTTTGGGGTTACATCTACACATTTAGGGCTAGATCACGTTATTTTCACTAAAATACATTACCGGGTAGGTTAAGTGGAATGCTAACTGTGGATTCACATTTTATTTTAAGTGAATTCATTTAATATGTTTGCCCCTTAGTTAGAGAGAATGGGTAGACTATACAAGCCTATTGTTTCTTTTCCATCAAATTCTGTTTCTAATGACAGAATTTTAATTCAGAGAGAGTATTGTATATTTGTGAATTTTATTCAGGATCTGTATATGGTGTAAAGTAAAAAAAAAAAGTCTATTTACCGTCAGAAAGTAATCATACTAAACAGGGTAAACAAATCAGATACATTTTTCCCATCTACATATCGGCTTGGTCTATAAAACTTTTTGCAACATTTTGCTGTATTAAACATCATACAGAAAATGTATTATTTAGAAAAGTTGTTCAGACTTGGAAATGGTCTCAGAAAATATATGTTGTTTTTTAGTTTGATATATTTTGTCATTCAACAAAGTGGACTGGTTTCTTTATCATTTACAATGCATTGTATAAGTATTCACACCCCTTGGCTTTTTACCTATTTTGTTACATTAAACTCTTAAGTTCATTGTTTTGTTAATCTGAATTTTATGTGATGGATCAGAACACAATAGTCTAAGTTGGTGACGTGAAATGCTGAAGGAGCTGCAGAGTTCCACAGCAGAGACTGGAGTATCTGTACATAGGACGACAATAAGCCGTACGTTCCATAGAGTTGGGCTTTATGGCCAGAAGAAAGCCATTACTTTCAGCAAAACACAAAATGGCATGTTTTGAGTTCGCGAAAAGGCATGTGGGAGACTCCCAAAATGTATGGAGGAAGGTGCTCTGGTCTGATGAGACTACAATTGAACTTTTTGGCCATCAAAGAAAACGCTATGTCTGGTGCAAACCCAACACATCACATCACCAAAAGAAACATGGAGGTGGCAGCATCATGCTGTGGGGATGTTTTTCAGCAGCCGGGACTGGGAAACTGGTCAGAGTTGAGGGAAAGATGGATGGTGCTAAATACAGGGATATTCTTGAGCAAACCTGTACCACTGTGTGCAAGATTTGAGGCTAGGATGGAGGTTCACCTTCCAGCAGGAGAATGACCCCAAACACACTGCTAAAGCAAAACTTGAGTGGTTTAAGGGAAACATGTAAATGTGTTGGAATGGCCTAGTCAAAGCCCAGACCTCAATCCAATAGAAAATCTGTGGTCAGACTTAAAGATTGCTGTTCACAAGCTCAAACCATCCAACTGGAAGGAGCTGAAGCAGTTTTGCAAGGAGGAATGGGCAAAAATCCCAGTGGTAAGATGTGGCAAGATCATAGAGACTTATCCAAAGCGACTTGGAGTTGTGATTGGCGCAAAAGGTGGCTCTACAAAGTATTGACGATAGGGCGGTGAATAATTATGCACATTTACTTTTTCTGTTATTTTGTCCTATTTGTTGTTTGCTTCACAATAATAATAAAAAAAAAACATCTTCAAAGCCGTGGGCATGTTCTGTAAATTAAATGATGCAAATCCTCAAACAATCCATGTTAATTCCAGGTTGTGAGGCACCAAAACACAAAAAATGCCAAGGGGGGTGAATACTTTTGCAAGGCACTGTATGTGAATTCATGTTTTGGAAAACAATGTTTTTGTTTAAATAATAATTCCTGTAACTAGAAACAGTATATCACTTTGTGAAATTTTACTTAACAAAAATGTCTTTGTATAATTTTACATAACTGTTTTATTTTTAAACTATATAATAAAACCATATACTTTATCTCTCAATATTTATATATTTATTTTGCCTCAAACTATACTAGCAATATCAGCATTTCCTTCACAGTCAAGTAGATTTTGCTATTCTATGTGAAAAAAAAACATTTACCTATTTATATATTTATACAACTATGTCATCAGATTGCATGTTTATGGGAAAGTATGGCTGTATACATGTAATGTGCTAATAAGAGGAGCTAGTTGTTTTAATTATGCACTGACTGTAATTCAAATCCTGTTTAATGATTTATAATATCAATATTAAATACATTTCCAAAGATTACAGTATCAGCCTGCAATTGATATGATCCTAGCCTAATAAAGTAATCAAAGAGAGAAGGGGGGGCTTGGCTGAGAGAAAGAAGTAATGAACTAATCTCTCTATATTACACCCCATGTCCTGCCCCCCCTCTCTCTATATTACGCCCTCTTCTCCTGTTGATATATCATCATGCCCTGTTCCCATCTCTTTATTATAACCCATGCCCTGCTCCCTCTCTATATTGCACCCCATACCCTATTTTATCCCCATCTCTATATTATACAACATGCCCTGCTGCCCCTCTCCTTATTTTACCCCATTCCCTCTCTATATTATACCCCATGCCCTGTTCCCCTCTCTGTATCATTCCCCATGCCCTGTTCCCCTCTCTATATCATACCCCATGCCCTGTTCCCTCTCTATAGTATACCCATTCCCTACTCCCCTCTATATTATACCCCATTCCCGGCTCCCCTCTCTATATCATACCCCATGTCCTGTTCCCTCTCTAGATCATACCCCATGCCCTGTTCCCTTCTTTATATTATACCCCATGCCCTGCTCCCCTCTCTATATTAAACCCCAGGCCATGCTCCCCTCTCTATATGAAACCCCATGCCCTGCTCCCCTCTCTATATTAAACCCCATGCCCTGCTCCCCTCTCTATATTAAACCCCATGCCATGTCCCCCTCTCTATATTACACCCCATGTAATGTTACCTTTCTATAGTATACTCATGCCCTGCTCCCCTCTCTATATTACACCCGATGCCTGAAGGGGTTAACATTGAAGGGGTTAACATATTCTGATGCTGAAGGGGTTAACATATTTTGCTGACATATTCACAAGATATAGCCTAACCATAATAACACATTCCTGTCCTTGGAATGTCCTGCGAACTTACTAAAACACAAAACATTCCTAGTTGTTCTAAGAAACAGAAAACACCTGATTATCCGTCCTTGCACAACTAACGTGAACTGTGAAAATCGCCTCTAATATCCGCCTTCTTTAGCAAGTATATAACCTATGCTATGACGTGGCAATAAACGGAATTTGTACTGAGAATGATTTTGTGTGTGTTACTTCCAGTACGGGTCCCCAGAATTCTGACTGGGGCCTGTGTGTTCCAAGCCGCCAACTACTGATTAGGAAGCCCCAACAAACTGGTGTTGAGAAGTGGGATACAGATCATCAAAGTACGGCGGAGTGGGTGAGAAGAGTGAATTGTGTCTATTTTCACCTTCCTTTGCTCCCACTCTCATCATCCTTTGTAAACTGTATACTAGTAAATAAGTTGGGCACACTCCCTGAGGTAGGGAGAATTAAGTCTTGGGTAGACTTCAGGTATACTCCCTGAGGTAGGGAGACTCTCTAAGGAACAGAGTGTAAAGCCTTGGAAGGCTAAAATTATGCCTCTGGAAGGCCATATATATACCAAGGATATATATATATATATATATATATATATATATATATATATATATATATATATATATACACTGCTCAAAAAAATTAAGGGAACACTTAAACAACACAATGTAACTCCAAGTCAATCACACTTCTGTAAAATCAAACTGTCCACTTAGGAAGCAACACTGAGTGACAATCAATTTCACATGCTGTTGTGCAAATGGGATAGACAACAGGTGGAAATTATGGGCAATTAGCAAGACACCCCCAATAAAGGAGTGATTCTGCAGGTGGTGACCACAGACCACTTCTCAGTTCCTATGCTTTCTGGCTGATGTTTTGGTCACTTTTTAATGCTGGTGGTGCTTTCACTCTAGTGGTAGCATGAGACAGAGTCTACAACCCACACAAGTGGCTCAGGTAGTGCAGCTCATCCAGGATAGCACATCAATGCGAGCTGTGGCAAGAAGGTTTGCTGTGTCTGTCAGCGTAGTGTCCAGAGCATGGAGGCGCTACCAGGAGACAGGCCAGTACATCAGGAGATGTGGAGGAGGCCGTATGAGGGCAACAACCCAGCATCAGGACCGCTACCTCCGCCTTTGTGCAAGGAGGAACAGGAAGAGCACTGCCAGAGCCCTGCAAAATGACCTCCAGCAGGTCACAAATGTGCATGTGTCTGCTCAAACGGTCAGAAACAGACTCCATGAGGGTGGTATGAGGGCCCGACATCCACCGGTGGGGGTTGTGCTTACAGCCCAACACCGTGCAGTATGTTTGGCATTTGCCAGAGAACACCAAGATTGGCAAATTTGCCACTGGCGCCCTGTGCTCTTCACAGATGAAAGCAGGTTCACACTGAGCACATGTGACAGACGTGACAGGGTCTGGAGACGCTGTGGAGAACGTTCTGCTGCCTGCAACATCATCCAGCATGACCGATTTGGCAGTGGATCAGTAATGGTGTGGGGTGGCATTTCTTTGGGGGGCCACACAGCCCTCCATGTGCTCGCCAGAGGTAGCCTGACTGCCAATAGGTACCGAGATGAGATCCTCAGACTCCTTGTGAGACCATATGCTAGTGTGGTTGGCCCTGGGTTCCTCATAATGCAAGACAATGCTAGACCTCATGTGGCTGGAGTGTATCAGCAGTTCCTGCAAGACAAAGGCATTGATGCTATGGACTGGCCCGCCCGTTCCCCAGACTTGAATCCAATTGAGCACATCTGGGACATCATGTCTCGCTCCATCCACCAACGTCACGTTGCACCACAGACTGTCCAGGAGTTGGCAGATGCTTTAGTCCAGGTCTTGGAGGAGATCCCTCAGGAGACCATCCGCCACCACATCAGGAGCATGCCCAGGCGTTGTAGGGAGGTCATACAGGCACGTGGAGGCCACACACACTACTGAGCCTCATGTTGACTTGTTTTAAGGACATTACATCAAAGTTGGATCAGCCTGTAGTGTGTTTTTCCACTTTCATAATGGGGGTAACTGCAAATCCAGACCTCCATGGGTTGAAAAATGTGATTTCCATTTTTTTATTTTTGTGTGATTTTGTTGTCAGCACATTCAACTATGTAAAGAACAAAGTATTTCATAAGAATATTTAATTCATTCAGATCTGGGATGTGTTATTTTAGTGTTCCCTTTATTTTTTTGAGCAGTGTATATATATATATATATATATATATATATATATATATATATATATATATATATATATATCATTCCTAAAATGGGAATAGAAAGGATAAAATTGATAGAAATATATACTTGACGGCTTGGTTGACAATGCCCCAAATCCGCTTTTGCTTGCTCATGAATTTTGCTGTATTGCTGTGCTGTTTAAGATAGGAAATGTTTGTTATTCTATGTAAAAATCAGGAAATAAGGTCTCTGGAGACTGTAAGAGGCACCTTCTCTGTGTCTAGGGGCAACCCGTTAACTCGAGAATATCTGTCGGAATTGTCAGAGCTATTTCAGCTCAGTACAGCCGCTGCTATTTTCTGATTAACAACCGTGATAGCAAATAAGGTTACGTTGTCTATTGAGACAACCACCTAAAGTTTTTTAAGAATAGAAGGATAGTTGGAAATGGGTACTTCCCAGTCTAAACAATACCCACCTCCCACACCGGGAGAATCATGCAAAGATAAATATATATTATATACACAGAGCAACATCAGGTCCCGTGAAAGAGCAAACGAGATAAGGGATAATAAAATAAATAGGAAAACGAAAATATAACTTTTTCTTTACATACATTTATATAATTTTCTGATTGCTTTTGTTTATAAAGTAGATGGATTGTCTTGTGTTTTGCTGCAAATAAATTTGTGAGTGTTTGCTGTACTTTCTTTTCTTTGCAATACAATTGAGAAATGCAGGTTAGAGAATTTTCCTCTGTGTCTTTAAGGCTGTAGAGATCGTGTCCACCACTGAGATATATTTCTAAAGCCGGCATAAATATAAAAAAAGGGAAATCTTTTTCCAGAAATATGTAACAGTGGAGGATTTATGGTCTATCATGTTTGTAAGTGTAAGACAATGTGTTTTTTTCTATTTTAAAGCTTGCTAACACTTATCTCCTCATCCCGAATTTTTGTGACAGGATTTCCCCACCCGGCAGAAAATTCTTAAGGTCGTATTTAGTTTGGATAAGAAAACTGTCATGTGTATGGAATGTTGTTGAACTTTTTAAGGTGGATTCCAGTATTTGTAGTTAAATGTTTGTGGAGAGGTCTCAGGAAGCGGAGTTTTAGTTGGGAATTATTGTAAGTTAAGTACGGAACTGAAGGGAAATAGTTCCTAGAAATGTTTTAGCAATTGATTTAAAAGGGACATTTTGTATGTGATTTGATCCAAAACTGGGATCATAATAGTTTGTTTTTGAATAGATTGCAAATAGTAAATACGGAAAGGGAAAACAGGCAGTCCTCATTATTATAGAGAAATTGTTGTTCATCCCTGTGATTACAATTTAATTTTGTAAAAAGGAATTTTTTTTATTCGTAGGTGACCAACTAGTTATGAAAGCCCTCAACCCCCGAATTAATCCTTCTACATATATGATGTATCTGAAGTGAATGTGTCAAGGACACCATGACTCAGTCTGACATCAGACTTCTCATAAGACTTTTAGACTCTGATACAGAGTCAGGATGGAATTGGGCTAACGTCCCTTCCATTACGTGACAGTGACTTTAGATTTGTCCAGGATTTAAGGGCAATTAATTACTTAGTCATCCCAATTGCCCCGATTGTCCCTGATATCACCGCTCTCATTACGGCCATTCCCCATGAAGCCACTATATTTATTATTATTGATTTATCAAACGCATTCTTTTAGGTCCCATTGGACTTTGAGACACAACTACTTATGGCTTTCACTTTTGATGGGCGCCAATTAACATGGACCCTTCTTTCCCTAAGGCTACGTGGATTCACCAGCTGCTTACTCACTGGTGCTCCAACATACCTTGCGGCCATGGACCTGTATCATAATTCTGTCCCCTTTCAGTACGTCAAATGACCTACTGTTTGTTGTGTACTTCTAACGGGGAAGCCAATAGACAGGATTTACTCAGTTTGCTACAGCACCTAGCAGCTGAAGGTCACAAGGTAACTAAAAACAAAATACAAATGGGGGCAACACATGTTGATGATTAGTGGATCCCTGAATGCTCACACTATGACTCCATTTTACGTACGGCTGCTAAGGGGGGACAGCCCAAAACATATTCAGTGGACTCCAGGAATGACTGAAGCTTATGTGACCTTAAAAGTTAGCATTATGCGGGCCCCCACTTTAGGACTACCTGATTATTGTAAACCATTCTACCTGTATACAAGGGACAATTGGAAAACCATGGCCGTGGTCTGTGCCCAAGATCACGGAGGTAGTATGTGTCCCGTTGCATTATTTTCCAAAGTAGTCCCTACTCCGGTCCAGGGGATGCCGGCGTGTCTCTGAGCATTGGCTGCTTGCCCTGTGGCCGTACAGACAGCACCCCCTACTTGTAGTCTTCCCACAGCCCTATACCCTAGCCTGGACACAGATATGGAAGTTATCATAGGCGATTACATGCGCCAACATCCTCCCATAGTACAGCAATCTGCAGCACACACTGACACTAATAACCCCCCTTCTTCCCCCCTTTCACCCGCTCTGGCAGAAGGACTGATAGAGAGAACACAAGCTGCAGCTCCAATCCTCCTTGATCCCCCCTCCTTGCATCTAGCAGTACGCATACCAGGAATACAATGAAAACGAAACTAGTAAAAACTGATAACACATAGCAAGTACAAGGAATCGCAATGATTTTATATCTAGAGGTAATGCTTTAGCTGACCGGGTAGCAAACAGCTGCAACTGTCATTTTGCATCAGAAACTTAAAATCACACTGCCAGACATACATACAAAGATGTATACAGTGTCTACGGAATAACTCTACAGTACCTAACAAAGCATTACATGATCACTTGCCTCCACCCACAGCTCCATTCACCCATTTAAAAATTGATTTTACTTATATCCCAAAGACAGGATCAAAGCAATTGTACCTGTTGGTGATAGTAGACCAGTTCTCACGGTGGCCTGAGGCCTTTGTAACACAAAGAGAGGATGCTAAGACGGTAGCTAAAATATTAACTACCGAGATGATACCATTGCAAATTAACTCTGATAATGGACCAGCCTTTATTAGTGCAGTAATTAAGGAACTGGTACAATGGCTACAGATAACCTGGAAATTCCATATCCCTTACCATCCTCAGAGTTCAGGCATAGTGGAAAGAATGAACCGCACTATTAAGGAAAAACTTACAAAGGCCACTGCAGGTACATGGGTGAACTGGCAGAAATACTTATCTGCCATTCTAGCAGAAATTAGGACTCCTAATAAGTCTACTAAATTGTCCCCTTTTGAGATTCTAATGGGAAGACAATTTCCAACTCCTTGGGTAAAAGGCCCACTTGTAATTATGTCTAGTGATCTTGATCTTATAAGAGAACAATATGTGCAACAATTGATTGATAAATTGAATGGCATCTATGGTGATGTCTCTTCTCGCTTTCCTTTACCCTCACAAGAACCAACACATCCGTTCCAGCCAGGTGACCTCGTCTGTGTCCGACAACTGAACAAAGCAAAGAAGGGAGGCTTCCCATTCAGACCACCGACTACCGTTGTAGCAGTAACCAGGACAGCCGTCCTCACTGACTCACAGGACATCTGGATCCACGCATCACGTCTCAAGCTGTGTCCAAAGAGGGGTGAAGCAGGTGTCAAAGTCTCTGTGAAAGCGATTGAAGACAGCGATAATAAAAATGTCAAACCTACTCCTGCATCCACAGAATGCATGCAAGAACTTTCTCCTGTTGATGTGCATTATGCTCCTGATTTATTTGCCCTTATGGACATTTCTTAATTGCCATTATGACCCAGATGAACTGGGACCATTAAAGTCTGTTTGTGGTAAACACAATAACACTCACACCAATACTAGTTCACCTCATAGGCACAAGAGATCCACACGTGATAACACAATAATAAAAAAATCATCTCTGGGAACGCAATACATTTTCTATAATGTTACAAGGATATGCTCACTCCTTTAACCTTTCCAATTGCTGGGTAAGTGCGCACGTCTCTACACATGGGGAAATGGGTATGCCTCTATTTAGCCTTCCAGCAGAAAACTTCACTCAAAGCCACATATATTACAATGGCAGTACACAACCCCGCAAATGGAATTGCTTTACTTATGTACAATCAGCCACACCACTTAACTCTATATGGATGCAACACCTCATACGCACGTATTTCCCATCAAAATATAATAAGAGTGTATAATTTATGTTAAGCCACACTAACCCAGGGTATAACTGTTTTAGGGCCCTAGGAAAAGGTAAATCTGTTGGTTGGTCCACTTGCTCCAATACCACACTTATTTTTTATAGGACCTCCTCTGGTTCCTCTCTTTCTGACCTGTACAAGAGTTGTTCACCTTGGAGCTGTAGTGGTCCCGGATGTCCCTACTTATTTTCTCTTTTACATAATATATCAATTAATGGTACTGGTTGTAGCAAAACTAATGGGTCCGTGTCTAATCTCTTCCACCTTATGCCATCTTCTCCAGCCACGTATGTATACTTTATCTGTGGCAGGAACGCCTATCGCTGGCTGCCCCCTAATTGGGTGGGCAGATGTTATTTAGGTCAAGTAATCCCACATATATACACAACCCCAACACTTCCACAAGGCCGCATCAGGAACATGAGGGATATAGAGCAGAAGAGCGGGTGGAAAATATTCCTAGACACCCTAGGTATAACCTTCCCACATGCAGGCGTAGGGAAACTACAGGTAAAACTATCCATCCTTTCTCTACTAGTACAGAAGGCCTTGCATAGCTCTGCTGAAGCAATTGAGAAACTAAACCAGGAGCAGGTGCAAATTAGAATGGTAGCTTTGCAAAATAGAATGGCTTTAGATTATCTTTTAGCTTCCAAAGGCGGTGTGTGTGTGCTTTAATAGGTCAATAATGTTGTTCTTATATTGATGATAATTCTGCCATTATTACTAATGACATAGAGCAAACAATAATAATAATAATAATAATAATAATAAACAAGGGACATTGCTGACCGTCTCAAACTGTTTCCAGGGAGCGTCTGTGAAGACATGTTTTCCTGGCTCGGTTCCTTAGGTCAGAAGATCCCGATTGCCTGTCTCTGTGTCATTGATTACCTTGTATTCCTTTGTGTTTTTATTACATGCTGCAAGGCTTTATTCCTAAGAATTTTCAGCTAAATACTGTGACTTAACACCACCTGGTCACAGGTATATCTCATGTACTGATACCCTAGAGGGTCTATCACCTTCCAGTGTCTCAGTTCGCTTCCTATCATATATATACACCACTGCTTACATCCCAAATAAAGATCACGTTGTGATCTAAGAGGGGAATGAAGGGGTTAACATTGGAGGGGTTAACATATTCTGCTGCTGAAGGGGTCAACATATTTTGCTGACATATTCACAAGATATAGCCTAACCATAATAACACATTCCTGTCCTTGGAACGTCTTGCGACCTTACTAAAACACAAAACATTCCTAGTTGTTCTAAGAAACAGAAAACACCTGATTATCCGTCCTTGCACCGACTAACGTGAACTGTGAAAATCGCCTCTAATATCCGCCTTCTTTAGCAAGTATATAACCTATGCCGTATATAACCTATGACGTGGCAATAAACGGAATTTGTACTGAGAATGATTTTGTGTGTGTTACTTCCAGTACGGGTCCCCAGAATTCTGACTGGGGACTGTGTGTTCCAAGCCGCCAACTACAGATTAGGAAGCCCCAACAATGCCCTGCTCTCCTCTCTATATTACACCCCATGCAATGTTACCTTTCTATATTATACTCATGCCCTGTTCCCCTCTGTATATTATACCCCATGCCCTACTCCCCTCTCTATATTACCCCCATGCCCTGTTCCCCTCTGTATATTTTACACCATGCCCTGCTCCCCTCTCTATATTGCACCCCATGTCCTGTTCCCTCTGAATCTTATACCCCATTCCCTGCTCCCCTTTCTATATTACAGCCCATGTCCTGTCCCCTCTCTATCTTATACCCCTATCCCTGCTCCCCTCTCTATATTATACCCCATGCCCTGTTCCCTCTCTATCTTATACCCCATTCCCTGTTCCCCTCTCTATTTTACACCCCATACCCTGTTCCCTTCTCCATATTACACCCCATGCCCTGTTCCCCTCTCTCTATTACACCCCATTCCCTACTCCCGTCTCTATATTACACCCCATGCCCTGCTCCCCTCTCTATATTACACTCCATGCACTGTTCCCTCTCTATATTACACCCCATGCAATGTTACCTTTCTATATTATACTCATGCCCTGTTCCCCTCTTTATATTACACCCCATGCCCTGCTCCCCTCTCTATATTACACCCCATGCCCTGTTCCCCTTTCTATATTACACCCCATGCCCTGTTCCCCTTTCTATATTACACCCCATTCCATGCCCTGTTCCCCTTTCTATATTATAGCCCATTCTGTTCCCCTCTTTATATTACACCCCATGCCCTGTTCCCCTCTCTATATTACACCCCATGCCCTGTTCCCCTTTCTATATTACACCCCATGCCCTGTTCCCCTTTCTATATTACACCCCATTCCATGCCCTGTTCCCCTTTCTATATTATACCCCATTCCCTGTTCCCCTCTCTATATTACACCCCATGCAATATTACCTTTCTATAGTATACTCATGCCCTGTTCCCCTCTCTCTATTACACCCCATGCCCTGTTCCCCTCTCTCTATTACACCCCATTCCCTACTCCCCTCTCTATATTACACTCCATGCACTGTTCCCTCTCTATATTACACCCCATGCAATGTTACCTTTCTATATTATACTCATGCCCTGTTCCCCTCTCTATATTACACCCCATGCCCTGTTCCCTCAATATTACACCCCATGCCATGTTCCCCTCTCTATATTACTCCCCATGACCTGTTCCTTATCTCTATTACTCCCCATGCCCTGTTCCCTCTCTATATTACACCCCATGCCCTCTCTATATTACACCCCATACCCTGCTCCCCTCTCTATATTATACATAATCACCTGCTCCCCTCTCTATATTATACATCATCACCTGTTCCCCTCTCTATATTACACCCCATGCCCTGTTCCCCTTTCTATATTACACCCCATGCCCTGTTCCCCTTTCTATATTACACCCCATTCCATGCCCTGTTCCCCTTTCTATATTACACCCCATTCCATGCCCTGTTCCCCTTTCTATATTATAGCCCATTCTGTTCCCCTCTTTATATTACACCCCATGCCCTGTTCCCCTTTCTATATTACACCCCATTCCATGCCCTGTTCCCCTTTCTATATTATACCCCATTCCCTGTTCCCCTCTCTATATTACACCCCATGCAATATTACCTTTCTATAGTATACTCATGCCCTGTTCCCCTCTCTCTATTACACCCCATGCCCTGTTCCCCTCTCTCTATTACACCCCATTCCCTACTCCCCTCTCTATATTACACTCCATGCACTGTTCCCTCTCTATATTACACCCCATGCACTGTTCCCTCTCTATATTACACCCCATGCAATGTTACCTTTCTATATTATACTCATGCCCTGTTCCCCTCTCTATATTACACCCCATGCCCTGTTCCCTCAATATTACACCCCATGCCATGTTCCCCTCTCTATATTACTCCCCATGACCTGTTCCTTATCTCTATTACTCCCCATGCCCTGTTCCCTCTCTATATTACACCCCATGCCCTCTCTATATTACACCCCATACCCTGCTCCCCTCTCTATATTATACATAATCACCTGCTCCCCTCTCTATATTATACATCATCACCTGTTCCCCTCTCTATATTACACCCCATGCCCTGTTCCCCTTTCTATATTACACCCCATGCCCTGTTCCCCTTTCTATATTACACCCCATTCCATGCCCTGTTCCCCTTTCTATATTACACCCCATTCCATGCCCTGTTCCCCTTTCTATATTATAGCCCATTCTGTTCCCCTCTCTATATTACACCCCATGCCTTGTTCCCCTCTCTATATTACACCCCATTCCATGCCCTGTTCCCCTTTCTATATTATACCCCATTCCCTGTTCCCCTCTCTATATTACACCCCATGCAATATTACCTTTCTATAGTATACTCATGCCCTGCTCCCCTCTATATTACACCCCATGCCCTGCTCCCCTCTCTATATTACACCCCATGCAATGTTACCTTTCTATATTATACTCATGCCCTGTTCCCCTCTCTATATTACACCCCATGCAATGTTACCTTTCTATATTGTACTCATGGCCTGTTCCCCTCTCTATATTATACCCCATTCCCTGCTCCCCTCCAAATATTAAACCCCATGCCATGTCCCCCTCTCTATATTACACCCCATGCAATGTTACCTTTCTATAGTATACTAATGCCCTGCTCCCCTCTCTATATTACACCCCATGCCCTGCTCCCCTCTCTATATTACTCCCCATGACCTATTCCCTATCTCTATTACTCCCCATGACCTGTTCCCTATCTATATTACACCCCATGACCTGTTCCCCTCTCTATATTACACCCCATGCCCTGTTCCCCTTTCTATATTATACCCCATTCCCTGCTCCCCTCTCTACGTTATACCCCATATTACACCCCATGACCTGTTCCCCTCTCTATATTACACCCCATGCACCGGTTCCCCTCTCTATATTACTCCCCATGAACAGTTCCCCTCTCTATATTACTCCCCATGAACAGTTCCCCTCTCTATATTACTCCCCATGACCAGTTCCCCTCTCTATATTACTCCACATGACCAGTTCCCTCTCTATATTACACCCCATGACCTGTTGCTTCTCTATATTACACCCCATGACCTGTTCCCCTTTCTATATTATACCACATTCCCTGCTCCCATCTCTACAATATACCCCATCCCCTGCTCCCCTCTCTATATTACTCCCCATGACCAGTTCCCCTCTCTATATTACTCCCCATGACCAGTTCCCCTCTCTATATTACTCCCCATGACCTGTTCCCTCTCTATATTACACCCCATGACCTGTTGCTTCTCTATATTACACCCCATGACCTGTTCCCCTTTCTATATTATACCACATTCCCTGCTCCCATCTCTACGTTATACCCCATCCCCTGCTCCCCTCTCTATATTATACACACATTCCCTGCTCCCCTCTCTATATTATACCTCATCCCCTGCTCCCCTCTCTATATTATACCCCATTCCCTGCTCCCCTCTCTATATTATACCCCATTCCCTGCTCCCCTCTCTATATTATACCCCATCCCCTGCTCCCCTCCCTATACTACACCCAATGCTCTGTTCCCCTCTCTATATTATACCCCATTCCCTGCTCCCCTCTCTATGTTATACCCCATGACCAGTTCCCCTCTCTATATTACTCCCCATGACCAGTTCCCCTCTCTATATTACTCCCCATGACCAGTTCCCCTCTCTATGTTATACCCCATCACCTGCTCCCCTCTCTATATTATACATCATCATCTGCTCCCCTCTCTATATTATACATCATCACCTGCTCCCCTCTCCATATTATACCCCATTCCCCTCTCTATATTACACCCCATTCCCTGTTCCCCTCTCTATATTACACCCCATGCCCTGTTCCCCTCTCTATATTACACCCCATTCCATGCCCTGTTCCCCTCTCTATATTATAGCCCATTCTGTTCCCCTCTCTATATTACACCCCATGCCCTGTTCCCCTTTCTATATTACACCCCATTCCATGCCCTGTTCCCCTTTCTATATTACACCCCATGCCCTGTTCCCCTCTCTATATTACACCCCATTCGGTTCCCCTCTCTATATTATTCCCCATGCCATCTCTATATTACACCCCATTCCGTTCACCTCTCTATATTATTCCCCATGCCCTGTTCCCCTCTCTATATTATACCCCATTCCCCTCTCTATATTATACTCCATTCCCTGCTCCCCTCTCTATATTACACCCCATGCCCTGAATTGTTTGTCTCTCTATTTACATTACACCCCTCTTCGTCACAGCAGCCCCCTCCCTATCCCTCTGTTGCACCTATAGTGCCGCATACTGTGTCCCCTCCTCTTCCTGTTCGTAGCTTCCGGTGTGTCCTGTTTTCTTCTACTCATTGTTGTTTAGCTGCCCGTGTACATCGTGATTACTGGGAGCTCGGACTAAGCTGTAAGTATCCGGGTCAGAGTCACCGTGTGTGGGAAGGTAGATAATCATTATATGTACAGTATGCACAGGCAGGCTTTGTATATATATATATAATATCCGGAGGATACATACAGACACCACGTGACGTGCAGGCCGGGACTGTGTATGGTGTCTGCATCTGTCTGGGTTATAGAAATGTCTGTATAGGATCCATGTACAGGCTGTAAATACTAATCCATGTATGTCATAAATATCTATTACTATGTAGTGTGATCCAGTCCACATGTGTGCATGCATGATACAGATGTGCAATCCAACTGTATACATATATTACTATGTAGTATGATTCAGTCCACATGTGTCTGCATGCTACATATGTGCAATCCCAATATATACATATATCACTCTGTAGTGTCATCTAGTCCACATGTGTGCATGCATGATACAGATGTGCAATACCAATGTATACATATATTACTGGGTACTGTCATCTAGTCCACATGTGTGCATGCATGCTCCAGATGTGCAATACCAATTATACATATATTACTGTGTAGTGTCATCTAGTCCACATGTGTGCATGCATGCTACAGATGTGCAATACCAATGTATACATATATTACTGGGTACTGTCATCTAGTCCACATGTGTGCATGCATGCTACAGATGTGCAATACCAATGTATACATATATTACTGGGTACTGTCATCTAGTCCACATGTGTGCATGCATGCTCCAGATGTGCAATACCAATTATACATATATTACTGTGTAGTGTCATCTAGTCCACATGTGTGCATGCATGCTACAGATGTGCGATACCAATGTATACATATATTAATGTGTACTGTCATCTAGTCCACGTGTGCATGCATGCTACAGATGTGCAATACCAATTATACATATATTACTGTGTAGTGTCATCTAGTCCGCATGTAAGCATTCAAGCTACAGATGTGCGATACCAATGTATACATATATTAATGTGTACTGTCATCTAGTCCACGTGTGCATGCATGCTACAGATGTGCAATACCAATTATACATATATTACTGTGTAGTGTCATCTAGTCCACATGTGTGCATGCATGCTACAGATGTGCGATACCAATGTATACATATATTAATGTGTACTGTCATCTAGTCCACATGTGCATGCCTGCTACAGATGTCCGATACCAATGTATACATATATTAATGTGTACTGTCATCTAGTCCACGTGTGAATGCATGCTCCAGATGTGCAATACCAATGTATACATATATTACTATGTTTAATGATTTATAGTATCATTATTAAATTAATTTCGAAAGATTATGGTATCAGCCTGCAATTGCTATGACAGTCGCCACCCTAGCCTAATAAAGTAATCAAGGAGAGAAGGGGGGCTTGGCTGAGAGAAAGAAGTAATGAACTAATCTCTCTATATTATACCCCATGCCCTGCCCCCTCTTTATATTATACCCCATGCCCTGTTATCCTGTTTATTTTGTGCTGAGTGTTACTGGCTTCGGCCTCGTTTTGATCCTGTTTGAGAAAATTAATGTTTACATCTCTGACGGGACAGAGGATCCTTAGAGGGACCCTGAAAAGGCACTATTGCCATAGTCGCAATGAGCGCCTTTTGGCGTTCATTGCAGCAAAGTACTGAGAGCCTCGGCTAGGTGTTACTGGCTTTGTCTTGAGGCCCACAATTTTTAACATTGCGACAACTATAATATGCCAAAAACTCGTAAACATGACGAAAACAAAGCCGAAGGACGTAAATACGAGTCCTAAGCACTAAGACTTAACGCAAAGCAGTAACACTTATCCCAAGGCATTGGGCCCCTAAACTACACAGGCATATAAAGAACACAGGGGACACACGATGAGCGATCATCGGGGGGTCGCAATGAGCGCCGGAGGGGATCATTGCAAAGCAGGAAAGGTGCGGCTTGGCAAAAATGGCAAAGGTGCTCATTTTGTAGCAAACGGCATTGCCAGGCTTCAAATTTTATTGACGTTATTTTTGACGGGCATGTCGCTAGTATACATATATTACTATGTAGTGTGATCTAGTCCACATGTGTGCCTGCATGATACAGATCCAAATCCCAATATCACATATATAGTTGTCAGTGTTGGGAACGCTTACAATGTTGGTCACACATTTATATATATATTTATATATATATATATATATATATATATATATATATATATATATATATATATATATACACACACACACATATTGATGCATTTGCTTTGAAGAGATTTAGGTTCAGAAACAAAGAGCATTAATAGCAGTCTTATGATATATATTCTGTTTAATACATGGCTATTTTTCTAAAATGATTGCATATGTATAAGGTATTAAGCTTGTATACCTTCACCAATATAACTTGCTGGTAACATTCATTACCATAGTGGTATCTGGAGTTTAGCAGCCAGCATACTGATAATTATATGGAGCCTGGCTTCTGGATTCATCTTATGTAGCTTTGCCAGAAACATAGTTTATATAGTTTATATCTACTTTCAAAACGAAATATTTGTGATCAAATGTATTTTCCTTTGTTTTTTCTTTTCATCTAAAATAACAACTTGTTATTGAGCCATATATTAATTATAATTAGGAGGCTAGACTTTGATTTTTCAATTGTGTGGTGATCTTCTGGATGAAATAATACCAAAATAATCAATATTATACTTACCCTAAAGTTTACTGAATCTCTTGAGTTTGCTAGCAGCTGATTTTCAGCATTAACACCCCTATACATCCCTAGTGGTCCAGTGGTTAAGATTGGTGCTTTCACCTCTGCGACCTAGGTTTGATTCTAAGTCAGGGAACCAAGAGGTCACACCACCCTGAAGTCAAGCAGGGTTGGGCGTGGTCAGTACGTGGATGGGAGACCACCTAGGAATACCAGGAAAAAATTAAATACGCCTTTAAAAGTTATTCATGTCCTCTCAAAGTTTTAATTGGTGTCTCTGTGTTTACCTGTAATAGGGAATATTGCCATGTTAATCACAGGGATGCATTGTATTTGAGCATAGCATATATTGCAAACCATGTACCTCATATCATTTATTTTTCTTCTCACAGGAAGTTTCTTTCAATACAAAAAGAAAATGGCAGAAGTTGTGTTAATTGATATGTTCAGCATAGAGCTGAATTCTCACATCAGAATCATAAATCAGTTTTTGTGCAAAGCCATGAGTATGATTGAGAACCAATGCTCAGTCTTAAACCCCGCCATCTACATCATGTACTGCCAGACCTTTGGATGTGACCGTAATGACGCGAGAGAGATCTTTCTGCACTCTATCCGATCTTTCCAACGCCTGAAGAAACATATAGAGCTGGTCAGCAACTCCAGCGTTGCGGCTACTTTATATAATATTAAGCAAAAGCTGGATTTAAATAATATCAGCAGAGTGAAAGTGATCCTCCCTCTACAGAGGACAAACCTTATGAAGGCGTTCATTGATCGGCTTTTCACCCCAGTCTATCAGTTTGAATATGATGCCTTAGAACTGAACTGTGATAATCCACAGGCAGCTGAACGACAAATTGGCACAGAGAGTCTAACTGAGAAGCAACTTGAACTGGTCAAAAGTGATATTCATATGTATCTTGGAAGCAGCCTTGCCATAGGGGAACTCACCATCCTGAAATCATCATTAATACCAGGTATGGAACCAATGGAGTATGCCACCTGAATACACCTTCTTATTCATTTCTTCAATTATTTTTGAATAATTGGTCATCCATAGAATATTAGAGTTTTCGTCACTGTGGTTCATAAATCTCCACAGGACCCCTTGTCGGCAATATTGGACCATATTATAAGGTTGCCCATTATGTATTCGTTTATATTATGTGATCTATTCATTAATTTTCATGAAGCTAAGATTTATTTACAGGAGTTTATCTCTGTGTATTACTAGAAATATTTCACATATATATTTTCTCTATATTATATGTTATTAGAGCGTTGCATGTTTAGCTGTGATTTCAAAGCTGGTATTACACAGTAATTGAGTGAAATACTCCATGTAATTCACAAGGATTAGTTTGTTGCTACAAAATAGAGCTTCCCAAAACAAAGAACAATCTTAAAATGAAGGATGAGCAATTTCCTAAAACAAATTAATGAATAAATCGCCTAATATAAAAAATACATAATGGGTAACCATGTTATATGGTCAAATATTGCCATTGAAGGGGCTCTGGTGACATTTATAAGCCATGAAGCTGAACCATGAAAACCTCATATTACACAGTTGCCTGTATATATTGTCTTTTTTTCTTTCTGTATGTATATATTTAAACTAGGGACTTGCCTGTCAAAAATGACAGGGCAATAAAATTGTAAGGCAGGTAATGCCCGTTTGCCACAGACATGAATTTTTTTTAATGTTAACAAACTGCAGAAAATGGAGGGCCCTGTTTTGAGCTTAGAAGCTACTTCCAATATAATGGGACAAAACAGTCTAGTTTTTTTTTGAGTCTCTGTCCTTCAACTTAGTTGTCTCAATCAGTGTCTTAGTCACTTTGGCAGAGCCAACTTCACATGATCCCGAGATCCTAGAGTTCAACATTCTGCTTTAGAACTTATGCTAACCATTAAAAAATATAAGTGTTTTGGTGAGTTTGTTATTTTTGCTTGGCTTTCTTCACTTTTCTCCTTGCGTTTAACCCACAGAAAGCATATTCCTTCATGGATTTACCACAAGATATGGTGGAATATCTTACATTCCAGGACTTTCCTCCCTGAACCTTTATAGTAGCAGCAAGAGGCGAGACCCAACAGCGGTGGTTGCTGAAAATGTGCGACGCCTGGCCAAAGCAGTGGGCTTTAATCCAAAGGCTTTCCACCTTGTGAAGGTAACAAGAGTACATGCATTTGTTCCTATGTAATTTAGCTGTATTAAATACCTTGTGAAATTGTTGCTTCATTTTGGAAAAACACCTTTTGAACCATTCTCCGACCTGGGTAGACCTCTTTACACTACTATATCAACGTATGTCCCATATTAAAGTAATATATTTAGTGGTGTTGACTAAACTAGGTAAAGTAATTCCATTTGTGCTCACTTTATTGCGTTGTTGAGATTTATGAAGAAGCCATACAGCTATAACTGTATAAAGCAGGGGTGGGGAAGTCTAGTCCTCGATATCATTTCTGTGCAGTCCTTCAGGATGACTGAAGAAGCGATTCACTCTCCTGGCTCTTCAGGACCGAACTTGCCCATTCCTGGCTTAGAGGGACACTTTTTTTCTTTTTAGGAAGAAAGACTGCAAACAAACAAAAAAAAAAACTAACATTTATATTTGTAACTGTTAACATAATTATTCTTTACTGCAAGATTTCATTTTGTTTTATTGTCTGCTGCTATTACTTTATCAGGAAGGTGCTACTAATGAGATTCCCTGTAGTTCTGGGGTACTGGCAGTTGTAATTGCCAAATTCTCATTGTGCAGTCCTGCGAGTTCGAATTTTCATCCTATCTCATGAAGTTTATCTCCTGAAGTAAAACTAGCTGCATACCTGAACATAAAAAGTAATACAATAGAGGCTATATTATTTATTTTTAGCTTCTAAAGACCTGTTGCCTATTTTCATTTGTAGTTCTTCAAAGGGTACATTTTTCAAAAATATGACCAAAGTGATCCTTTAAAAACATATTTTTATAGAAATACGTTCACATGACAAAAATGGTAGTGAACCCTTAATTAGAAGATTATAAAAAGCCACTTAAAAACATGTTCACTTCATATGGAAATATGGGGGGGGGGGAAACACCTCTTTAAGGTAAAAGTTTCAGTAAATGCAGGTTGTATTAAAGGTATGTGTAAGTGAGCTGGGTTATTAATGCATCTGATAGAGGAGAATTTATAGTGTCTGAAAAAAATTGTTAACATTAAAAAATACCAAAAGTAAACAGTTAAACAGTTTGCTTGACACCCCCTGAAATTCCCATGGATAATTAGCATAACTTATACATTGTTTCTTTTTGGCCTGGGGGTTGTGCAGGCATGCTCAGTTATCACCTGTAGTCTGCCCTACTGTGGGAAGTCACATGATTTCAGACACTTTCCTTTAGCCAATCAGCATGCGCATGTGCTGCATATTGGATCCCTCATTAAAAATGAGATATCCAATATGCAAATCTCAGTTTCTGGGGGTGTCTACATCACCCCCAGCAAAAAAATGTTTGCATTTTTTCCTGCAAAATTTTTCGTTAGGTGTGTTATGATGCATTTCACAGGATGCATTCATAACCTACCTCACTTGCATATACCTTTAAGTTACTGTAAAAAGGACAGTGTACCACTGTATAATGTTGGCTATGATGAACACTAGAATTGCTCTTGACAAAAGACATTTTTAATCTAGAAAGTTTTGAACAAATCTATATCTTCCTAAATTGTAGTGGCGTGTTCTGCAGTACCATTTATTGTTATGAGAAGTTAGGTCTAAAGATTGTAGCACCTATGAATATCAAGTAACAAAGATGAAAAGTAAGCATATTGCAGTAAACAATTATATATTTTAATTGGACAAACCATTTTATTTTGAAGTGTCAATCAGTTTCCAAATGTCCATCACTAATTAAAATATTTTTTCTATAAAAAAAGCTTTCCCTGCACTCAATTCAACTATTTTTCACCTTTTTGATAAAAAAATAAAACATGCTTGGGATAACATTTTAAGTACATAGTAACCGTAGATATCTTGTAAACAAACTCTGCCTTGGGAATAGGGAAATGAGAGCAAGCTTTATGTGCCAGCTTCATTCTGACGGATGCAATAGTTACCTTTACATATACACTTATTATTATGTGAAAGCTCTGGGTTAATTGTCTTGTGGCTATTACTTTCTGTGCTTTTATAGAAAAAGGTAACTTTTTGTTTAAGAAAATTGTGTTCTCAGTGTAAAAGTATGCCATTTTGATTGAGCATGCTTAATTCAAACCATGTCACAAATTTGTATGAAAATGAAAGCTTGTCCTAAATTGTAAGTTGAACGATGCACTCGATTGTACATAGAACACTTGGTTCCCATATTTGTGGTTTCTTTTGCAGGTATTGGATTGAGGGTCTTCAGTGCATGCATATGGAATTAAACTATACAATTTATGGAAGGAGGGAGTATGGTAATTTATCCCTGGTATTTTTTTGGCAAATCTTGGATATTCTTCAGTGATGATATATTCTATGGGGAAGAAAAAATATATGGTATATCATAAGATAATAGATCATAATTCCACATATTACTCCTAAGCTAAACTAATCAAGGAATTTCAAACTAGGGATTTAAAAAATCACTCTGGGAGAAATTACCAAATATTTAGTTGAATATGAGCATATATTTGTGTATCCACAATACTTATAAAACAATATATATATTTTTTTTTCTGAAACTTAGCATATCCATTACTTATGGTTTCTACAATATCCATGGTCTGGAGTTGGATATTGTTTTCTTTTAAAAAACCACTGTAGTGGTATTTTTAAAATTTGATTTTTTTTTTTTTTTTTTTAATAAAAATGTGGCAGATACAAATGCAATCATTTATTGTCTTTTTTTTTTTTTCTTAAGGTGTAAAAAAGAAATTCCAAAAATGTTTAATCATCAAACAAAAGTAAAGATGACATAGCTTGTATCCGTACTGAAGAATAAAAAGAGATATGCCATTTTTAGCACACTTAATCTGATTCCTTTTTTGTGTAGGGGTGATTTCTTCTTTTACTGTATATCTTTCCCAAAATGTCAAGGGTTTTTGGCAACATTAGCTCTTCAATATTTTGACAGTAGGCTGAGTGGCTGTTAGAACCTTATAATTGTTCCTTTTTGTCACCTTGTAATGCTAGGCTGCTCATGCCAATGATGTTTGGATCATGGGAAAGAAAGAACCTGACAGCTATGATGGGATAGTAACCAATCAGAAAGGTGTCACAATAGCAGCTCCTGGTGCAGACTGTTTGCCTTTGCTTTTTTCTGATCCCGTAAAAAAAGCATTTGGTGTTGCTCATTCAGGTAATGATGAAAGCCACGTTCAGGCATTTGCCCGCAAAAGATGCTAAAATCATATATTTGCCAAGAGACTGAAAATATTAATCCTCAATCTAAATTTATAATTGTAATATTGTGTAATTCTTTTGACACCGAAAGCTATTTTTCTCTACTTAATTTGCCATAAGTTGCAATTGTCTTATTTACTTTTCATCATGACCTAAACATGTATCCTTTCCAACAATAAGACCGGTAAGCTCAGGTGTTGCTTTGTTTTGGTACTTATAATTTAGATAATATTAGAAACTGTACATTAATTTATTATGTTTTTGTAAATACATAAAATATTGTTTACATAGATTCCTACGTTAAATGTATTATATACAAACATTTTAAGCCAAGTTCACCAAGATTCTCAGAGGCTGTAGTGTGGTTTTGTGAGGTTGCAGTGAAATATTTCAGTCCATTTTTCCCATAGAAAACCAAGATTGCAATGTATGCCATTTTGTAGCCTCTGAGAATCTGATATTTTTCATTTATACATTTCCTGAAACAAATATCTATTCACAAAAAAAAAATTGTATCAAGGGGTTATTTATGCTTCTGTCTGTAGAATTTTAAAGTTCTGTGTTTACTTCACTTTAATCACATGGATGACTTTGTGTTGCTTAAAGGACCACTGCACAATGAAAAAAGAAAATATATGTTTGAAAACTAAGAGTGTGCAATTAATTAGGGAAAAAGTCATAAAGCTACTTTTTAATTAGACAAACACAATGTTGATGCCTCTACAGGATCGTGGAGACGAATCATTAGTTGTGTGCTTGTGAGAGGGGCGTTTACATTTCAGGAGTGTTGTTGTCCCATCCTTTGATGCAAAAAGTCTGCTTCTGGGCCATTGAGAGGGAACGGGTGTGGTGTCAATTTCAATATTATCCTTTGAACAAACAATGACTCTGGACTTCCTGTTCTCTCCTCCGCAATCCATTGCTCCACTGATAATTACAAAAACGGGATGTGATGTAACAGACATCAAATTGATTCCTATACTCATAAACAAGTCTTCAAAAGTTCAGATTTTCCCCCAAAATATTTCATGTCCATGGCTTACTGTTGTGCCGTGGTCCTTTAATCTAATCTAGCATTCGGAGCAATCCTGATGATAGAGACAACCGACGCTCTATAAAGAAATACTAGAAGTAAAGTTGCAGCACTTTTGTAATATCCTTTTTTTCTTTAGGAACAAAAAAAAATAAAAACAACCTTTTAAAATAACCATATTATGCAATTGTATGCAGTCTTGGCCACCCAATTGCTGTCTTATTACCCCCTCCCCATCTGTAAGTATTAGCATTTATCAAATGCAAGCCTTGAATGCTGAGATTAGCTCTTTATCACTCAGGACATTCCGCGTGCACTTATAATAGAGAAGACATATCAAGTAGAGGGAATATTTATAAGACATAAATGGAGCTGATCAAGACAACATATATTAGAATAAGTAATAATTTAAGGGTTATTTATTTATTTTCTAAAAACATTTTGCCTGTTATTAATGTTAACTCTTTAAATTAGAGCAAAGAAAATATTGGACTGCAGTGTACATTTCATTTATGGGATTTGGTTAGACAAGGGACTGCCGGTCTTAAAAGGACATGTGATTTGTTTTCATGCATTTAAAAGCTCATGTTTAAAATATTACAAAAGTGTTAAACTTCATTCAAACTAACAGGAAGAATGTACTTTAGTCTGTAGATCTCATTGGCTGGTAGAAGGCAAGCCTCCAAGAGCAATATATTATGGATGTCACTAAACCTGTCTAATATGTATCTGTATAGTAATATCCATGTCTTTTCTCTGTCATTGTAAAATGAATAATGATGTGATATGGAATAGGAGTATTGTTACTTTGTGGGTATTTTTTATTTAGTGATGCAATAACATTTATCATACAATTTAAACCAATATATAAGAATGATAATACATAGGCTGGTCTCAATTACTTTGATTTTTACTTGTGCAAATGAATATACACAAATTGTGGCTTAACTACAGTCATGAAGGTCTGAAGTTTGGCAAGTGTGTTGGAAAAGCTGTTGGTCCTGATGGTTCCTATTTGTAATAATGAATATATAATTTCTAATACTCATTAGCTTGTGACGATTTTAGAATTTTGTACATTTATATTTGAAGTATCATATGTGAAAGATATCCATGCTTATTTTAACTATATCACTATATAATTTTTAATGTAATTACTGATACTGGACAAATTATACATATATTGTGATTGTCACAACCACTACTTCTGTTGGGCTGGTCTGGAAGTTGATTCTGACCCACCAGTGGTACGTGATGTTCTTGTTGTTATCTGTGCTAGCAGAGATAGAACCAGACCGGTATTGGACCATCCCGGACGACCACAGGAACTACTAGCCAGAGTAGCAGACTTACCGGCTGTAACTCTTCTTTACGCATGTGTAGTAGTAGTATTAATCCCAATGATCAGGATAATCCCTTCCCTCAATAAAGAGCACATACATAATTATGTATGATTACACTGAGGGTTGTTTATTAGTCACAAATCCAGCATATTTATCCACATTCATCGCCATCAAGGAACACCACTTACCAAACAATCCTTTTAGCCAATCCTAAAGGCCCCTTCTCCTAGGCACGTGGCCCATCTGTCAATCAAGGTCTGACAGCCTCCCTAATGATACCCCCAGATACCTTGGAGCCTGGGGCAGTAATTAACAAATGACTCCTTTGTTCCATTTGGCAGGGGTTGGCTGGCTACTTAAGGAAGGAGACTGTATGTCTTTTGGCCTACTTGACTATGCACCCACTGAGATGAAAGCATAGCTGTGGTCAGAGATTGTAAACCTATGTGACATGCTCCCAAAGTGGCAAGACAAAAACGTCACAAGGGAACAACAGTCAATTAGATCTCTCTTTCCCCACACTTAACTAAATATTCTGGTCTCTTTGAAGTCTTGCAGTTTTTTCTTAGACCCCTCGCTTTTCTGAGCCCAGTACCCCAGAACTTGTCCCCCTTTCCCTGAGGATGTGGGCCATAGACTTTATTGTATTCCTCGGGAAGAATTGAACCCCTGGATACCAAACACACTAGGGGCACTGACTGTACATTCTGACTTCCCCTGGTTACAACCATCTTACACATTCCTTAAATGCAACAATAATTTATTATTATAAACCCACACATGCCAGCAGGGCAACCTCAACCCATACATCCAGGGGGTACCACAATTATGACCACCCTGCTCACAGGAAAATAACAGTCTATGTATCCATTTGTATCGATCCACATATCCATTGGAGCTGCCATGATTGCTCTGAAAGGGACTCCTTGTGTCACGCACCCTAAGCCCTCCCTGTGCGCCAGCCAGCTGGATGAATCAACCCCAAGAGACACCAGTGGCCTCTGGGCATCACAGTAATATTGACATTTCCAGATTGTTGTGCTAGCATAATAATTCAACACTTCCTTTTTTTCCTTTAATTTAATTTTAGTATATAAATAACTAAAACACCCTCTAAAGGCACAGAATTTCTCAAACAAGCGAAAATAATGCAGTGGGATAGAAGCAATTTTTTCTAATATTGATATCTGGACACAAAATCTGTCATGAAATGTTTTTGTTTAATAAATAGAGCCTTTATATTTTATTTAATAGTTTGCTTTCTGCATATATTCGTTAGCACTTCTCTGTTTTTTGCTTCATCTGTTCATTGCCCTTTGGATTGGCAAACAAGGGCTACTTAAACCTTGAATAACCAATGCACCAAATATCCGTTGCATGACTGTTGATCCCTGTGCACACTTATTCTTGAGCTGTCTGTGTTTTTAGCTATTGCATACATTGCTGTAATTTGATTAGTAAGCATAAACATCATGAAAAACAAGACTGGAAACGGCTGAGAAAGAACCAGGATATATATTAGTCAATTTGAAGTTTTATTTTTAAGGAACTAGTATTTTTTTATGTAGTTTGTGGCACTACTGGCAAACAACTACCCTGATAGGCAGCATATGACATAGGTACTTGTGTTCAAAACCTGACCGATTTTTATTATGAAGTTCTGAGTCATTTTTATATTCCCTTATAGTTATAAATTTTGCAAGTATTTTGAACAAAAAAAGTGTTTCAACTGTTTGGCTCATTTCATGTTTCTGCTCAAAGGTTTCGATTGTGTTTTTTTGTTTAGTTTTTTGATGTAAGCATTGCAGGCAAAGGATTTTGTGAATTTGCAAAGATATGTTTGGAGTAAACTTGCATCTATATTCCTGAGTTTGATAAGTTTTTTTTTTTTTTTTTCCCCAAAATTAATTTGTTTACAAATACCTTATTAAGATAATGGTATGCTGGCATTTGTTTTATGTTTGTTTATTGTAATAAATTATTTATTTTAGGTTGGAAAGGCACCGTGTTAGGAGTTGCGATGGCCACAGTTAACGCCATGATATCGGAGTACGGGTGTAACCTGCAGGATATACTGGTGGTGCTTGGTCCTTCAGTCGGACCTTGCTGCTTTACGCTAACACAGCAGGAAGCCAAAGCATTTCATGATATCGACCCACAGTGCATCAGGCAGTCTGAGACACCAAACCCATATGTGGACATCAGGAGAGCAACACGGTGAGTGTGGTATTTTTATTGCTAGGCTTCGTTAATTAACCTAAGAAAGAAGAGTTTAATGGAAAAAACAATAATTTTTCCATGATGTTATATTCCATACCATAAATGTATGTAATTAAGCATGTGACAGAAGTGTACAGGTCCTTTGTGATTAGCACAGAATACAGATCAATAGCTGTGGTTAATTTTGTATATTAAATATATCATAATAAAATGCAGACCCTATGATGGTCGCTGTAAAGATTTCTTTACTATTTTACATGCATCTGAAGTTGGAAAAATGTTAGGTTTTCTGTCTAGAACTTATATTATAATGGATATAAAAGTCTTGTTTTTATAATTTATACTATAAAATACATTTGAGTAGCATGTGAAGGAAGTAATGATGTGTCACTCTATAGGTGAATAAAGTTACTAGCCAGCAATTACTTATTTTTTAGACCTGTATATGTTGTTTGCTCCTTATTGTATTCAACGTTTAAATAAAAATACTTTTCCGTTTGCCATATCTGCCCTTTTAACAGTGGTATAATTTACTATATGATACCTTTTTCTTTTAGAGTGCTCCTGGGGCGTAGTGGGATCCCCCCTGCTAACATTCAAGATGACCTTGCGCTGTGCACTTCTTGCAACTCAGAGCTGTTCTTCTCACATAAGCGTGATGGTGACAACTTTGGGACCCAGATTGGATTCATTTCAGTCAGAAATTAAAGGCTTTTTTCTTTGTAACTTTTGTTTCTCATTGACGAAAATGTTGGTTATTTATAGACTTTTTTGTTAATGTTTGCAATTTCATCGGCATGGTCATTTTTTTTTTTTTTGATTTATACTACATTCTCCATCTTTAGAAAAACATTTGCACTTCATTTTTTTTTTTTTTTTTAATCTAAATTGGCAAATCCTTTCAAAACACGTATTTACAACCAACCAAAATGTAAACTCTGCTTATGTAAATATCCTGGACATATTTTTTTTCTTTTGAGATCTATGTTTAAATGTGTTTGTTTTATTTGTATAAAACATGTAATAACCATGGTGAATAATCACACCAATGTTTCAAAAATAATGGACTAAGTGCATTGAGATTTGTTTTGTTATGTGTCTTCGCGTATCACACCTTTAGGCAAAACAAAGTGATATATTTTGTCTTTAGATGTTCAATAAATTCTAGACTTTAATGCCTTTTTTTATATAAAGAATGCTATAATGCTCATCAGAACGTGAATCTCCTGTCCAAAATTTTATTTCTTATCATAGCCACTGAATCATCATTAATTACCCGTATTTCATTAATTGCAATGATGCAACATTTTTTTCAGTAAAAATATTGCATTCATGATTACACTTATTGAGTTACATTTGCTAATTTTCTACAGTCCTCTTATTTATCTTGTAGAGTGGGTATGTATTCGGTTATAGAAGAGGTTCACAAACTGTGATCTATGGACCGCTTTCCTGCATTGTGACTGTTCAGAACTGGTAACCACATAAGAACCTGAACCATGTATCTTTCCTAAGTAAAAAACAAGGTGGTGTTTTTTCTTTTCTTCAAAATTCCCTCTTGATTCACATGCAAATCTTTAAGGCACAGTCTACACCTAGATTGGTCTTCCTTATGAATTATGAATAGACATCTATTGAAATGGTAAGAAATTTCAGATAAGAAGCATCAACAAAATACTGGGGTGGAGGAGAGCTCATAATAGCTCATAATAGGTAATAGTAGTAATAAAATGATCTACATATGTTTATAAAGCAGTTTTAATGTACACAAGTTTAATCATTTTGTACCACAGCGGTTCCCAAACTTTTTGCTTACAATGGATCACTTAAAAGTAGACCAGGGTCTTAGCGGACCACTTGACTATCTGATTCTCATTAATTTATAATGTACTGAGCTAATTTAGAAAATGACCATATACTTATATACAATAAAATCTTGCATCTAGGCACGTTCATATTGCTTTTTTATGTATTTTTATTATTTCTTTCTTCATTTTGTCATTCCATTTGTACCATTTTGGAACTTCTGTGCTGTATATCTTTGTTAGATTTTTTGTTAAATACTTTTCTGTGTTTTTAGGGTATACCTTGTGTAATTTCAATGTATTTGGCCATATACACAGCAGTTATATTTCTAGATAGTATCCTAATTCACAGTATTTCTTTCAAAGTCAAGCTTTAGGGAGATTTTACTTGCAACAAGAATCCACAAGGAAAATTATCCAAATAAAATGCACCATATGACTGTATTGTGTTTGCATTTTATTAAGCTCCAACGTAATATATTTCACATGTCTATACATAGGGATACGATAATAGATAAGTCATACATGACAGTATTTACACATGGATACAGAAGTTTGTGATGTTTTTGCTGACATGACACGATCAATGGCGTGGTAGAGATGTTGGATATCGGTACAATCAGGGCAGCCTGAGCCAGTCAAACCATGTTAATCTTAGGGGGCTGTGTGGCAAGATTCTCTGTTTTTTCATAGAATATTTGAAGCTGAAGAAGATAAACAAGCTGAAGGAGAATTAGGATGATGATACAGTAGATAGGATATTATGAGTGAGTCTGTGTCAGAGAATGACTGGAGATCCACAATTGGAGGTTGAAAGGTTTACAGAGAGGAGTTGGACATGCATTTTGAATGGTTGCATGAATGTTGCATTTTTGGTACAGAATTATTATTATAAGTGTTGTGGTTGGAATCTTCAGGTGACAGGAAATCCTCTAGATAGAAATGTCTAATTGTGCTGTAAGTCAGTTGATAAGATCATTGAATTTGAGTGATAAGTTTGTAAAAATGGTATTGAATCCCAATAAAGCCTACTAGGTTGTCAATAAAACATGTGTTTATTGAGCAGAGATGGTTATCCAAGATCGTTATCTCAACACACTATGGCAATGGAGAGAAAAAGTTGCCAAAAGGCATTGAAGGAGGAGTGTGATTTCTCAAACCATCAGAGAGCTGCATCGTAGAGTATTATAAGTAAAAAAAAAAAAGTGTTGAAGACAGTACTTTTTAAATAAAACATTTTAAACTATGCTTCTCAAACGGCTTCAGACTCAAAATGGACCTCAGTGTCACTATTAATGTTGTTGATTTCTTTGTTAATATTTGATTTTTGAGGCACAAAGTGTACTTTTATTGGTACACACATTGTGGTAACCATCCGCCCACCTATGAAGACAAATTAGTTACAGCAAGTTGTATGAGTCAAAACAAACTACCCAACCAGAAAAGAAAAAAGTGATACTTGTACTCTTTTTGTAACATGCCATATTTTTTCAGCAGGGGTAATCAGATGGCAAGTTCACCGTAAACTGCAAGATAATCAAATAATATAACATTCTTCTGCTCTGTGAGTGCCTTGGTATCAAAGCAAGTGACCAAGAGGTCCTAATTTGACGTTTGAGCGTTGTAGATTCTGAAGTAATTGTGGAAGTATTAATTGAAAGAGCAGTAGGTGCATGCAGCAGATTATATAGATACAAGCTGCTGGATAAAGATTCCCCACCATTCCAGCTATTTAAAAAACACAGCAAATATAAATAGGGTTTAATTTAAAACTATTACAGTGGTACCTTGGTGCTCGTTCGTTTCGGATGGCAGGGTGAGTTCCAAACAAACATAACCCATAGGAATCCATGTACATTGAAATACAGGCAGAGATAGGATGCATATTGGCACTTACAGACTGCACATTGGCACTTACAGACACAAGCTGCAGATTGGCACTTCCGAGCAGCTTGATTCACACCTCGAGCAATTCCCCCCCCGTAAGATACATCGAGCGCCGTAAACCTGACAAATCTGAGCCGACGGGAACCGAGGTACCACTGTATCTTAGTTCTTTAACAATTTTATTTTCTATAGAAGGTCCTTGAAATTTTGTATTTTTCACCATAAGCAAATTATTAAAAAAAATTAACATTTCGAAAATGATTTATTTTTATTCTATGTTACTCAATTTGCCGCTGTGATCAAGCTGTACATGTCCTCTTTGTTGCAGTGTGACACTAGATGGCTTGTATGTAAATTATAAGGGCTTTGCATGGGCTCACTCACAGAGACTGGAGGAGTGTGTGCTAACACATGCCTCAATAATTTACATAGGCGCCTCCTTGCATTACACAGACACAAAAGCAGAATGTGCTTGATTAGAGCTGCAAATAAAGTCACATGGAAAAAAAAAAAAAACATTTAAACAAGCAGGTTTCATTTTTTTTTAATAATGGGGCCACTTTATTCAGCACAATTTGGACCGCATCACAGTAAAGACCTAGTAAAAGCGTGTTGAAATACTTTTTGAAATACGTGCAGAAATCAAATAAAATCTGTGTTTTTATGAATAAGTCTACACACGTGCTACTGACTTGAATATGTGTGTTCCATTCAAGCCAATGGTAAGGTTTTTGTCAGACTGCTTACATTTCTAGTTTGAAGAGAAAAGAACCTTGTAGTGGGTTTATTGTTTCTTAAGGCAGAAAATTCAGGTTTCTGATCTCTTGCCTGTCTGGAAATTGAACAATGCAGACCAGTGCAGAATGCTCGACTCTAGTGATGTCGCGAAAACCGCCATAGAACTTCAATGGGCAGGCGAATTTCAAAACCCACAGGGACTCTTTCTGGCCACAATAGTGATGGGTAAGTTGTTTCAAGGGGACTAACACCTGGACTGTGGCATGCCGGAGGGGGATCCATGGCAAAACTGCTACGGAAAATTACATAGTTGATGCAGAGTCTGGTTTTAAGCCATAAAGGGCATAAATCACCTAACATTCCTAAATTGTTTGGAATAACATGCTTTAAAACATCAGGTATGATGTATCGATCAGGTAGTGTAAGGGTTACACCCGCTTCACAGTAACACAGACTAATCTCCCCGTTTAATGCACCGCAAACAGTCCCTTTGCACAAGCTTGGATACCAAGCTAGCCATGTCCCATTCCTTGTCCTCACTGATGTCATTGAAGGTCTCTTCCTCCACCCAGCCACCAAGGGTCCGCGAAAGGTGACAACAAGCCCCCTGGGACGCCTGCTGTGTTTGGTTTTCCACCTCCTCAAAGCCACCTTCCTCCTCTGACTCCTCTTCTTCAGACTCCTCTGTCTGCGTTATTATAAGGTGTGTACTGTTAAGTAGTACTATTCCTATCGGTTTAATCCCTGTTACGTCCACTATTAGGGGACGTGTATATGGCATTGATTTTTGGAACAGGGAGATGCAAAAAGATGCTTGGTCGGACCTCCTACTTCGAATTTGGGGCACTGCACGTGCAATGTAATGTGCCACCAGATAGGAGTGGTGTATTAAGTTGTACTATTTATTCCTATCAGTTTGATACCTGTTACGTCTCCTATCAGGGGACGTGTATATGGCATGGATTTTTGGAAGCGGGAGATGGAAAAAGATGCTTGGTCGGTCCTCCCACTTCAAATTTGGGGCACTGCGTGTGCAATCTAAGGTGCCACCAGATAGGAGTGTCACTGTGCACTGGCAAAAGTTGGCAGAGTAGGCGCAGTAGGCCTCACACACACGCCTGTAGGCAGGCAATTGCTATTCAATCTATTACAGTCAAAAAAGTGTTGTTTTATTTCACTGAGCACAATATAAGCTGTGAGCCTGACACAGACAGGCAACTGAAATTAGATTACAAGAAAAAAATGGTTGTTTTCGATGTATGGTACACCACCAGGTATGAGTAGTGAAAATAAGCACAATATAAGCTGTTAGGTGTTAGCCTGTCACACACATACGCTGGCAGGCAGGCCTATGCAATTAGATTACACAGAAAAATATAATAAAATAAAACAAATGATGTTCTAGCCCTAAAAAGGGCTTTTTGGGTTGCTGTCCTTGCAGCAGATATCAGATGAGTCCTTCAGGTCTGTAATGGAAGCTCAATACACAGCCTGGCTATCTATTTCCCTATTAAATCTCCAGCAGCTACACTATCTGTGTATCTCACAACGAATGCAGCTTCAGAATGATTCTAAAATGTATGCTGTCCTTCAGATGGAAGGCTCTGGAAGGGAGTGTATGCTGCTGATTGGCTGGAATGTGTCTGCTTACTGTGAGGTGCAGGGTCAAAGTTTCCTCAATGATAAAGTATAGGGGGCAAACCGAAAATCGCATGTGTTCGCCATCCACTGCAAACGCGAACATGCCAAAATCCCTGCGAATAGTCCGCCGGCGAACTGTCCGCGACATCTCTACTCGACTCACCTAAACAGGTCAGCTATGGGTTAACTGGTCAGTGCAGTGTAAACTGAGTCCAATTATACAATTTCTATCAATTATACAATTTCTCATATATAATCACACAGCACGCACATAGACTTGTGTGTACACATATTTAAAACTTTAGAAATTGTAGCTGTTATTAGTGTAATTAAAAATAGATAATTTCAACATATTATCTTCAGCTCTTTCACACACAGTTGGCTAACTAGCACTTTAATTCTGACTCTTAGCTATACTGCTTACATGCAGTGGTGCTTTGAGCCCACCTGGTTTCCCTTCTATGTCCCATTCACATACAGTGCCTTGTAAAAGTATTCACCCCCCTTTGCATTTTTCATGTTTTGTTGCCTCACAACCTGGAATTAACATGGATTGTATGAGGATTTGCAGAATTTAATTTACAGAACATGCCTACAATTTTGAAGATGTTTTTTTTTATTGTGAAGCAAACAACAAATAGGACAAAATAACAGAAAAAGTCAATGTGCAGAACTATTCACCCCCCTAAAGTCAATACTTTGTAGAGCGACCTTTTGCAGCAATCACAGCTCCAAGTCGCTTTGGATAAGTCTCTATGAGCTTGCCACATCTTACCACTGGGATTTTTGCCCATTCCTCCTTGCAAAACTGCTCCAAATCCTTCAAGTTGGATGCTTTGCGCTTGTGAACAGCAATCTTTAAGTCTGACCACAGATTTTCTATTAGATTGAGGTCTGGGCTTTGACTAGGCCATTTGAACACATTTACAAGATTCCCCTTAAACCACTCAAGTGTTGCTTTAGCAATGTGTTTGTGGTCATTGTCCTGCTGGAAGGTGAACCTCCGTCCTAGCCTCAAATCACGCACAGAGTGGTACAGGTTTTGCTCAAGAATATCCCTGTATTTAGCACCATCCATCTTTCCCTCAACTCTGACCAGTTTATCAGTCCCGGCTGCTGAAAAACATCCCCACAGCATGATGCTGCCACCACCATGTTTCATGGGATGGTGTTCTTTAGGTGATGTGATGTGTTGAATTTGCGCCAGACACATGCGTCAGACATGGACGAAAAGTTCAGTTTTAGTCTCATCAGACCAGAGCAGCTTCCTCCATACATTTTGGAAGTCTCCCACATGCCTTTTTGCAAACTCAAAACGTGCCATTTAGTATTTTTTGCTGAAAGTAATGGCTTTCTTCTGGCCACTCTACCATAAAGCCCAACTCAATGGAGCGTACGGCTTATTGTCGTCCTATGTACAGATACTCCAGTCTCTGCTGTGGAACTCTGCCGCTCCTCCAGGGTTACCTTAGGTCTCTGTGCTGTCTCTCTGATTAATGCCCTTCTTGCCAGGTCCGTGAGTTTTGGTATGCGGACGTCTCTTGGCAGGTTTGCTGTTGTGCCATGTTCTTTCCATTTGGTTATGATAGATTTGATGGTGCTCCTGGGGATCATGACTTGTACTTCTCAACAACATTGTCCCTTACTTGTTTGGAGAGTTCCTTGGTCTTCATGACAGTGTTTGGTTAGTGGTGCCTCTTGCTTAGGTGTTGCAGCCTCTGGGGACTTTCAAAAAAGGGGGGGGAAATGTAATGACAGATCATGTGACACTAAGATTGCACACAGATAGACATCATTTCACTAATTATGTGACTTCTGAAGGTAATTAGTTGCACCAGAGCTTTTTATGGGCTTCATAACAGAGGGGGTGAATACATAGGCACATGCCCATTTTCTGTTTTCTATTTCTAAAAAATAGTTTTATGTATATATTTTTCTCATTTCACTTCACCAATTTAGACTATTGTGTTCTGATCCATTACATAAAATGCAGATTAACAAAACATTGAACTTAAGGCTATAATGTAACAAAAAAGGTAAAAAGGGGGGTGAATACTTGTGCAAGGCACTGTATGTGCCAGAGACAAGCCTCTAAAGTCATATACTCAGGTTTATTGTAGCAAGTGGATTGAAGCTGAGAACCATGTTCAACATTTAAATGTGTGCTTGCATTGTAATGACAATTTATATGGTACTACTCAAAGTTTTAAAGTAACACACTAAAAATCCCAATTATTGCAAAAATCACAAGTTCAATATAATTGCAATTGGATATTGTTGAACATTATGTATGGTGTGTAAGTATTAGATAATTTAGATTTTTTTGTTGTGTATTTTAAGTATAAATTATCTTTAGAGGACCTCCCACTCTGTAACTCAATATTGAGGATCATTAATTATTCCCAGTGGGGAAGAAAGAAGATAAGTATGCACAGTTGAATAAAGAGACATTTAATAAAACAATATATACTACTAATGATGCCTTGTATTGATAGTAAGCCTTTTCTAAGAACTCATAATGGGCTACATGTTTTTTTTTCTAGAAAGTAGATACAGATCTATCTATTTAAAATTGTAAATATAAAGCAAACACAGTACAGAGAAAAGAAGAAATTCTAATTTAAAATGAGCTCTAGTTAGCTAGCTTGAGACCAAAGTTCGATTTTCTTACAAATATTTATTTAACATCTGCCCATTCAGTTTTTCTATTGGAAGACGAACTTTGGTTGGATGCTTCATAAATACATGATATAATTCAGTTATCAAAGAATCTCAATGCGATTATGTTACTGCAACAGCCTTGTTTAGTTTAACTTTCTAAAAATTTAAACAAGTTTAACACAATTTCTATAACAACATGCCATTAGGGTACATCTGCAGTTGCAAAAAAGGCCTTTCAACAAATGAGTATGTTAATTAGGCTCTTCTACATATGGGTCCTGTTGCTACCCCTCTTCATAGACAGACAGTGAGGGTTAAACATCTAGAGCTACTAACACAATTGAAAACTGAAGATTGATTTATAGCCAGTTATTTTTATAACATCAAAAAGTTTACATGATCTGAACCTAATCCCAGTGAAACATTCTATATTATCCCTTCTTCTTGTCACCATGTTCTAGATATACCAAGCTGACTCCCCTAGGGATGGTACAGAAGAATCAGCTAGGAGGTGAGCAGACACTAAAAATTAGGAACCTTGAGCCACTGAATTCTAAAATCAATTACAATTTTCAAATGTAGAGTGGAAAAGCTGATTTAAAAAAAAATATTCAATGTATATATTAGACACTTCCTCCAATCCTCTAACCCAAGTTACATTGTAATCCCATATTTGCATAATGCTTTTTTGAAGAGACAAACCTTGATAATGGGCAAATGTTTTTTAGAAGGTATATAAATAAGTAAATAAATACAGCCTTTTACTAATAAACTGGGAGGTACCATTTTTGTTTCTCTGTTTCTGTTGGAGGAACCTTTAGTATAAAGCTATACTCAGATAAGTCTAGTGAAATGCAGTAGTCACTAGTGCTAGTTGTTTCATTTGGGATAATGAAAATATCTATTGAGATTACCCCTCCTTGTTGAGAAAGTAGCTTAAACAAACAGTGGAAGTGACTGATAGCTAAGAAATAAAATACTGTGCTTACTTTCCAAAACATTTTTACTTCTTTTAAAGGGTATTTTTTGAAAATAATACTTGAAGAACTAGTCTTTGGGTCTCAAACACTTTATGGCATCTGTGAATATCTTCTATGGTGGTATTTCCCACATCACCCAGTTTCCAAAGCTATAAGAGATTTTCAGTATTTGCTATCTCATCATGTAGAAACCATTGGCAAGGTACTATGGACACTACCTTTTAAAGTTTAACCACAGTGTAAACAAACCCTTAGACCATCAATTTAGGTGTGTGGTTACAAATCTTCTAACTTTTGGATTTCAGACATCTGACTTACACAGACTTTGCTGGAAATGAAGATCTATTTATTAATATTTATATTAGCTCTTTTTGTCAAGCAGAATCATGTTTCAGGAGATGAAAGGTAATGTTGACTTCTTTAAAGTACTTAGTAACTATTCCACTATGCACAAGAATAAAATTATTAGCAGTTTGAAACCCTATCAATATATGTACTGAATGTCTTTTACTCACTTTAATTATGGCAAATTGTTTTCTTCATAAATAATAATCACCCTTGTCTGTATAGTTGAATATGTATGTGCATTTTATTTATCACAAGTAATGTTATATATTGAATAATGTACCCCAGAGTACACTTATTTTTAGTAACAGAGGAGTTCTGTGATTCGTGAGTAGGAATGATGTCACTGGTAGTGTAACTATATATAAAATCTGAATCTTATATGACTTATCCTTAATATCTGTAACTTATCTGTAATATCCTTAATTATGTACAATTATAGATATTGTATTAATTATACTACACAAAGTAGGTAAACATGATATTAGGTTAAAATTATGTATAATTCTGCATAGATAAACAAAAAGTTATAGTTTATGCTATATTTAATTATAGGATATATATTTACATATAATGCTTACATTTGGTTTGTTGGGGAAAGATGGGTATATGTTTCTTTAATATATAATTCCACAGCAGTAGTGTCACATGTGTAATATTAGAATGATGCTATGTACTGTATGGATTACACTACATTGTTTTACAAAATATTACAAAAAGTTATAGTTCAAATTGTTACTTTCATTATTTTATATAGAAACACGGTGGGTATTATTGCCGTCATGCTAGTGTATCCCTGCTCATTGCTACTATGTTCTGCATATTAAAATGAGCCCTATATTGTGCTGTGATGGTTTAATAGATATCCACATATTATCCCTTCCACTTTACAACATGACGTGCAGTGTTTTGTCTAATAGAGCACTCTCAGCATTAAACTTGCAATATAAAATGTGGAGCGATCCAAGCATCTTTCTGGGTAACTCCCTTCCTGCTTTGTAAGTGTGTGATGGTTAGCGATGGGCAGCTTATTTACTAGAAAAAAAATAACATGTAATGTATATCTTTTTAATTCAGTTTTGCTTTAAGGGCATTTTGTGATAATATGTCTACTTTTACAATTTATTGAAAGGCTACCTAATGTTGAAGAACTTAACAATGGGATTAAATGGAAGAGCAAATCACAGTGTAGTCACACTCTCCCACAACAAACAGTGCCCTAGAGTCCAAAGTTAAGATGAATGTAGCTGTTAGGTGGAATAAATAAGATGTATATGACAAAAATAGGGCCTCATAAAATTAGAGTTGTGTGTTAACTCACAAATGTGATCTTAGCACGATTTGCGTACTACGATTCATTTTTACGTTCCTCACGTAAGACTTTGTGTGATGAGGCCAAGAATAGGCTACGTGGAGAGCTACGTTGATCCTCACACACGTAATTCCTTTGATCTTTCATCCTCGTAACCGCTACTTGTTCGATTCAGCTATCAAAGTGCAGCATGTTTACTCGCAAGCAAGCACGTAACACTCAAATGGCCAACATGTGCTCTAGAGCACCCGCAAAGGGGGTTACGTACAATACGTAGCACTTGTACTGTAAATAACATTACACTTCTGTACTTTTATTAACAGGGAAAGTGATGTTAGGTCTTAAAATTAATAGCACAACTTTCTCAATCCCGCAAATTGGCCCCGAAAAAGACTTTATTTCATGGATATTTCATGTGTTAAATCGACCCATGCAATCAATGTATTATGACTTATACTGTAACTCAAATGTAATAGAAAATTAACATATTTACTGCTTTCAATATATTGCATTATTTCTGTCCTTTGGGACCGATCGCAAACTGCATTTGAGGCATGTAGCACTTCGAAATCTACCCTCCCCTTTTCCGGTGACGTAAGATTATAATCTCTTTTTCCATTAGCTCAATCTGAACCCGTTACTACGAAATTGATTAATTGTTTGCGTGCAACCAAGAAAGTCCGACGCCCGCCAACTGGTTTGCGAAATAGTGTCTCTCGCTCGTAGCTCGCAGCCCCTTCTAATTTAATAGCATCGTAACTTTGACAAATTTGAAGCCCGCAGCCCTTACGTTCAAATTTTGTATTTACGAGGCTGGAATTTAATAGGGCTAATAGTTAAAACAAGTTAATTGTCTGTATGTTGTGTGACCTTCAGATTGTAATAGTAGTATGTAATGCTGATGGTTGCCCCACAAGAGGCTCACACCTGCAGATGAGAGTATATGCCATCCCCTTTTGATCCAAATCATATGCAGAGAGGAACGTCTTGAACTTTTCCGACGTTAGTAGCATTTGGCAATTAGAGTGGTCTCGTTTACTAGGGCTGAGGTAGGCAACAAACACAAGACTAGTCACAGTCATTACAGATGATCCTACAAAGAAAACCAGATATATTTAATAACAAGAGCATGGACAAAGATCACCCAGGCCAACACCCTTTGCATGGCAATTGAGATGGTTCAGACTTATGTAAGGTAAGGAATTCCAAATAAAGGCATACATCCAGGCACAGGTTCCATATTAGCGGCAGAAGTATGAGTAGTTCAAACTTGCCACCTTAGTAAACAACCTCTGCTGTGGCAACCCACTAATCTACTAAGGTATAGTGTAGAGATAGGCCACTCTATTCATTTGAAAACAGGACTTGTTATCTGCAACACCTCTATGACATGCTCACAGTAACTTCAACAACCAGTAAGTTGTGTATGTTTTGTAAACACACACTATTTTTATTCTTTACTAGTGACTTGCCTGTCAAAAAATGATGGCAATAAGATTGTAAGGTGTGGTACGCAGCTGTGGCTGATTTTGCTCGCGCTTAGGTGTTTTTCGGGTGTCTAAACTCTGTAATTTGGACTTAAATCGAGGTGTAACTTCACTTGCAGATGTCCTGGGTGCCCCCCCTTGCTGTTCGCCTCGTTTTCGTTTTTTTCGGCGGCCATTTTTTCTCTTGCTTAGGGATTTTCGGGTGTCTAAACTCTTTTATTTCGAGTGAAATTGAGATGTTACTTCAGTTTTCGAGGTCCTGGCTGCCTCCCCTTGCTGTAGGTAAGCTTTTTATGTATTTTTTGTGTGTATTTATTGTGTTTTTCATGTTTTCATGTGCGCAGGTTTCGGGCGGTAAGGTCCTATTTTTGCGAGGTCGTAACGCGTCTCATTGTTTGTTTGTCGTAAGTCCGTAAATTTTGCGAGGTCCGCAGTTGCTGGCAAGGAGCAACTTCAGCGCTCCATGCCAGCAACTGAGCCCCTTGCTTCGCGAGGGCCGCAGGCTCACTACGCGAGCCCGCAGCGCTAGCAACAACCCGCTTGCTCACAACTATATATGTGATTAAAAAAAAATACCAGAGAAAAGATTAAATGGATTTCCCATTGAGTGATTAAAGGCTATAAACAAATGAAAGTTCAAGCTATAAATATATGAAGAGACACATTTGTGTCAATGCTGCAACTGTATCCAGTATTCCATTATGGAAGAAATTGAATAGAACATAGGATCCATGGGCATCCACAGCACGTTACCAAATATGAAATTAACCAATTCCAAACCTCATGACCACAGTTAGGATCTCAGCCTAGCAACAATTTGAATTTACCACAGGGTGATATGATGTCAGTATTGTTTGGTGAAAGATCTACACTTGCAAAAAACATTTCTAAAACTAAACCAATGTCAATACTTGCTTCATTTAATTGGTATAAGTAAAGATGAAATCGTATTTGCAAACACCTTTCAACTTGGAGCAAAGTATTTAAAACTAATACACAAAGCCAAATTAAGACCTTCGACTAAAGTGTGAGAAAATTTGCTAGTAATAGCTCCCATAGCTATGAGCCAGCTTTACAGGAGTCCTTATCGGAGCCATGGGATAGAGCCTAACAGCCACATTAAATTCGAAGCTCGTATGTGCAACGTGAGGCCCACAATGGCTGCAAGCTTGAAATTTTGCGGATTTATGGTGCAATTAAATTAGAACATGCAGCAAGCTAATGGCTTGAGAGGTAAACCCGTAGACCATTTTTCACTCGTTGGATGTGCGTCCGTGAACGTGATCAGGTAGTCAAACTCGTAGTTACGAGTATAGATGGAGCCAATGGAAACAGATTCTAGCACTTGTTAGCTTCTTGGCTCTATTTGCGAGTTACGGGGTTGAATGCCAGTGATTTTGATATACCATTGGAACGTAGCAGTTACAGGCTTGACTGATGAAAGGTTTTGCGGGCTTCACACATCCTGTAGGTTTTTCTCCCTCCTACCCCACAAGTCGTCGGCGGGCTGGTTTAAGAGGCCAATTTAATAGCTGTAAGTTTTGCAAGCTATGTTACGAGCTACGTTTTTACACGTTAGGGGAATTAATGGGGCTGTAAGATGGTAATGTTTACTCATACAGGTACCATAGTTTAATTAGCAAGGCTTTCTACAAGTCCCTCATCAAAAAAATAAATACTATTACACAAATTCCACACAATTTAAGCAAAGAAGATTTCCTATCAATATGAACTAACTTTTACCAGTAATCCAGTCAATACAGTGTTGCAACTTCATAAGTAATGTTTTAAAATAATGTCAATACAACTTTAGCACATTTTGTGTCCTAGGCCATTGTGGGACTGTGGCAGGAATTTAAAGGACTGTTTGATACAAAATAACAACATTAGCCGGTATGCAAGAAAGGTATCTTAAAGCATTTCTAAATATCTGGATTGTCAAATATGTGGCTTGCAAAGTGAAACATGTCAACTTGCATCACATCTTAAAGGAATGATGCAGTTCCATTGGTTTATGTAAATGACCATAGTTTGAGGGAACAGCTCTCGTATTTGTATGTAAGAAAATCTAATCAGCATCTATTTAGGCCTTGAGCATAAAAGCAATTTTAGAGAAAGTATTAATTTTAGTAGACTCTGTGTGTGTCATGAGCTCTTCCATCTTGGATTTCTTGGGTTGCTGTTCTATTTCTATCTATTGTCAAGCAGATATGAATAGAGGCAGAACTAAATAGGGATGTTATCTGAATCCATAGGTCCTCCCAATTATTCCAGGTAACTGATTACCTGTTAGGAACAAAAGCAGATGTCTCTGTATAGAAAAGCAAATTATAATACAATAGTTAAATTTGTATTATTTTTTTTATTCTAAAATAATTTTACCATTAACATGTAAAGTCCTTCATAAGAGCACACAGTATTTACCTGTTAGTCTATGGGCATTCCTAACAGCATAAATTATTAAATCTAGATAACTTTGCTTGCATGCTCAGTATAGCTATGGAAATGAGACAGACAGACTACTATTTATTACTGTGTGGTTAATTGTTTAATACTGTATATTACACTTATTAGTTGTAAACCTTAAAGTGTGGTTACATTTTATTTCTCTGTGGCTTTTTACATAGTTGCATAGTAATTGAGGTGATAAGAAGACATTTAGTCCATACATTTCAACCTTTTAAGATCTCTTCTGAGCTGCAATATGCAGATTAGTTGTTAATTGATCCAGAGGAAGGCAAACAGAAAAACCCTGAAGTAAAACTGTGCCAATCGTCTCAAAATGTGTGTGTGTGTGGGGGGGGGGGGGGCAATTAATTATTTCCTGACCCCAGATACTGGTGCTTGGATTCATCCCTGGATCAATACTCTCTCTCTTTAATTATCCCGGATAACCCTGAATTCCCTTTTTAATAAAAAATATATCCAATCCCTTTTTAAAGTTATCTATCAAATCCGCTGTCACCACCTCCTCTGGTAGAGAATTCCACACATTAACCATCCTTACTGCGATAACCCTTTTCTTTCTTTTATGTGGAATCTTTTTACTTTTAACCTCAAAGGATGTCCACTTGTCAGTTAAAAACATCTTGGCACAAAAACTTCACTTGACAAATATTTATACTGACCCTGGATGTATTTATATAGGGTAATCAGATCCCCTCTTAGACTCATTTTTTTCTATAGAAAATAAGTTTAATTTGGTTATTCTTTTTTCATAACTTAGCCCCTCCATTCCGTTAATAATTTTGTAGCCCTTCTCTGTACCTTTTCTCGCTCTAAAATGTCCTTTTTATGAAGTGGTCCCCAAAATTGTACTCCATATTCCAAATGTGTATAGTGGTAGAATTATATTTGCTTCCCTTGCTTCTATACCCTTCATGCTAATATTTTATTTGCCTTTGCAGCTGCTGTTTGGCACTGTTACCTAGGTGGTTGTCCACAACTATTACCAAATCCATTTAAAAATCTTATACCCCTATATTAGCTTCATTAGGATTATACATTACACTGCTATTTTTCCTTCCCAGATGTATAACTTTACATTTATTTGCATTAAATCTCATCTGCCATCTAGATGCCCATTGCTCTAATTTATGGAAATCCCTTTGGAGGGAAAGTACATCATTATCTCATTTAATTACCTTACACAACTTTGTGTCATCAGCAAAAATGGAGACAATACTTTCCAGTGCCACTTCTAAGTCATTAGTAAATATGTTAAAAATGAGAGGGCCCTAATACTGAACCCTGAGGAACCCCACTTACCACATTAGTTCAATTGGAGTATGTTCCATTTACCACAACCCTTTGCTTCCTGTCTTTTAGCCAGCTCTTGATCCATGAGCAGATATTTACTGCAATTCCTGTATCCCTTAGTTTGCACAATAGTCTTCCATGTGGCACTGTATCAAAAGCCTTTGCAAAATCCAAAAAGACTACATCCACTGAGTTACCTTGATCCAAGTTCCCACTAACCTCCTAATAAAAACTAATTAGATTTGTTTGACATGACCTATCCCTCATAAATCCATGTTGACTCCTACTTATAATCCTGTTCAAATAGACATATTCTTATATATTATCCCTTATTAACCATTCTTAAAGCTTTCTCACTACAGAAGTATAGGTATCACTTCTGCATTTTGCCAGTCATCTGGTAGCAACCCAGTGTTGAGTGAATCTTGAAAAACTAAATATAATGGTTTGGCTATTACATAACCCAGTTCCTGCAGTACCCGTCGATGTATTCCATCAGGACCCGGGGCTTTATTAACATTTATTTTTTCCAATCTGTTATGGATTTCTTCCTGCGTTAACCAATTATTTGGCAAAGGTAGTGTATCCCTTGTGTATACCGAAGAAAAGAACATATTTAGCTCATCTGCCTTTTCCTGGTCATACGGCCTGTTTAACATTGTAATGTTCCTACAGCTTCCTTCCTGACCTTCTTCCCATGAATATATTTAAAAAATATTCCAGGGTTAGCCTTACTTTCTTTTGCAACACATTTTTCATTTTCTATTTTAGCCAGTCTAATAGCCTTTTTGCAAGACTTGTTGATTTCCTTGTACTTGCGTAAAGCAGTCTCTGTCCCCTCTTGTTTGTATAATTGAAATGCCTGTTTTTACACCTCATCTTCATCTTTAAGTCATTGTTAAGCGACATGGGTTGTGACTTACTCCTTCTACTTTTAATTCCACATGGTATATGGTGATTAATATATTTATTTAGTAAGGATTTGAACATTGTCCATTTATATTCAGTATTTTTTACCTGTCAGTTCTCTGTCCCAGTCTATACGTTGTTGGAAGAAAAACCTTGGAGGTCATGATTCAGAGCCATGATTCAGAGCCTGAAGGAAGGAGAGAAGGGAACAAATAAGATTTTTTTTAGATTAAGATATAGTAAAACAATCTTTACACAAATATATTGATTTGTTTTCTCACTGTAACTAGTAATCATGATTCAGTCCAGTGGCAACCTCACTGTGTGTACAAATTCTGCTACATGTATGCACAGATGGAGCTGCTGTTCCAAAGTCCATATTTCAATGGAAGTTTTGAGAATGTTGCCTCTCTTGAAGTTCAGATTGGAGAATCGGAGAGGATTATTGCAACATTGCTACACTGGAAAGGGAGTTGGTGCTCACTGAGCACAGTTTAGCAGGGCCTAGCATGGAGGGTGGAGCCAGGGCTAGAGAGGATGTCCAGGGAGGTAGCTGGGTAAAAGTTACAATGGGAAGCAGGGGGATCAGAAGGAGGAGGCATGCCAGTTCTGACTTGGCAAACACCAACAGATTTGCCAGCAGTCTCTGTCCCCTCTTGTTTGTATAATTTAAATGCCATTTTTTTACTCCTCAACTTCATCTTTAAATCATTGTTAAACCACATTGGATGTGATTTACTCCTTTTACTTTTATTCCCAATTGGTATATGGTGATAAGTATATATATTTAGTAAGGATTTAGATGTTGTCCATTTATGTTCAGTATTTTTATCTATCAGTTCTCTGTCCCAGTCTATACTTTGTATTGCTGCCCTTACACTGTTAAAATATGCCCTTTTAAAATTAAGAGTTTTTGTTGGCCCATTACAGTTTAGTTTTTTTAATCCCAAATGAGACTGTGTTGTGATAACTGTTTCCCAAAGGTTGCCCTATTTCAACATTTGATATTATATCAATATTATTTGTGAAAACTAAATCCAAGATAGCCTCATTTCTAATAGGCTTTTGTATAACCTGGGCCATATAATGACCTCTGAGTGTACTCAAAAACCTGCTCCCCTTATTATTATTATCGTTTATTTATAACGCACCAACATATTCCGTAGCGCTGTACATAGTTGAACTGCTGGTCTCATTTATCCAGTCTATTTCAGGGCAATTAAAAGCTCCCATTATTAGAACTTGCCCATGCTTAGCTGCATTTCCAATTTGTAACAATAATTGTATTTCCTCACTTTCAGCTATATTTGGGGGTTTATAGCATACTCCTACTAATATTCTTTTGGAATTTTCTGCTCCGCTATTTAACTCTACCCGCAAACATTTAACATTACCGCTAGTTCCAACATAAATTCAGGCTTAACATACAGACAAATCCCTCCTCCTCTTTTACCATTTCCCCTATCTTTCCTGAATAGGTTATAACCATCCAGATTAACAGTCCAGTCATGAGATTTATCCCACCACGTTTCAGTAATGGCTATTAAATTCCATTTCTCATTAACTGCTAATAATTCTAACTCTCCCATTTTCCTGGCAAGCTTCTGGCATTAGCAAGCATACACTTTATGTTATGAGTCTGTAGTTCTGAAGTGCCTGCCACTGTACTTGAGCTACTTGGTACTACCTCCCTATTGACTATACTACCTCTCCCCCATGAGTAGTTATTTCATCCCTCCCCCCACCTTCTAGTTTAAAAACTCCTCCAGCCTTTCTACCATCCTATCCCCTAGCACAAAAGCTCCCTCATCATTAAGGTGCAATCCATTTCTGCTATAGAGATTGTCCCCAAGTGAGAAGTCAGGCCAGTGCACTAAAAACCCAAACCTTAGTGCACCAATTTCTTAGCCACCCATTAATCTCCCTAAGCTCCTTCTGCCTCCCTGGGCTAGCACGTGGCACAGGTAGTATCTACCTTGGAGGTCCTTGCCTTAAGCTTATTCCCTGGTTCTCTAAAATCATTAATTTGGACACTCCATCTTCCACTAACTTTGTAATTGGTACCAATATGTACCAAGACCGCTGGTTCATCTCCATCGCGTCCTAATAATTTATCTACCTGATCCCCAACGTCCTGAACAGGAGCACCCCAGGGAGACAGCAAACTGTTCAATTGCTGGGATCTGAGTGACAAATAACCCTGTTTACCTTCCTAATAATAGAGTCTCCAACCACCAAAACCTGTCTGTTACTCTGCCTATTCTGCCCTCCCACTCCTCCAGTAGAGCTGTTCTCCCGGCTGTCAGAGGGAACAGCTCTAACTGGCATTGCCATTCCTGAATGGACATCCCCAACAGTTTCACTCAATCTGGTAAATCTGTTGGTGTGTGCCAACTCAGAATTGGCCTGCCTCCTACTGTTCCCCTGGCATCCCCTTGTAATTGTAACCCAGCTACCTCCCTGGACATCCTCATTAGCCCCATCTCCACCCTCCATGCTAGGCCCAGCTAAACTGTGCTCAGTGAAAACCAACTCCCGTTCCAGTGGAGCAATATCAGTAAGTGCTGCAATTCTCCTCTCCAGTTCTCCAATGTGAGCTTCCAGAGAGGCAACATGCTCACACCTCTCCCAGAGTTATGGACCCTTGATCATCTGCTCCAGTAGTGCATACATATGACAGGATGTACACTGAGGTTGCCATTGGTCTGACTCATAGTTATCTTCTACAACATTTTTTGAATAACTAATTTTAATAATGAGAAAATGTTTAAAGAAATGAAAAAATAATCACAACTTTTACATTTTGTATCTTTTGCATGCAATTACTGTGGAGTTCCATTTTTTTCTTAGCTGATCCTGTCTGCTAATTTCTCAGGAGGGTTTATCCTTGTAAGCTAATAAGGTTTACATTAGTCCTGTTGAAAACACTGGCAGTTTCATTGGCTACATTCAACAGAAGCTTCATCTACATTCAAAGTCTCCTCATACCATAGGAAGTTGATCAACAGAAACCAAAATAGTAGATCATACTAAAGCATAATTGCTTGAAAGACAAACAATTATATTTTAAAACATTTTTCGGACCTTTCCTGTTTTGTTCCCATCAGCAGTGGCATGCAGTAGCACTAGGTGGTGCAACAGTGCCACTCCAAGACTTACTTCAATTTTTTAGAGTTAGGGTTCAGGGTTAGGGTAGTGGCAGATGATAAGTGTTACATAGTACTTTAATATATAAAGGCCATCTAGTGACAGGCCATCTAGTGACAGCTGCACGCCACTGTTGGCGGGGACGAAACAGGAAATATATTTTAAGAATTCTTCTTTTTATTGGGTGGGAACAATTTTAAACTATGCATTATTTTTACTGCTCCATTTCTCTTAGCAGTGACCAAGTGCTATATGTTCGTCCAAGAACTGACAGACAGGTTGAAATTCTGAAGAATGTAACCTCCATGCCAGAGGTATGTGATATCTAATTTTGTAGCTCTCTCTATACACTGAGCTTCAAGCCACAGCTGATACAGCAGAGCTGGAAGTCTATAGTCTCAATGCATTTCAAAATAGATAAGTGCCTGTCAAAGGTGACAACATTGATATATAAACTATCAGGTTCTTTTGATGAAGCGAAGGGAAACAAAGTAAAAGATGTAATAGTGACTCCTGAGGGGAGAGACTAAAGTTTATGAAAAAAATTGAATTTATACATTTAAAGCAAGTCTCCAAAAGATTCCTTATTTTAACACATTTCCACCACATATGGATGGAATCACCTAATTCATTTATTAGTCACCAATAATTAGTATCCTGATTTGGTGATCTCTTTGCTAAGGTAGTAGGAACCAAGTACCAGAAATGTAATATTTTATAACAGATACCTATGTGCCCAAACGTAGCGAAGATTTCTTTATAAGTGTAACTGCTAAATTCCATTCAGAGTCTGAGTAATTCCCAAGGTTTTCACATTGTATATGATTTAAGGATTTATTCAAATAATGTTAATCTTTATTTGCTTGCAGATACTATTATATATTTTGAAGAGGGCTGGAGATGCATTTTAATAATTATTTCATGAATTGTGCATTTTGCAGATTTAATATTCATACTAGTAGTTTGCCCGTTATAAATGATGGTATAATATTTCATGTCTCTTCTCTCCCCCCCGTGTCCCTTTCCTCCCCCCTCCCCCGTGTCGCTCCCCACTCTCCCTCCCATGTGTCTCTTTCCACACCTTCCCCTCTGTCTCTTTCCACCCCCTCACCTGTATCTCTTTCCCACTCCTCCCTCCCCTGTGTCTCTTTCCCTCATCCCCTGTGTCTCTTTCCCCCCTCCTCTGTGCCTCTTTCCCCTCCTCCCTCCATCCCCTGTGCTTCTTTCCCCTCCTCCATCCCTCCACTGTGTCTCTTTTCCTCCTCCCTCCATCCTGTGTCTTTTTCCGATCCTCCCTCCTTCCCCTGTGTCTCTTTCCCCCCTCCTCCCTCCCCTGTGTCTCTTTCCCCTCCTCCCTCCCTCCTCTGTGTCTCTTTCCCCTCCTCCCACCACACTGAAATAGCCTGACTTCAATGGATCATAACTCCATGAGTTCAGCATTAAAAAATTTCAAAATGAAAACACATTTTCCACATGTTTTTTCACATTCTACCATAGGGTGCAGAGCGCCATATAGGAGATTTTTGTGGGCTTTATTCCCAGCAAATTCAATATTCTACATTCACTAATAGGATTCTGCAGCATAAAGCCTTACAAAAGGGCACACTTCAAATATATAAAAAATATTTAACGTGCAGTTCCAATGGAAGGAAGATGTGCACATGACATATCTTAAAGAAAGGATTCAGCTGCTCTGATATTTATTAAAAATCACAAAACAAGTTCAACTTGGGAACTCCAAAATCAGTACAAATAAATGAATGCTCTTTATTAGGGCATAGTAAATTAATTACTATACTGTACTTCTATGGCCTAATAAAGTTAATCTATTTACTTTATTTATACTTTTGTAATTTTACCTTTAGATTTGTATAAGGCATATTATTTAGAAAAATATATATTTTTTTTAATCCAAAAAATTTAGGTTGTTCTCTGGAAACCTGACTCACCTGATAATATAATGAAGGACAAGGAAGTTCATTTCTATGTAAATATTACAGCGGTGAACGATATCAAGGCCAAGCTGAATGAATCCGCCGTTACATACATGTGAGTGATGTCTTTTCAATAAACATCTCATTTGTATTTTACATTACTTTCTGTTCAACATGTGCATTTCTCTTACTTAGGGTATTAGTTGATAATGCTCAAGAACTTATTGATCAGCAGACATTTAATGTATCTACCAACCCGCGCAGCTCTGTGTCTTACTATGAGCAATATCATCCATTGGAAGAAGTAAGAATTATTTTTTTTTTTTTTTAGTTTAATTTTGAAATGTATAAAATACAGAAATGTAATATTTAAGATTGTGCTTCTCTGCAGATTAGGGAAGACACCAAGGGCCTCATTCTATTATTGGCCGTAAACCGGCCGTAAGGCTGCGATTCCTTGCGGGGGTCCTGTTACCTCGCAATTCAATTAAACAGCCCCGCAAGGATCTCCTCTTACGGCCGGCTGCATATCTTGGAACCGGCCATAAGCTCTGAAATCTACAAAGTCAAAAATAAATTCAAGCCTGCACTGTACAGCTCTGTAAATGCTAGGGATCATATTGGGGGACATGAGGATTAAAAGTAACCCGCTCTCAAGCTTGCACATCAGCCCAAACCCGAGTTTAAATTAACTGTTTATTTTCCGGCTGCGGCGTGGGCGGGTCTGAGGTGCTCCAAGCCCTATGGACTTTTTACATGGATATTTGACGTATATTAAAAAATATATATTTTACGGATTTGAGTATAGGGGAATTTTGTGCTATTTTTGCTAACATCGAAAATCACTTTATAGTCTTCTCAAAGTGCAGGATGGCTTTATTTGGGCTATATTTCGTGCTTAATTGGTGCTAGCGGGACCTGTTTCCTGCAAGTAAGCAGCGGCTCGGTTTTAGCCTTGCAGAGAGGGTTCCCGGAGCAATTGAATTGCAAATAGGATTTTCTTACGGCCGATTTCCTTGCGGCCGTTTTAGATCAAAGGATTTCCTCCGGTGCGAGCGGCCGCAAGAGATAGCAAGGCACCGGCCGCAAGCCTGCCGGAAGCCCCGGCCGAAGGGGAATAGAATTGCCGAATAGCTTGCGGCCGGTCCTTGCGGCCCCGCAACGGCTGCGGCCGATAATAGAATGAGGCCCCAACAGTATAAATACATTGAATTAAAGGTTTCTGGATTTCACTAGGAATATAATATACCTATGTACAGTAAACATAACCGGCACTAAACTAACTGGACCTCTCGAACAACCGGCACCTGCCTCTATTCCCCGTTTGACAAAAACTCTCACTTAATCTGCTTTATCCGGCACAATTGGCATCCAATTTTTTTTTTTTAAATCAACTTTTTTTCTCTTCTTTTTTTAGCTTTAAATGACTCAGATTAGTTAGCAGTAGCTGTTTCATAGATAGTTTAAGAGTTTTTAGGGGGTTTATGGTTAGTTAGGGCTTTTAAAATAGTGATTCTCAAGCAACCGGCAACTACACTTATACGGCAATAGGCAATCCCCATAGGTGCCGGATAACAAGGAGTTTACTGTATCTATTTACTTTTCTGTACTTTATTTCATTAGAATTGCTTATAAACTGTGTTTTCTGCCTAAAATCACATAATTTAGATTGTAGCAAGTTTCTAATCTTGTAGGGCGCTTTGGGAAAAAGCACTTTCTACAAATATTTTAATCTCAAAATAGGGCCCTTCATCTTGTACAGTTTGTTAATATTGGATTTTTCCTTGTTCTTATCCCCTGTACAGCGCTATGGAATATGTTGGCACGTTACTAATACGAGATAGTAGTAATAATAATAATTGGTACCTATTTGGGTCTGCTCTTGGTAAGTCATGCAGCTCATGAATATAGACTGTGAAGTGCAATGTTTCAAATTAGACATTTAGTAGCCTCTCTCAAGCAGTATATTGCAGAATGTTGCCACTGATTAATTATGAGATAGTGCACACCCTGTACTTAAAGTTACACTTTCTTCATAAACTGAGATAGGGAGAAGCCAATTTGGAAATATTTTAAATATTTTAGGCAGAAAAAATGGAGCTTTTAAGCATTTCTTAATAAAATATATAAAAGTAAACCTTCCTTTAAAGTAGCCTTGATAAGAGAGACAAGCCAAAAATGTATTTTAATATATAATATAAGAGCAGAATAACTGTATTAATAATGCAGTGTAATAATTGTATTTCTCAGAACTCTGAGCTGGAAGCAGGTTTTTTTAACTTATTTTAGACATTCAAACGTGAGCACAAATATACTATTTATTTACTGTACTGCTGTACGGTGGAGGGCTTCTATCGCTCTTTTGCCCACCATATATTAAATGATTGTTGTGGTGAACTACCTACCCATAAGGTCCACAACACAAGCTGAGATCCCACCCCACGCTGATGATAGGCAGTAACCTTGGAACGGCTGTCTGTGGGTAGGATTTCCAGCTTGTGTATAATCCAGCCTTGGCTTTGCATAAAAGCTGTGTAATGCAGCGGGCATACGCTTAAAGGAAGCCATGTTTAAAATGGTTATGGATTGAAGAGCGAGGTATTTGTGGGCACATTTGCATGTCCCTGCTCAGAATCCAGTGTAATAACTGTATTTCTCGGAATTCTGAGCTGGAAGCAGATTATTTAACTTGTTTTAGACATTCAAATGTAAACACAAATGTACTATTTATTATGTACTATTTATTTACTATATATATATTTATATATATCATATATTTATATATATCACATATTATCGTCACGCTTATGAGCCTGGCGAGCAGCCACGCAGACAAGCGGGGCGAAGCAGCTGCACAGCACGTAACTCTATAAACCCATTAAAATAAATAAATAATGTACACAGAATTAGAACACACTCACACACGAAAATCGCCTAAGCAAGGAAAAAAATGGCAGCCGAAAAACGCAAAATTTCAGAAACAGCATGAAAATGAGACTCTGCAACGCCAGGATCGCAAAACAGTAACACTTACATTAACAACGCCAGGCACGTGGACTTTGAAAAAAGAAACCAACAAGGAGCAATGGCCTCACATTGTATGGCAACCAACATTGCCAGCCTTACAATTTTATTGCCCCGTCATTTTTGACGGGCAATTCGCTAGTACATATATATAATTACAGTCCATTTAAATCTGTCTTAACTTTCTTATCTCTTTAGTCTAATTTGTAACCATATAAAGCTCCAAAAGAAAGAAAAATGAGCAATAGTGTAAATCCTTTTATAGCTTCACCTTTGTAAATACGTTTATATAATACTTACATTTTAAAAAGCAATTTCCCTCTTTATAAAAAAAAAACATTCAAAGTAATTGTTAGATGCTTAGCATTTTACTCTTCTTATTAAATCTGGAAGGAACGCAGAACATGGGAAAAAAAGTTTCATAGCATAAGCCCATTCATAAAACATCTATTAAAATATGCAAAATAAAATTGCACATTTATGTATTTGTCAAAAAAAAAGTCTCCCACTGTGTGCACTTCCCTATTATTCTATGGACATATACAGTTAGTTCTTATTTGGCTGGATTTGAGGCATTTCCTGAAAGTTATATGGAAAATACATTTTATTCTCCATTGCATATCTTACAGAGTGTCTAAAAATGTTTCACAGTGTATAATGCTTGAAAATGAAGGCCCTACACTTAAATAAACTAATTTGAATGTATAATTGTCTAGGAGGATTTGTCCTTGTTAGTTTTCAAGATATTTTAAAAATGTTTTTACTTTTCATGCAGAATTTTATTTTGTAATGGTTAAAACATGTTCTTTGAAATGTACGGTGACAAATGTTAAAAGGAAATCTGCTGCAATAATAGCAAGGCATAATGGATATATTAAAATAATCACATTAATATAAAAACGTTTGTATTCTATGGATGACAGACACTCATGCCCTCATGTCTCTTCATAGATATACAGCTGGATGGATCAGATGACAGAAGAGTATCCTGACATTCTGCAGAAGATTAAAATTGGGGATTCATTTGAAAACCAACCCCTCTATGTGTTGAAGGTATCACCAGAAATTAATTAAGTGGGAGCATATTGTATAATCTCACATTATATTAGTATAATTAAATGTATAAAAATTGCTTGTGCAGGGAAAAATCATATGAAAAAAATGTATTTCCCATTGGTAACCATATTATAATATTTTGCTTAAATTTGCTCATATGAGTGACAGTTTGTTCTTATAATAGGGAAATACAGTAGATGTTAACTTTGCTTCCTCATATAAGTGAAAACTTATAGCAGTTGCTCATATAATTGGGTATTTATGTGTTGTGTTTTCTATTCATGCTCATATATCCTGACTTTATTACCTGAAATTTTTTTCATAGGTGTCCGGAAAACAGAAAACAGCAAAACTTTCTATATGGATAGACTGTGGGATACATGCAAGAGAGTGGATAGCCCCTGCTTTCTGCTTATGGTTTGTAGGACATGTGAGTACCATATACATATTATAGTCAATCTCTAGAAATTGAACCAGTCTATATTCTATAAGGTAAAATATTTCTCAACAGTGAGATAAGAAAACTCAAACTAATATGCTATTGTATATAATGTATTTCTATGGAGCATATTTAGTAAACCATGGAAACATATATCCACTATGATAAATATTGAGTAAGTATTGCCCCACTAGTAAGGAAACTCCCATAATTATATTTAAACAGGGAGAGGATGATAAAGAATGTTTTCATAGAAAACAAAATGATACCTCTGGACTCTGTATTCAACCATTATACTTTGTTAGAAATTGTTAATGTGAAAGGGGCATTTACTTTTCTGGAGAGCAGTTCTTGAATCTACTGATGCAACCTTCCTGCTTCTGGACCTGTGATGTGAAAGGACTTGGCGTTGATTTCAGTTCTAATTATCCCCCAAAAAAACTTCCCTCCTCCTCACCTCCACAGATTAAAACAATGCATTTTCTTCATGAGCCAGCTACCAGGAAGTGATAACAATGACAATATGCATTCCTCTTTTTATAAAGTTGTAGAAAAGTGTTCATGTTCATGGCTTACATAGCCGCTAAAGTTGTTAGTTTGTAATATACTCCACAAACAAATACCATTTTTCTTGAACTACTGTGGACCTTTAATAAATATAGCACATTGACAGAATGCATAACTATGCATTGTATGTACAATATTGACTGTTGATACTGTCATAACATTATGCTAATAACTAAAAATAACATTTCTGGTATTTCTTGCATTACCTATATATAGGTAGGATGATGGTCTGTAGGTCTATTACCTTGGACACAAAGTAACAAATACAGTAGAACACACTATAACTTTCAGCAGAATATAAAGCTGTGATGTATTTAGATATAAAGCACATTCACCAAAGTCCATAATGAAAGTGATGAACCTCTTACACATGGAACCTCATTCAATTCGCCAAATCGCAATTACTTGAACCAGTATTGTAGCCCGTAAATGTTATGGTTTTCAATTGGCTACATTTAGCAACTTGCATTCCAATTGCGAGTTACAGGCTCAAAAGCACTGCGGTTGTCAAAAACGTAACTCTGTCCTATCTTCACTATTGATTTTTCAAGCCTGTAAATGTTACCAATGCTAAAGACACAAAATCGATATTCAATTACAACAATTCAACAAGCCTGCAATTGCCTTCAACCCAGTAATAACTTGCAAGTGGGTTAAACAACTTTTTGTATAACTGCAGTAGCAAATAAACACAGACTACTGTACTTTAAAATACTGAAAAATAAATGAAAGGCATTAGAATGAAATGCTGGTTTGAAGTATGAGGGTGTGTGCTCTGCCCTTTTTTCTCTTCAGCAGTAAAGGGAGGGCGAATGAGGGGCAATTGAGTCTCTGGAGTGGATGTGTTTAGCTTTGAGTTTCTGACATCTTGCCTTCTATCCAAAAGGAGACAGGTGGATTTCAAATGGGAAATTCTGTTTTCCCTTCTCTGTATGTGTTCCTGGTACCCTGGATAGGAAGGATAAAAAGCATGTCAGCCTTTATACACTAGCAGAGAGTGCTACAGTTCCTCTAAATGCCATTAGTTTATTACATGCTGTTATATACTTTACAAACATGGGATATATATATATATATATATATATATATATATATATATATATATGTGTGTGTGTTTTTTGTTTTTTTTCAAGGGGAATGTATATGTGTTTATATACATATATATTTATTTGTATTTACAGTATATGGTGATACCTTTTTTTATTGGACAAACATATTCATTTATTAAGACAAGCTTTCGATAATTAATATCTCTTTATCAAGTCTTGATAAAGAGAAGTTAATTCTCGAAAGCTTGTCATAATTAATGAACATGTTTGTCCAATAAAAAAGGTATCACCATAAACTGCAATACTCAGATTAAACTAGATTACTGGACAATCACGGCTACCTTACTCTTAATTTGTATATATATACATATAAGTAGGTATTTTTCAAGCACACTATTTACTACTATCATATCCATCCAATTATAAGCCATTACTTTTTCTGTGCTTTTTCTCTTGACTCAATGACCCCTACAACATTGTCTCTCTACTCTTTAGGCAGCAGGATTCTATGGCATGGATCAATCCATGACCAAACTTCTAAAATATGTTGATTTCTACGTCTTACCAGTGATGAATGTAGATGGCTATCGCTATACTTGGACTACAGTAAGTATAAAATTAAATTAAGTGTTAGTTCATATAAGTTATACAGTTTTAAATCGTAAAATGACTCCTTTTGGAACTGCCATAAGACTGACTTGGCCCCACTGGAGCTTTTAGAGGCAAGTTTATGGAGTGTTTACATGCCCCCGCAAAAGATCTTCCCTAAAAATGTACTGACTTGGAGGTATTGCCTTACGTATACCCGTAGGAGACTCCAAGTCCATATCTCAGCAGACTCCATAGCATTGCTACATACCCCCTAATGTGAACACAAATACACTAGCACTAACATCCCACTAACCATCTATTTATATAACCTCCCTCCCGTGGTAGGGAAGGGGCAATAAAACATAAAATTGTCAATGTGCAGGATTAATCTGTCTATACCCTTCTAACCCATATGAGCACTGTTGTGACCCTGGACCCACTCAACAACTGGTTCAGGTCCCCTTCAGTTTAGGGTGGGGGCCCATTAACTTCAAATTAAACCTCTATCCTACCGCTATCTAGGGTAAATATAGGAACTTTCCCCTGGGTGTCCCAACGGAGTCTCATAGTTCCTATCTGCTATGGGCGTCCCTACAGACTCCCAAGGGCCCAGTTGCCATCTACCACAGGAGTTACTATTGACCCTCATGCCCTCAAGATGTAATCTACCCCATGGCCTCTGCCTACTTCCATGGGTGTCTATATGGACCCCCTTGGGACAAAACATTAAACCATTTGCCATGACATCCCCTATGGACCCCCATGGTATTCTATGGTCTCAATGGCACATGACATTAATCTTTTTTACCATGATGGGCCTATAGATCACCATGGTTTACTTTGGAATTTTTACATGCAAACAGTTTTTTTTTAGACACTAAACGGTACTTCAAAAATGTTTATTTTTTTGAATCATAACAAGTATTTTTCCTTAATACCCAGATTTCATAAAAACAATTGGGAATTTAAAAAAAATAATACAACTCTAATCAGTTAGAGTTTTATCTATTTGTATATTGGCACATGTGTTGCTCATTTACCAAATTTGTTTTATCAACTAAATATTGCATAGGACCAACATAAAATCTCTTCAACATGTTCAATATTTAGGCGCTTATGGCCCTTATTTCTACAGTAAATTCTTTTTTTTACAGAATCGAATGTGGAGAAAGAACCGTTCTACATACAAAAATAGTAACTGTGTCGGTACTGACCTAAACAGGAACTTTGATGCTGGCTGGTGCGGTATGTTTTTTTTTGATTCCAGTTTATATTTTATGATAGTCATATTGCATATTTTCACCCATTCTCTATAATAGTTTTGAGCTTGTTAGTAACGCGTGGCAACTGTTTTCTGCGCAGGCAGGCGTTACAAGCAACTGCCCCTAAATATCAGGAAATTGCGCAACTGCGCATGAGCGACTCCGGCGAGTATGCTCAGTTGCTTCCTTTACCAGCTGTAATTGCGTTCAATTCACACTGTCGCAACTGTGCACGCACCCACTGAGGCAGAGAGAGGAAGAGTGGAAGGAGAGAGAGAGAGAGAGAGAGAGAGAGGAAGGCAGACAGTGAGGGAGGGAGGGAGGCTGAGAGAGGAGGGAGAGATAGAGAGGGAGGCAAAGAGGGAGGGAGACAGAGTGGGGGTGAGAGAGAGACAAGAGAGAGGGGGAGGGATGGGGCAGAGAGAGGAGAGAAAGGGAGGGGCAGGGAGGGTGAAAGAAGGAGTACACAAAGAGCAGAGAAAGGGCACAGAGAGTGACAGAGGGCACAGAGAGAGAGTGCACACACAAAGAGATGGCGCAGAGAGAGAGAGAGACAGTGCAGAGAGGGGGTGCACAGAAAGGGTGCATAGAGAAAGATGGCACAGAATGAGACAGAACAGTCAACTGAACATATATGATAACTTAATTTATGACGGGCAAGTTACTAGTTATAAATAATTGTCTGTAACTATTTTTGCTGCAAAGCAAACAGGTCTTACATGATTTCAGAAGTTGAGTTGGAAGACTAAGTAATTATTTATTTTTTAAAGAACTTGATATTATTATTATTGGTTATGTGTGAAGTGTAATAATTATGTGTTTAAGAATGTCATTTATTTTGCAAAATGCAGAATCAGTATCCATTCTTCCAAGGCCTCAGAGAGAAAACATTATATGTAAGAGCACACCACTGGTATTGGGCTATGTTCACTTAGATGAGTTATGAAGGGCTGATATTGATTGCTGGCTGTTGCAGATCTTCATGACAGTCCCTTTCACTAACATTCCTTTATTATAATAAGTTTTCAGTCTGTCTAATGCACCAAAAGCAATTAGTTAAAACTGCAATTTTACAAGTGCAGCAAAAGTGTATATATACTGTATATTGTAAGGTCCTTAAAAATGTTCTGTAAGTACTTTATACTTACTTACCCTGGCTAAGATGATTCATACATTTTCAAACCTTTTGGCTATAAGAATTCCAATTGCATTCTACTGGTATATAAGTAATACGTAAACATATAAATATAGATTTGACAACATAAAAGAACCACTGTGCCCATGTAGGCAGTCCATTCTGTCTACTTAAAGGTTTAGCTTAATTAATCTTCAGTGCAGTCTTATGCTTATACCAGGCATGCTTGAATTCCTTCACCCAACCACTTCCACTAGAAGTTGTTCTACTTTTCTATTACACCATTTCTGTAAGATAATACTTTTTGCACATTACCCCCAAATCTTCCACCATCCAGCCTCTTTTTATTACCTCATGATTTTGCATTACTCTTTTTCTAGAAGATACTTTCTTCATGAACTTTATTGAAGGACCACTGTGTGTAAATAGCCCCTTTTAGAACAACACTTGAAAATAGGCTACATATTTTGAAATATAAAAAAGGGCAGCATCTAAATTAATATTTTCATATGTAATTATGTTGCTGTGGAATCAACCATTTTAATTTCCAGTGAATGAAGTCCTGAAGTTAGGGATGACTTTGAATACAAAGGAATTTGGTATCTGCACAATGGAAGTTTGGCATGTTCAACTGCCATTGAATTAATTAGATCTACTGGAATGCACATTAGCTTACAATGATGCACCCTGTTGAGACAGAAGCTGCAAGAAGCAGGCTTAGTCAATACAACGGACTGCTGCAGTAAAGAATAATTACATATAAAAGTGAAAAAAAAAAAAAATCTGTGTTTATTTGTTAATTACGTGTTGCACATTATCAAGTTTTGTTTTTCAAAAGACCATACAGAAAAAAACGACTGCTGTGATCCTTTAAATGTTTTGTTATATTGAAAGGTTTCTATAAAGTAATGATTTAAGGAGTGAGAATTTTTAGGACTGATTTTGGAACATATGTTGATATTTGACAGGTCCCGGGGCTTCCAGCAACCCTTGCTATGACACATACTGTGGACCATACCCTGAATCGGAACCAGAAGTGGAGGCAGTAGTCAAGTTTCTAAAAAAGCATAAAGATACAATTAAGGGATATATAACTATACACTCTTACTCCCAGATGGTGCTTTTTCCATATTCATATACAAGAGAAAAAAGCAGGGACCATGAAGAACTGGTAAGCAATACTTCATTTCTAACCATATAGCCCCTCTCGTGGAATCAGGAAAAAAATCTAAAAAAAAAGTAGAGCAATAACATAGAAATAGAAATATTGTAAATGCACCCTCAAACTACCCCACTCAAACAGAAGGTAGATCCAAGTGCTTCCTTTAAACCAGTGATAGGCAACAGGTGGTCCAATGGCCACATACAACCCTCATGCACTTCTCTGGAGTGGGAGAGCATGACCCTCTTTAACAATTGGGTAAAATAAAAAGATTGTGGGGCCCTTTTCTGGACTCTGGGGCTGCATAGGAGGTGCTTCAAATGAAATAAGTTGCCCATCACTGCCCTAAACCCTGCCTGTTCTTCTTGACTCTGTAAATCTAATGATGCCTTTCCAGTTAATCACAGGGCCTCAGGATAAAAAAATCCTGGGATATGGGCTTTGCTTGGCTAAGAAACCGGCAAGGGATTACCACTGTAAAGAACTGATACTGGAAGAGCGTAGAAGTTAGACATAGCTTCAGATTGGGACACATTCTAGTGAGAGTTCACAATATCTTAAAATACATTTTTAATAGTGATTATTGTGTTTATTACAAACAAAGTACCATTAATTCTTAAGATATATTCCAGATGTTTACAGACTCCTCAGAAGATAAGTTAGAGGGATAAATAAAAGTCAAATTACGATGAGCTTGTCACTAGTGTAAAACAATGATTACATTTAAAGGGACATGGACTACAAATTCTTTCATGCATTTGAAAGAGCATATTTAAATGTAATTTTATTTTTTTTGCATGAAAAAATATTATGTGAAACCCGTTTAAACTTCATTGGAACTAACTGGAAGTGCACACCATACAGTAGTATGAAGGTCTCTTTGGGAGTCAGTCATGACTCATACTCTGTATTGCTACTAATTAGTTGACAGGACCAAGCCCCAAGAGCACTTAAACATTTGAATATACTTATAATGTTATGAGAGCATCATTTGAAAAACAAACTATACTGTGACATATATATGAATACTCTCTTTCAGGTATAACAAAGAAAAAGATTTTCCATGCCCCTTTAATAAGATTAAGAATTTCCACTCACAGCCATTTACCAAGAAATGAATCTCAAATGCCTTATATATTCACACACACACACACACATATATATATATATATATATATATATATATATATATATATATATATCGTATTTATCGTCATATAACACGCACCGGCGTATAACACGCACCTCATTTTAAGAAGGGAATTTCAGGGGGAAAAAAATTTCAAATAAAGAACTTTGAAGCAAAATCCTCAACCTCAACCTCCCTCCTCATCCTCAACCCCCTCCTCATCCTCCCTCCTCAACCCCCTCCTCAAACCCCCCATCCTCAACCCCCTCCTCCACCCCCCATCCTTATCCTTCTTCCTCAACCCCCCTCCTCAATTTCAACCCCCCTCCTCCTTCCTCAATCCCCCTATCCTCAACCCCCCTCCTCAACCTCAACCCCCCTCCTCATCCTCAACCCCTACCTCAACCTCAACCCCCCTCCTCATCCTCAACCTCCCTCCTCATCCTCAACCCCCTCCTCATCCTCAACCCCCTCCTCAACCTCCCTCCTCATCCTCCCTCCTCAACCCCCCATCCTCAACCTCCCTCCTCATCCTCCCTCCTCAACCCCCCATCCTCAACCTCCCTCCTCAAACCCCCTCAACACCCCTCCTCAACCCCCCCATCCTCATCCTCCCTCCTCAACCCCCCCATCCTCAACCCCCTCCTCCACCCCCATCCTTATCCTTCTTTCTCAACCCCCCTCCTCAATTTCAACCCCCCTCCTCCTTCCTCAATCCCCCTATCCTCAACCCCCCTCCTCAACCTCAACCCCCCTCCTCATCCTCAACCCCTACCTCAACCCCCCTCCTCATCCTCAACCTCCCTCCTCATCCTCAACCCCCTCCTCAACCTCCCTCCTCATCCTCCCTCCTCAACCCCCCATCCTCAACCTCCCTCCTCAACCCCCCATCCTCAAACCCCCTCAACACCCCTCCTCAACCCCCCCCATCCTCATCCTCCCTCCTCAACCCCCTCCTCACCCTCAACCCCCCTATCCTCAACCCCTACCTCATCCTCAACCCCCCTCCTCATCCTCAACCTCCCTCCTCATCCTCAACCCCCTCCTCATCCTCAACCCCCTCCTCAACCTCCCTCCTCATCCTCCCCTCCTCAACCCCCCATCCTCAACCTCCCTCCTCATCCTCCCTCCTCAACCCCCCATCCTCAACCTCCCTCCTCAAACCCCCTCAACACCCCTCCTCAACCCCCCCATCCTCATCCTCCCTCCTCAACCCCCCTATCCTCAACCCCCTCCTCACCCTCAACCCCCTATCCTCAACCCCCCTCCTCAACCTCAACCCTCCTCCTCAACCTCCCTCCTCATTCTAAACCCCCCTCCTCATTCTAAACCCCCCCTCCTTAACCTAAACCCCCCTCCTCCTCAACCTAAACCCCCCTTACTTACCTGCTTCTGCTCCGGCCTCCGCTCCTTGACCTGGTGACGTCACATGTGCACCGGCGCGCCACGTCATTAGCATATACCGGGTGCCACCCGGTATATGCTAATGACGTGGCACGATGGCGCACATGTGACGTCACCGGGTCAAGGAGCGGAGCGGAGGCCGGAGCTGGAGCAGGTAAGTGAGGGGGAGGTATTTAGGGGGTTTAGGTTGAGGAGGGTGGTTAAGTTGAGGAGGAGGGGGGTTTAGGTTGATCATTTCTTTGTCAGTGGACAAATGTTCAAAATCAGCAGAGGATCAAGTACAGTGGGGGAAAAAGTATTTGATCCTCTGCTGATTTTGAACATTTGTCCACTGACAAAGAAATGATTAGTCTATAATGTTAACAGTGAGAGACAGAATAACAACCCCGCCCCAAGAAAAACACATGTCAAAAAAAGTTATAAATTGATTTGCAGGTCAGTGACTGAAATAAGTATTCGATCCCCTATCAATCAGCAAGATTTCTGTCTCCCGGGTGTCTTTTATACAGGTAACGATCTGAGATTAGGAGCACTCTCTTAAAGGGAGAGCTCCTAATCTCAGCTCGTTACCTGTATAAAAGACACCTGTCCACAAAAGCAATCCATCAGATTCTAAACTCTCCACCATGGCCAAGACCAAAGATCTATCCAAGGATGTCAAGGACAAGATTGTCGAACTACACAAGGCTGTAATGGGCTACAATACCATCGCCAAGCAGCTTGCTGAGAAGGTGACAACAGTTGGTGCGATTATTCCCAATGAACATGAGAACGATGAGAATTCAGCCCAGAACTAACCAGGAAGATCTTGTTAATGATCTCAAAGCAGCTGGGACCATAGTCGCCAAAAGAAAACAATTGGTAACACACTACGCCGTGAAGGACTGAAATCCTGCAGTGCCTGCAAAGTCCCCCTGCTCACGAAAGCCCATGTACAGGCCCATCTGAAGTTTGCCACTGAACATCTGAATGATTCATAGGAGAACTGGGTGAAAGTCGAGCTCTTTGGCATCAACTCAACTCGCTGTGTTCGGAGGAGGAGGAATACTGCCTATAACCCCAAGAACACCATCCCCACCATCAAACATGGAGGTGGAAACATTATGCTTTGGGTGTGTTTTCCTGCTAAGGGAACAGGACAACTGTACCGCATCAAAGGGACGATGGACGGGGCCATGTACCGTCAAATCTTGGGTGAGACATTCTTCCCTCAGCCAGGGCATTGGAAATGGGTTGTGGATGAGTATTCCAGCATGACAATGACCCAAAACACACAGCCAAGGCAACAAAGGAGTGGCTCAAGAAGAAGCACATTATGGTCCTGGCGTGGCTTAGCCAGTCTCCAGACCTTAATCCCATAGAAAATCTGTGGGGAGAGCTGAAGGTTCGAGTTGCCAAAAATCAGCCTCAAAACCTTAATGACTTGGAGAGGACCTACAAAGAGGAGTGGGACAAAATCCCTCCTGAGATGTGTGCAAACCTGGTGAACAACTACAAGAAACGTCTGACCTCTGTGATTGCCAACAGGGGTTTTGCCACCAAGTACTAAGACAAAGGGGTCAAATACTTATTTCCCTCATTGACCTGCAAATCAATTTATAACTTTTTTGACATGCGTTTTTCTTTGTTTTTTTTTTTGTTATTCTGCCTCTCACTGGCAAAATACACCTACCATAAAAATTATAGACCGATCACAAACGTTCAAAATCAGCAGGGGACCAAATACTCCCCCCCCCCCCACTGTGTGTGTGTATATATATATACATATATACACAGTAGACTCTCAGTTATCCGGCACCCACAGAGATTGGTAGATGCCGGTTAAATGTAGTTTCTGGTTGCTCGAGAGTTACTATTAAAAAGGCCTAGATCAGCTCCCCATAGGATGCTCTGCTAAGTATATTTGTCAGTGAGGGCTGTTCTAGCAGCAGCAGCTTTCACTCCTCAATTACACACAGGTACGTTCAGCTGGAGGACCCAGGGAATGTAACTCCAACACTTCCCTGGCTTAGTCACTCATGACTGTCTGCTTCCAGGTAAAACTGAATTGCAGAGACGTAGAGTGTATACAATCTAGGTGCCTGTAAGCATGTTGTGGCATGGCTCCTGGCATTTGTTGAGCCCTGTAAAAATATATATATTTTTTTTAAAGTACAGTATTCAATTTTTTTTTTCTGGTTGTTTGGGAGTTCTGGTTATTTGAGTTCTGGTTAACTGTCTACTGTATATATATAATGTATAATTACATGGATAAATAAAGGATATGAGTGGTTTCTATAACTATTATTTTAAACAAATCCTTTTTTCACAGCTGCAGTTGGCAAACAAAGTTACAGATGGTATAAAGTCATCCTCTCGGAATAAATATGTACATGGCCCTGGAGCAGACACCATTTGTAAGTAATATTGTATGGAAACTAAATACAGTTGCAGTCAATATCAGTACATCTCTGCACTGACAATATGTGGAGTGCCTTTCTCTAAGAGTTAGGTATTATTATGATTATCAGTGGTGAGGGGAGAAAATGGTGTAAAGAGAGTTGAAGGGGGGGATACAAGATATTTAACAAATGTCAACAAAGGAAAGTCTCATAATACCAGATGAAAAATGCAAAACAATTACAGCATTTAAAAATGTTAACAGAAGTAGCAAGATAAGTGAAAATGAGTCCATGTTGTTGTTTGGTCTCAGGTATGTGAGTTGTGGACTGATGAACCTGAAGGTCTAATGATTACATATACATTCAAAGAAACATAGATTTGATAGTAGATATTAATCAAATGGGTCCATATTCTCTGCTTATGGTATCTACTTTAAATGATTACTTAATTAAGCCTCAGTACGGCCTTGTGCTTTTCCCAGGCATTATAGTCCTTAAAGTTCCAAGTTTTGGGCTGATGGTTGAATACACCAGTGAGGTAGTCCATTTCTCTTGCATACATTTCCCCAGAGAGGATAGTTTGCCAAGTAGGCATCGAAGGAGTATTCAAACTTCTGCTATAAAGCTTCTAGTAGGTAACATGACTTGTCTGATGAAATGCTTTTGAGCTTTTGTAATACATTCAATGTGGATGTGATTATTCTTAGGTACGTCTATCAACATTGGAAAAAATTGCTATTTTGGTTCATTCCTCCACCATAATGGATTAGTGTGCTGTTTATCTTAGATAAGATGCCACATATAAAGCATTTTGTAGCTCTACTGTGTGGTGATAAAGCAATTAGATATTCCCAAATGTCCTGATCTAGTGATGTCTCTATGTATTTGAATGTGTCTGGGGGATTGGATTACATATACCGTATATGCTCGAGTATAAGCCGACCCGAGTATAAGCCGAGGAACCTATTTTATTCAATATATCACTGTGAAAAAGTTTCCTGGTGCCTAACACCTAAACAATGGTAATAATTATAGAAAAAATATAGGAACTAAAGGGTTTTAGATGGATGATTACTCTATTCGAGCTACTTGCTGGTAGTTCCTTGAGTACATACAGTCTTCCCTCATATGGCAAAATAAATTTGCTAATCCTTGGGAGGACAGAAGTATGTAAATATATAAATAGTGTTTAGCTCAAAAAAGTGTGGTTAAAACCAATGTAGAAAAAAGCGCATTTGAAGTAATATACTGGTTATGAAAAAAGTTAAAGGGGAGTATTGGTAGAGGGGGTTTATATGAAATATGTACAAATGTAAAACTATTGCAAAAAATAGTACATAGTGATGCTATTCCTGTTTGCCTGAGACTGAACCTATTTTACCACAAAATAATGGGTAAAATGAGTGACTCGAGTATAAGCCGAGGGTGGGAAATGTGCTGCCCCCTGTGTCCCCTCTTGTGTGCCCTTTTCTTGTGCCCCTCTCTCTCCCGTGTCTCTTCTCCCCTCTCCCTCCCCTGTGTCTCTTCACCCCTCTCCCTCCCCTGTGTCTCTTCACCCCTCTCCCTTCCCTGTGTCTCTTCCCCCTCTCCCTTCCCTGTGTCTCTTCCCCCTCCCTTATCACCCTCCGCATTCTCAAACCCCACTCCTCATCCTCAACCTCCCTCCTCAACCCAACTCCTCATCCTCAACTTCCCTCCTCAACCCCCTCATCCTCAACCCCCCTCCTCAACCCCCTCATCCTCAACCCCCCTCCTCAACCCGCTCCTCATCCTCAACCCCCTCCTCATCCTCCCTTCTCATCCTCAACCTCCCACCTCATCCTCAACCTCCCTCCTCAACCCCCCCATCCCCAACCCCCTCCTCAACCCCCCTCCTCATCCTCCCTCCTCATCTTCAACCCCCCTCCTCATCCTCCCTCCTCATCCTCAACCCCCTCCTCATCTTCAACCCCCTCCTCAACCTCCCTCTCTCTAACCCCCCGTGTCTCTTTCCCTCCCCCCCTACTCATCCTCAACCCCCCTCCTCATTCTAACCCCCATCCTCTCTGTAACCTCTCTAAATACCTCCCCCTCTCCTTTTCCCCTCACTTACCCTCATCTGCAGCTGCTCCTCCGGCCTCCGCGCCTTCCTGCGTCGGCACCCGGTATATGCTAATAAAGTGACGTCACATGCGCGCCACGTCATTAGCATTGGCCGGGTCAAAAAGCCGGAAGGAGCGTGGAGGCTGCAGGAGAAGCTGCAGATGAAGGTAAGTGAGGGGAAAGGGAAAGGGGGAGGTATTTAGAGGGGTAAAGTGAGGAGGGGGGTTTAGAATGAGGAGGGGGTTGAGGATGAGGAGGGGGGGAGGGAATGAGACATGGGGAAGGTAGAGAGACACGTGGGTAGAGAGACACTGGGGGGGGTAGAGAGACAATGGGGGGGTAGAGAGACACTGGGGGGGTTAGAGAGACACGGGGGGAGAGTGACTCGAGTATAAGCCGAAGGGGCCCCTTTTAGCCTTAAAAAAGGGGCTGAAAAACTTGTCTTATACTCAAATATATACGGTAGTTAAGAATTAACACCTTTAATGTGAGAGTCCTGAGAGGACAGTTGTCCAAGGTCTGTAAAACATGATCTACCTGCATTATTTAGTTGTTTAAAATAAGTGGTATGAGGCTTGTATGGAAAGCTTGAGATTTATAGAGGTGAGATATGAAAACAAATGTATTTCATATTCAGCTTATAATGCCTTGTTTAAGGAAACCAACTAAATGTAAGACTTAAAGGACCATTGTAGTCCATAAGTAAAGTTCATATATTTGTTTGCTGGGCATATCCTATTAAAAACAGTAAATTCCCCTCCTATACATTCAACCTACACCAAGAAGTATCATGGATGCCTCAGGGGATCTATAGAACCCTCTGCCTAATTATATACTGATATACCTATGGTCCTTAAATGTCCTAACCAGTGAGATAGACTTGTTACTTTGGCATTTAAATGCTTTTTACAATGTTATTTTTATTTAATTTCACAGATTTGGCGCCAGGAGGCTCTGATGATTGGGCCTATGATTTTGGCATCAAGTATTCTTTCACCATCGAACTCCGGGATAGAGGAACCTATGGGTTTTTACTTCCTCCACAATTAATTAAACCAACATGCAGTGAAGCCCTAACTGGGATCAAAATAATAGCAACACATATTGTTAAAAAGTTGCTGTGACATCTCTAACAAAAACCACATACAATACTTAGGCTGTGCACGTGAGATTGTACGGTATCAATAAAGAATAACGGCTTCTAAAATAATGAATATACTGTATATGCCATTGCTTTATGCTTATTTGTAGTATGATTAAATTAACTCTTGCTGACAGACATGTAAATGCAAGAAAGTAATTTAACTACATAAAATATTATTTCACTATCAGCATGTGTTGTTAATCTTATTTAAGTATTGTATTGGCAATATAACAATATAAATAAATTACACATATAGAACAGTACCAAAATGGCACTGTTTTATACTATATACGTTATGTGATTCAAACACTTATACAACAGGAAAAGCACTGATACTGACACATGTTTGGATATGGATATATGAAGAATAACCAAAATGTATGGAACCAGACATAATATTTTCCGAGCCATGACTCAATGTTTTGAGCCTAACACTATAAGAGTATTATGATGCAGAAAAGTATGAATACCTTGTGATAAGTGCTCAGTAGTGCTTGGCAGTGGACAATGATCAACCTTATATATAAGGGTCCAGCACCCTAAGAAATGTATAAGCACTCCAGAGCATGTACTATGGTTAAAAACATATTTTACTGAAAAACATTTAGGAGCAGCATGTGTGAATTGTACACTTAATATAAACCATTAAGCCTTGTGCCTCTGGAAACTACACAATTAAAAATCTTAAAGGACCACTGTAGTTATCATCCAGTAAACATAAATTGAAGTTGCAATATTTGACTGTCAATCAGGCAGTTAGGACAGTCTACAATCTCTTGCTAATGGCAGATAAGTCCCAATATTTCCTTACTTGCCCTTTAAGTGCCTTTGTTATAAAAGTACAAACAATTTCTTTATTTGTTGTATTGCATATTAGTTGATCTTATTTTCCAGTCCAACACCATTCCATTAAACTCAACCTCAAAAGTGTTCACTGCTGTTTTATAACAGCATCAATAAATACCATTGCCAATAGTAGGTATCAGGTGGACTGGCCATTGAATCCATCCCACCAATTAGGTCCACTCTTCTGTGGGGGGTTTTGTATCGGTGCTAGGGTTTCCCCTAGAAGGAAACTTGCTTCAGGATCTGTGGGGAGCAGGAATGCAGTTCTGGAATAAAGATACAAGATTCCTGGATAGCTGGACTGGAGATTAAAAAGCTACATCCCACATCTCAGAAATACAGCTGACACTCTTGTATACTTTCAAATGGGGTATTGCCATTTTTTTTAAACACACAGGGCGTTTTTGGAGAACAAAAAGGGTGTAGAGTAACAAAAGGTAATGTAATTAGAATGGAAGGCCAGCTAACCTAACTACTCAGCAGCATATAACAATAAATAGAAAGAAATGAAATACTGTATATTAATAAAAAATTAAATGTTACAGGGTTTAACAAATGCCAGGAGCCAGGTTGTCATGCCACATAATGCTTACAGGCACCTAGATTTCATCCACTGTAAGTATCTGCAATTCAATGTTACCTGGAAGCAGACAGGCATGAGTGTATGAGCCAGTGCAGTATTGGCGTTCCATTCCCCGGGTTCAGCACCGCACCCTCCAGCCAAACATACCTGTGTTTGAGGAGTGAAAGCTGCTGCTGCTAGAACAGTCCTCACTGACAAATATACCTAGCAGTGCATCCCATGTGCAGCCAATCTAGGCCTCTTTTAATAGAGACTCTCAAGCAACCAGAAACTACATTCATCTGGCATCTACCAATCCCCATGGGTGCCGGATAACTGAGAGTCTACTGTATTAATTATTACTATTTTACTATGAGAATCTCAAATGGGCTGCCATGTTGGTCTCTCTCCTCCCATTCTCCAGAGAGCGTCATTGAAGAAGGTGGGCAAGCAACAAGATTTCAATCTTGACATTTAATATTATAATGAACTAGAGCAGGACTAGTGCATTAATCTTTACTGAATTCAGCAGGGTCCAGATGTCTATAAGAAAATGAAGTCAAGGTTTGGAATTATTATTTTTTTGTGACATACACACACAAACATTTTAATATAATTGCATTCAGAAGGGCACAGGAAGGACATTTACTGTTAAACAGGTTTTAGGAAAATATCAATATGTAACTGATTGCTTATTTAAACATCTGGAGGAGCTTATGTGTTATGAATGCGACATGCAGCGCCAGCAGGAAAACTGCAAGTGAGCGATAGATGGCGCTGTGGGTGTTTTACAGGCGCTGCTGCCAATTAGGCTGTGTGGTAGCTGGGATCTTTTTTGCTGCTGCTGTGTGGCGGATTCCTTACACAAAAGATCCATGAAGTGAGAGGGGTATGGAGGTGAATAGAGGCAGTGGGGCAGACAGGGTGGAGGTGACCCCACACAGAGGCCCTGATCCCAGCCCTTTTCACATCATCCTCGGCAACCTCGTCGGTGTCCGAGCACCGCATGTCCTGTGACCACTCAGGGAGGAGGAGAGGCCATGGATCTTTTGAGTTAAGAATCCTGCACGTGCCAGCACAAAACATTGCACCTACCACAGAGCCTAATCGTCAGCAGCCATTCACTAGGGAGACCAGATGTCCCTGCTGTCAGAGACTTGGGATCCCAGATGTTAAAATAGGTAGTAATCTCTAGTTATTAGCTGTTAGGTATTTATCCAGAGTGCCTTGGCTGCTGCACCTCCTCCCTTCCATTGCACTGTTTGGTTCTGTGTGTGTACTCATTGCAGTGTAAAATATGTGTCTCCAGAAAGCATGTTGAAGGCATACCTAAGTTTCCTGGATTATGAATGCATCTAGAGGATAATCAATAGCGTATGAAAACATTTTTTTGCATGATAAAATAGTAAAATAGAAATTTACAAACTCAACCTGACGCTTGCTAAATCTCTTGAGCTAGCAAGCAGTTGCTTTTGTGAGTTAACACCCATAAGAATCCCTGCTAAAATCAGCATAACATTCATAATTCATTTTGGACAATCACAGGCAGCTATTACATTTACAATACAATGTAACAATCAATGATGGCTGTTTGTGCAGGAAGGAATCATGGGATGTGTAGTCCCCCTGTAGAAGGAAGTAGGATGAGCTGAACACTGATCCATTGATTTCTGCATTGGGCTACAGCTGGCTTGAAGGGTAGTAAAGGGTTAAAATCCATATTTGAATGCAGTGTTTCTACTGGTAGGTACAGGAGATTATGTGTACATGTTAACTTCAGGTAAGTTCCCCCATAACCTGCCTATATATAGTTGTCGTAGTTGTGATGTTGGTCACGCAATGGTAAATTTGCCGTCATTGTGCATGCGCAATGAGCGGCGAAGGCACGCATTGGATGCCGCGTGATTATGGCCATAGGCGCTCATCACGAGGCCTGCAAGACTTCGGCCACAGGAGCTCATCGCAAGGCCCATAGGACTTATGTCAGGACATGTTTGAGTACCCTGTGAGTGTTGCTGTAAGGTCTGGTGTAAGGGCTCCATGGGACAATACGAGTCCCAATATTGTTACTAAATAGAACAAGGAGTCAGCACAGGCTTTATGGGGCAGTGAGGAAGTTGGTGGCCGCCATTGGCCGCGTTCACAGTTGTGTCCCCTACCTGCTTGGTGCTTTCTCCATGCGGAAGTAGTAGTGCTGCTCTCACACAATGCCTGTGTAACCTGTGTGTGGCTGCAGACAGGTCTGTAGACCCGAGCTGGAGGCGCTCCCTGCGATCCTACTACTGCATCAAGTTCTCACTGTCCTTCTATTCCACCATGTTCTTGGAAGGTGACGGCATTATATACCAGATGTGTGTGTGTGTAATACTGAACCGCTGGAAGGGACACCCACCCATCTACACTGGCACCATACCCACCCTTCTACCCAGCTCGCTGGCACATCTCTAATGTCTGGGGCTGAGCTTAATGATGGAAGCGCCTCTAATAAACTGCAGCACATATATGATATATTTATTTATATAGTAATGGGCCTAACTGATAGGGTGACACAAAAGTACATTAATGCAAGACCGGAAATATTCTGTGTATATATATATATTTATATATATATATGTGTGTGTGTCGTGGGTTTTGGAAATTAATATGGTGATATATTTCACATATTTGCCAATTTCGATTAATTCCCCGAATTCTTACTACACAATATATTAAGAGCATTGGCTTCATGAAATAAACATAACTGTATTATGTAAGAATATATTTATTATATATGAATAAAACAATAATTCAGTATATTTTAATAACAAGTTGGTATAAACAATTGTAAGAGATATATATATCAAGGTACATGAATTATAAAAAGTTAGTTATTATTACATTGTCCACATAATCATATATGAGACATTATATGCTTACTATAATTAAATATGGTAAATTATGACATCATGATGGTTTTGATTGTTTTGGTATGTTTACACATATCTATTTATTAAGCTATCATACCCTTTTACTTTCATATGATTTTGTAGTCGAATTATGGTATTATCGCTAATTCAAATGTTGTCTTTAATTCAAAAGAGAAAATGTTTTTCATTACAATTAATTATCAGATATATCAAATTGCTATAAAAACTGATATTTGTTTGTCTAATTTGTTTTAATTAATTTGCAAATTATATGTTGACTTTATAATTCACAAATTATATGGTATATTGTCAATATCAGATATTTATATAACAATTTATCCTATATTTTATCAACAAAATATTTCCATAATTATAATGAAAAAGAAGAGATAACATTTTAAAGAAATATTAATCTCATAACATACACAGTCCTTGTACTTGATCATATGACCCACAATAGAGCTCTAGATATTTTCAGAAGTTCTTGGCATGCAAGTGTGTAAATTTAAATTATTTTGTTAGGCCCTCATTCAATTGCAATTTGGCCAATTGAATAGGGCTCTAAACAAGCACATAACATATTTTTTTTAAATACGTTTTTAGTTAGTAAACATCTATCCAAAAGCACGGTTTTTACTAACTAAAAACTTCTTTAAAAATATATGCTAAGTGCTTATTTAGAGCCCTATTCAATTGGCCAAATCCCAATTGAATGAGGCCCTTAGTGAGCTGTGAAAGTTTCTTTGTAGAATGCATTTTTATCATACGCATTATCTAAGTGTTTTGGATGTCCCAAATAGTAAGTGTATAGTATATTCTTTCAAGTAGTTTCATAGTTTCTCCTTGGGGTGTGTCTTTCCAGGAGTCTGTGTTTGTTGAGAGATGCATGGATGTGTGTATGTTTCTCTAGATGTCCTTGGCCCAATGTCCACCTTTCTTTCTCCCTAGATTCAGAAATTCCAATCAGGCTATGTATTTGGCAACCAATCAGGAATCATCATGATGTCACAAAATATTTAACTCTTAATGTTATCTTTTTTTATAGAGACATTAATTCCTTGGACCACAAGAGGGTGCTATTAAACCTTCAAATTACAACAAACAGTAAAAATAAAATAAAATAATGAACTCTGACCTCAGAACTATAAACAAGATATGGTTAACAGATTAGTTGATAAGGAGTGGCAATTATGTATTATTCTGGGAAAATATAGCTGTAGACATGATGTTTAGTTAAAACATTATTACATATGTGAATTTGGGGAGTATTCTATTATCCTAAACCTTATCTTTCCATATATATGAGAAAGTGTATATAATAGGATTATTATATTAGCTTATAATACTCATATAAGATAGATTTAATTCGTCAAAAGTTCTGATCTATATATATATATATATATATATATATATATATATAGAAAACGAATAATACATTAATAAGTCCATTTGCATGTCTAAAAGGCGGGGACATGCAAATGAGAATACAATGTACCTCACTCTTTTAATCCAAAAATAGCAACTTTATACATTGCTCCCTTAAAGCATATGCCCGCTGTATTAAACAGCTTTTAAGCAAAGCATCGGGTTGGATTTGACACAAACCAAGAATCACTCATATACAGGCCTGTTTCAAGCTTTTGGCTATCATCAGTATGAGGTAGATTCTGGTTTGTGCAATAGATTTTGTAGGATTGGGTATTCCACAACAATCATTTAGTGTATGGTGAGCACAAAAGTGTCTGTGCCCCCGCATCAGACTTGTGTCTGTGCCCCCGCAGAGTTTTAGTAGCGTGTGACATCACTAGAATGCGAAGCGCACACATATGACGGCTCTAAGCACGTTTCGCAGTCTGCTTCTACAGGAGCCGACGCAGGCCAAATGCAGGAAGGCTTTTTAAAGAGGTAGGACCCACTCCTCTCATCAAACGTAACCCTTACTAGTCAAGTTTAGATCGGCAGGTATCTTCAAACAGAGTATTAAGCCATACCTTTTGTGAATTATTACATACATACTCCTATCAAATTCTCAAGGTATGTACATTCTCAAATTTTGGTGGGCCTGACCCAGTCAGTCATATTTAGTTGTTCATTGACTACCAATAAACCTTAATAAAATGACAGATACTAGTCCATCTTCAATGTATACACAATGAACCACTATCTTTATCATGGGGATTTCTGCAGTCATATTTGTTGTATTTATACAATCTATATCAATATCACTCAGTGTTATGAACACCTCACTAGTGTTTATTTATATGTGGAATAGTCTATGTATATTTGGTAATCATACACCATGCAGTGGATATAAAAAGTCTACACACCGCTGTTAAAATGTCAGGTTTCTGTGCTGTAAAAAAATGAGACAAAAATCAATCATTTCAGAACTTTTTCCACCGTTAATGTGACCTATAAACTGTACAACTCAATTGAAAAACAAACTGAAATCTTTTAGGTGGAGGGAAGAAAAAAAAAAGAAAAATAATGTGGTTGCATAAGTCTGCACACCCTCTTATAACTGGGTATGTAGCTGTGTTCAGATTTAAGCAATTACATCCCAAATCGTGTTAAATACACCTGCCATCATTTAAAGTGCCTCTAGATAACCCTCAAATAAAGTTCAGCTGGTCTAGTTGGTCTTTCTTGAAATTTTCTTAGTCGCATCCCACAGCAAAAGCCATGGTCCACAAAGAGCTTCCAAAGCATCAGAGGGATCTCATTGTTAAAAGGTATCAGTCAGGAGAAGGGTACAAAAGAATTTCCAAGGCATTAGATATACCATGGAACACAGTGAAGACAGTCATCATCAAGTGGAGAAAATATGGCACAACAGTGACATTACCAAGAGCTCCCTCCAAAATTGATGAAAAGACGAGAAGAAAACTGGTCTGGGAGGCTACCAAGAGGCCTACAGCAACATTAAAGGAGCTGCAGGAATATCTGGCAAGTACTGGCTGTGTGGTACATGTGACAACAATCTCTCGTATTCTTCATATGTCCGGGCTATGGGGTAGAGTGGCAAGACAAAAGCCTTTTCTTACGAAGAAAAACATCCAAGCCAGGCTACATTTTGCAAAAACACATCTGAAGTCTCCCAAAAGCATGTGGGAAAAGGTGTTATGGTCTGACGAAACCAAGGTTGAACATTTTGGTCATAATTCCAAAAGATATGTTTGGCGCAAAAACAACACTGCACATCACCAAAAGAACACCATACCCACAGTGAAGCATGGTGGTGGCAGCATCATGCTTTGGGGCTGTTTTTCTTCAGCTGGAACTGGGGCCTTAGTTAAGGTAGAGGGAATTATGAACAGTTCCAAATACCAGTCAATATTGGAACAAGACCTTCAGGCTTCTGCTAGAAAGCTGAACATGAAGAGGAACTTCATCTTTCAGCATGACAACGACCCAAAGCATACATCCAAATCAACAAAGGAATGGCTTCACCAGAAGAAGATTAAAGTTTTGGAATGGCCCAGCCAGAGCACAGACCTGAATCTGATTGAAAATCTGTGGGGTGATCTGAAGAGGGCTGTGCACAGGAGATGCCCTCGCAATCTGACAGATTTGGAGTGTTTTTGCAAAGAAGAGTGGGCAAATCTTGCCAAGTCAAAATGTGCCATGCTGATAGACTCATACCCAAAAAGACTGAGTGCTGTAATAAAATCAAAAGGTGCTTCAACAAAGTATTAGTTTAAGGGTGTGCATGCATATGCAACCATATTATTTTATTTTTATATTTTATATTTATATTATATATTATATACTTTTATATATTTAAAGATTTCAGTTTGTTTTTCAATTGAGTTGTACAGTTTATAGGTCACATTAAAGGTGGAAAAAGTTCTGAAATTAGTTATCTTTGTCTCATTTTTTTACAGCACAGAAACCTGACATTTTTACAGGGGTGTGTAGACTTTTTATATCCACTGTATATTTTATATATATATATATATATATATATATATATATACACACACACTCTTAAGGCAATCATCCCCTCACAACATCAGTATATAGATATACTTTATCTCATGTCTTGGCCAATATAGTGGAAAATATAATTTAACTCCCCTGCTTCAACCAAACCAGTATTACCCCATAAAACTGTGTAAGTCTGTTTATTATGATGATTACTATTTGATGGTACGTATATATACTGGATATCATAGAACATTAATCTGCTCACCACATACATAAAAAATATATTCTGAGATATACCTTTATAAGTTTTTGAGGTCAGATATTAATCATTAACATATTTAAATATCTAAAAAGATATGCTAATGCTCATCTCATTATCATTTAATCCCTTGGGGATCATGGTGTCAAGTAGGATTATCCATTTGCTTTCTCTTTTCAGCAATTCATCCTCCAAATTTCCTTGTCTGATCCCCAATGACACCGCTCCAGCACCCAGCACTTGATATCAGTTTTTGAGTCATGGCACAGAAGGTAATGTTTGACTACAGATGTTAGGTTCTTGCCTTCTCGTTTGTCCTTAGGACCATTCCTAATGCTGCATAGGTGTTCTCCTAGGTGCCTGCTAAATTCACGTAAGGTTATACCTATGTACCTTTTATGATATGGGCACTCCAGACAATAGACTACTGCAGTTGTATTGCAGTAAAAAAAAACATTTTTATGGGTATGTCCCAATCTGTCCTGTATCTCCTGAGTTTTAGTCATATATGGACAAGACTTACAGTTTCCACATGGGTAAGTCCCACAGGCAAACTGTTCTTAGTTCTAGGCCTGGTAAAATGACTCCTAACTAGTCTGTCTCTAAAAGTTACAGACCTTCGCCAACTAGTAAAAATCCTTGATCCAACTCCCTCTTGGAGATCATTATCCATTTTCAAAATCTGACTGTGTTTATTTAGGATGTTGATGATTTCTCTCCACTGAGAATTAAATGTACTGACAAACCTGATCTCTCCAAGAAGTTTAGGTCCAAGAAGTTTATCCTTTCAAGACTCATCTCACAGGTGAGTCTCAAGTGCCACTCAGTATATACTTAGGGCTTCATTCTATTATCGGCCGTAAAACGGCCGCAAAGCTCCGATTCCTTGCGGCCGTCTTACGGCCCTGTGTAGAGCTACCTTTACCTTGCAATTCAAATAGACGGCGCCGCAAGGATATCCCCCTTCCGGACGGCCTCATATCATGCAAACGGTCGCAAGCGTTTTTCCAGTGCCCGTAAATCTTGTTTTCCGTCCGCAAAGTCAGAAAACTGTAAATGCAAATATAAATTCAAGATGGCACTGTAAAGCTCCGTAAATGCTAGGCATCATAATGGGGGACATGAGGATTAATAGCAACACCATCTGAAGCTTGCACATCGCCCAAATCCGATATATCATTTACGGTTTACTTTCCGTCCCGTAGTCCCGCGGGCTCGTCCTTGTTAAAACCCGTACGGGTTCGGAGGTGGAGGGCCGCAAACAAAGCCTTGTAGAAGCCAATATATATTCAATCCAGCACTGCAAAGCACTGTAAATGATGGGGAACATAATGGGGGGGCATGAGGATTAATAGCAAAACATTCTCAAGCTTGCATATTGCCAAATTGTACTTTGATTTTAAATTCCGTCCAAGTCCCACGGACTTCAATGATCAAGCCCGTGGCTCCTTATTCAAGCCCGTGCAGGCTTGGAGGGCGCATGTCCTCCAAGCCTGTAGCTCGTTCTTAAAGCCTGTACGTGCTTGGAGGTTGAAGGTATCCATTTTGTTACGGTTTTTGCAGTCTGCATGGTTTAAGCCTGTAACCCTAAAATGGAGGCCCAAGCATTACAGCCTCCAAATTAACAATTGTTCAAATTTGTTTAATATTCCTCATATGTTTGATTAGTCAACACACATACAGGTTCCATTGTAGCCTCTAAAAAACCCCTATAATAGAATATGTCACCCCAACATTGGCGCGCACAGCAAATGTGTTTTGACAACATGTAGCTGACATGAGCGGGCCCACATCATTGCGCAGTTCTAATGTTTTTGACTACTGTGCGTTGATGAAAGGGCGCAAGTGATATGACCTAATGCCATAAACCCTTCTAACCCTTGTAGCCGCAGCCTAATCCTAACCCTTACACCCCACAGCCTAATCCTAATCATTAGATCCGCTAGCCTCCTGTCGGGCCTGCTGTTGTTGATGCGCGCATGTGTCGGTGCGCAGATGACAGCGCACATTCGATGCACACTATATAGTTGATCAATGATAGAATACACATCTCGCTCATCACATCCACATTAGAGAATATAAATAGTGGCCACAGTATCGCTAATCAGACTTGTCATGGGTATTAACCTTATATTAGTAGTAGATATGATATTTGGGATCATATGATATCTAAAGCTATTCTGACTCCTCAACAGTTTTATATGTATTGATCTATTGCATGTTAACTATGGCTCATCAGTTTACATTTATAGGAATGTGACACTAATGTAATGCATGTGGATTTCACAGAACCAAAAATATTCATAACACACGGACGCAGTCAGAAAGGTCTAACAAAGCATTTTTTTTTTTTACACAGACCACAATCAACAGTGGTCAAGAGTGTGCATTCACATAACAGTATAACAAAGCTTTATTTGTTAGACAGACCACAATCAGCAGTGGTCAAGATTGTGCATTCACATAACAGTATAACAAAGCTTTATTTGCTAGACAGACCACAATCAGCAGTGGTCAAGAGTGTGCATTCACATAACAGTATAACAAAGCTTTATTTGCTAGACAGACCACAATCAGCAGTGGTCAAAACTGCATTAATATCATGGGTGTGGTGTGGGCGGTTCCTCGAAGAGCAAGAGGCTGGAAAAAAGGGGAAACCTACAGGGGTCAGTCTAATAGTCTAGAATAAGCATGATGCATAGCACCTACCAGGGTCACATGCAGGCACTACACCGCTGCAACCGGAACCAGAAATCTCTCCATTTAACTAAAGAAACCATTTATGTGCATAGCACTTTAAACTTGTAACTAGATCTGCTCAATGAAACAGATGATTCAACCTTTGGACTGTGTAATCCAATCCAGTTTCACACATACAGTGTGTTGACCAAACAAAAATCTGAAATAAGTGGTCAAATAAAAAAAGGCGGAGGGGGATCCTCCAAAAAATTATAATCACGATGTATGTACAGTACAGTTCTAAATACTGTACCAATATACCAACTCACCTGATTCCCATCTGCAAGCATTATTACCTATTAGCTAGGTCTGTGGATAATCAGAAATATGGGCAAATAGCCATTATTATGGAGAGGACACAAAGGTCAGCAGCCAGATTCAATGTTACTTACATCAGACCCAAAGATCTGTTCTCAGACTGCTATTGAGGTCAGGATCACATGCTTCACTAGTGCATATATTATTGCTGGCTGTCATTAACATGCCATTGTGAGACTTTGCAAGTCCACCGCCATAGCGGTATTAGTCTACATTTAAGCTAACAACAATCATGTCTGAGATATCTGGCAATATGATAGCTGTAAGATTGTGGGAGCTACATGTTAAGGGGGCTGCCATTGAAGGCATGTCTACCTGAGAGGCACTGGGAAAACCTTACACCTCATATCATTCCTCCACAATGCTTGCAGATGCAGGAGATGCCTTCATGGACCTAAAAACAAACACAAAGAAAGAAGCAAAAAAAGACAAAACCTACGAAATAAGGCCTGAAATCATCATAGGGCCTGCAGCATCTCTTCTCAACAGCACTCCTTAGTGACAATTTATTGGTCACACTACTAATTAAATCTAGCCCAGCTCCAGATCTTTGGATCTTGGCCTATGTGATGGTATATTTTGGGCCTGATTCTATTGCAATTTGGCCAATTGAATATAAGCACAGAGCATCATTTTTACTGACGTTTTTAGTTAGTGCAGACCTTGCTTTTGGATAGAAGTTCACTAACTAAAAACTTTGTTTAAAAATATATGCCATGTGCTTATAAAGAGCCCTATTCAATTGACCAAATCACATTTTAATGAGGCCCTTTGTGTTCTGTTTAACCTGTCACCAATTGATGGTCACTGAGGAGTGCTGTTGAGAAGGCAAAAACATGTCTGCAGACCCTATGGGCATCATTCAATTGCGATTTGGCCAATTGAAAAGGGCTCTATATAAGCATAATAATGCCAGGCAGCGGTGGTCTGGCCGGTGGCGGACACATGGGAGGAGAGGAGGGGCCAGGCTGCTCTTGACTGGGGGATTGGGAGATCCCCGTTGATGTCGGGCTGGAGACCATCTCCTGTCTGAGCAGCCTGACCTGAAGGTGTTCCACTGTCATGTGGTGCCTCCTCACCTCCCTGGACAGCCTGCCCTGGCTGTGGGTCATATGCGACTGGAGGCCAGAGATGCTGGCCTCCATCCGGAGCTAGCTGGCCGTCAACTCCTGCATTCTCACCTCAATCCTTTGTGAGCTTGCCAGCTGCTCCTTCATGACAGCCAGCATCTCCACCAGCACAGCCTGGCTCTGCGGCGACGACACCCCTGGGTGGGCCTGGTGAGGTGTAGTGGGGAGGTCCACAGCTGGAGCCTGGGGTGACAATGAGCCCGGTGGTGACCAGGCCAGCACACTGTGTGGGGAAGGAGGTGCTGTCCCAAGGGCGTGGGAGGGCCCCAGAGCAAGTCTTTGGAGGATGGGCATAGTCCCAGGGCTTGTACCAGTAGAACTGGCAAGGTCAATGACCAGCCCATCCTCCGACCCAGGGCCCTCCGATCTTCCTTCCTCCTCCCCCTGTGCTGGAAGATCCTGGTACGGGGCCGATGGACCCGCCTCCTCTGCCTGGTCACAGGACCCAGAGCTCCTCCTGGATGCTGAGAGATAGAGAAGAAAGGTACATGTCATTAGTATGTTGATTAGCGCATTGATATGTGTTCATTTCTAATTATCTGACATCTAGCCTTGAATATGGATGATTCTCCTCTTTGCAACTCTGATTAGCTATCTTATACTAGCTGTTATCTATTCTTAGGTTTCTGTTCTTGATGGTTCTCGGCTCACAACGCTATCTGTATTACGGCTGCTGTCTGTAACTGCATAGGCTGCGCGGGCACACCAATACATGGACTCTCTATTACAGGGGTGTCCAAACTCTTTCCTGGATTGGAAGATATCCTTTCTGTGCACAGGTGAGTCAATCAGGATGACTGAAGAAGCGATTGACTCACCTGTGCGCAGCAGGGTTATCAAATCCAGGCATGTGTGTGGCCCACCAGGACCGAGTTTGGACACACCTGCTCTATTGCTTGATTACTGTTGTGGTGACCAGGAATGACAGTGATTTGTCAGCTTCATGAATTTAATGATGCATCCATCTATCCCTTGTTAATTTCATGGAGCTGACATGTCAGTGTCATGTACATGTGTAGTGTGTGTGATGCACATGTGGTGGCATGTTGCTGTATGTCATATTCACCTGCCATGGAGGCTGGGTCCTGCTGCTCCAATGGGCCTGAAGCTCCAGCTGCGGCGGAGGGAGCAAGTATGGCCCTTGCAATAACCTCATGACCCAGGTATCTGACCCTCCGCCCCTCGGCCTCCTGCGCCATCTTCTTCCTCACCGCGGCCCTGATGTCGTCAAACCGGTGCTTAATGGACCGCAGACTCCGTCCACGGCCCGCCACATCATTGACCAGATCGACCACCTGCTGCCAAGCATTAGCCCTGGGCCCAGCTTTGACTTCCCTACCCCCCGAGGTGATGACGGGGCGGGCACAGATGGCCTCCAGGAGGACCATGTTTTCCTCCCGGCTATAATTGTGGGCCCTGGACCTGCCGCCAGCCTCTTGCTCTCCAGACTGGGGTTGAGGACCCTCTCCACTCTCCTTCTCCCTCCTCTCCTCCTCCTCCTTCCTCCTCTTACTCTCCTCCCTCTCCTCTCCTTCCTCTACTCTCCTCCCTCCTCCCTCTACTCTCCTCCCTCCTCCTCTCCTTCCTCTCCTCTCCTCCCTCCTCCTTCCCTCCTCTCCTCCCTCCTTCCTCTCCTCCCTCCTTCTCCTCCTCTCCTCCCTTCTCTCCCTTCCTCCTCCTCCTCTCCTCTCTTCCTCCTCTCCTCCCTCCTCCTCTCCTCCCTCCTCCTCCTCCTCTCCTCCTTCCTCCTCCTCAACTACCTCCCCCTCCTCAACTACCTCCCCCTCCTCAACTACTACCTCCTCCTCCTCACTCCTCCCCTCCTCTTCCACACCTCCATGCCCCTGCCACTCCTCTCCCCTCTGCTCCTCTCCCTCCATCACCACCTGAAAAGAAAAGAAAGAGAAACTAAGAAATGTTTTAGTGGGTTTGCCTGCTCCCCCCTCGTCCCCCATTCTGATCGCCTATAACACTATTTCTGCTTGTATATCAATGTTGTAACTAACTGCAGTAATCAACCTTAAGTGGACAGAGCCTGTGACAGCAGTGGGAGGGGTGTACTCTCACTCTGGACCTGAGAGGCGCTGATGAAACACGCTAGATCAATACTTTCCTAAACAAGGTGGAAGGGTCAGTTACAGTTTGCATATATACAAGGTATGCGGCTATTTACTGTGTGCTTCTATTATGTGTGGGGAGTGGCCCATGTCTGAGGCCACTAATATCCTATCTGCATTATACTCTGCACATATTCCTGGGCGTGGTACCTATCCTGAAGCCATCTTCTGTACCAGAGGTAGTAGGAACTACATGGTCCTGCTGGGCTAGGCTGAAAATAAGTTCTTGTCAAGCCCCATTGAAGAAGCAGTTTGGAACACCTATGTGTATTGCAAATATGTGTAGAAATCTCAATCAATCTCAATCAAACTCAAACTCAATCCAACTCAAACTCAATCAAACTCAAACTAAATCAAACTCAAACTCAATCAAACTCAAACTCAATCAAACTCAATCAAACTCAAACTCAATCAAACTCAAACTCAATCAAACTCAAACTCAATCAAACTCAAACTCAATCAAACTCAAACTCAATCAAACTCAATCAAACTCAAACTCAATCAAACTCAAACTCAATCAAACTCAAACTCAATCAAACTCAAACTCAATCAAACTCAATCAAATTCAATCAAACTCAATCTCTCTCTCTCAATCTCTCTCTCAATCTCTCGCTCTCAATCCCTCTCTCTCTCTCTCTCTCTCTCTCTATCCAGATATAATATGAAACATAAAAAAAAATTTACTTACCTTCCTCCACCAAACTCCTCTCCCCACACAAAAAAACTCTACAAACCTATAAGCCAACCCCCCAAAAAAACACAATTGTACTTCTCGCCAGTGTATTCAGTAAATATAGAAATTGGCAAAACATACAAATAAAATACAGCTTGATAGGATGAAAAGCATGTACAATGCAACTTACCTCCCTCCAAACTCCTTTGTGCCGGAACAAATTCACAAACACTCCAAACACCTATTAACAAGAAAAAAACACAATTGTACTTCTCGCCAGTGTATTCAGTAAATATAGAAATTGGCAAAACATACAAATAAAATACAGCTTGATAGGATGAAAAGCATGTACAATGCAACTTACCTCCCTCCAAACTCCTTTGTGCCGGAACAAATTCACAAACACTCCAAACACCTATAAACAAGAAAAAAACACAATTGTACTTTTCGCCAGTGTATTCAGTAAATATAGAAATTGGCAAAACATACAAATAAAATAAAGCTTGATAGGATGAAAGGCATGTACAATGCAACTTACCTCCCTCCAAACTCCTTTGTGCTGGACAAAATACACTCTCAAAAAAACTATAAACGAGACTATAGTATACCATTCAATCCACCTACCTCCCTCCACATCAAGATATATTACATAGGGGGATCCAGGGGGGAGACGGAGCAACAGAACACAGAGAGGCACAGCAGCTCAATCAGCCTGGTGAGTCCAGGGCCTGCAGTGACATCGGAGTGCATAGGAGGGAGGAAGAGTCTGTGAGGAGTGCCCCTGGGGACCCCTGCAGGTCCGGAGGCCCAGAGACGCAGTTGCCGGCACAGAGAGAAGAGGGGCTGTGCAGGAGCAGCTTCTGACAGAGATCACAGCAAGTATCCAAAGCAGTACAAATAAAACTCTGTATAAAGTGTGTTTGCCACAATCACCTCTCTAAAAATCTCTGCAATAAACACATGATTACCTTATTCATATCTTTTGGGATTCCTGCATTATTGTATAATGTTTTCATCTGCAGTTTGAGCAGCAAGTTTAACCTTGCTAGTCCTGTCACATAGCACCATCAGCTGGCCAAATCTGGGACTGCACTCTTTCCTTATGCACATTTATAGACTTAAGCTTACAAATTGTTTAACCCATGAGACTGAAAAGAGAGTCAATCACCTTTAACTCTTATTGTGGGGGCAACCAGCTTATACCCTGGTGATTATACACACTCTTCTGAGTCACCACCCTGTGGTGGCAAACCGCATATCAGCCTACAGGACAAAATAGAGGCAAAACCCAGGACATCCCAGAATCCAGAAACATCATCCAATGCAAATACTTGCAACTCTCCGCTGACATTAAGACACTTCTACAGACAACCGGAGAGTTTGATATTATTTAGACATACAAGTCTACAACCAGGCGCCCTGGCACAAAGCTACCGCCATTCTTGTGCATAATTGTAGTGACTTTTAATATGTAACACCCACAAACCCCTACCTGTGTAGGGGCACTTATATGAGCGAAGAGACAAGTCAATAGAGTGAACTGAAACTTTGATTACAAGATTTATGAAGGAGATGGCAGGTGTCTCAACAAGGCGCAACACCAAAGACATACAAGCTTATTGCACGCCGAGACACACCCCACAAGCTTCTCAACAAGCATCTACTACGACAAAGCCCGCACCTAAATCCACCATGGAGACGCCTGCGCCAAGCACGAAGGCGGACATCCAGGATCTGAAAGATCTTATATCCTCTTTCAGATCAGAGATCAAAACGGAAATCCAAAAAGTGGCGACGGAGCTATCTAAGGAAATAAAGGTTGTAGATTCCAAAACAGCAGTGCTGGAAGACAACTATAATGATCTACTCCGCGCACATAATCAGCTAGAGGAAGAGGTGGTTCTATTGAAAGAGGAACAAGTCCACCAGCAGTCCGCCCAGGAAGACCTAGAAAACAGGTCGAGGAGGCAAAATATCTGCATAAGGAATCTTCCTGAATCATTGCGTGACCTCCCACAATACTTAACAGGGCTCTGCGAACTTCTTTTACCAGATATGAGTGAGGAGGACTTTAAGCTAGACAGAATACACAGAGCGATTGGTGGGCGTTCTTCCACTTCTGATCGTCCAAGAGACGTAATAGCACGATTTCATTACTTCTCCACTAAAGATAAGTTCATGAGAGCGGCCAGAGCTGGGATACCAGAGGTGGAGGGACATGAACCGCGCATCTTTTCCGACTTATCCTCAACAACATTGTTTAAAAGGAAAACGCTAAAACCCATTCTGGAAGTCATACTGTCCCATGGCTGGAAATATTCATGGGGATTTCCTTTCCAGCTGAATATTTCCAAAGAAGGGAAAGCATACTTTGTTCGGTCTTTGGAGGAGGGAATCGCCCTATTATCATCTTGGAATATACAGCTACCGGACAACGTGAATCTACTCCCTGGGCCGGCTCAACGACAACGTCGAGGCCCGAGACCACTGAACATCCCAACAACCTGAACGTAGAGTTCCTTCCCACTTCTTTAACCTCATTATTTCATATGACACTCGTTCTGGACTTTATCCGTGTCAACTGGGACTTCGATCAGAGAATATCTTTCTGCAGTGATAATGTATCATTATCTCAGTTCACTTTATTTGTTTATGTAGACAAATAGGTTTACAAAGTTACTTGTTTCGTTAAAGAATGTAATAAATGTGCCCCTATGGGGTTATGTTGTATTTTTGCTAAGCAGGCGAACCATCTCAGTATCCATTGGTTAGGATACTAGGTGGCTCACCGTTTAAATTTGAGAGGACAGCGCTTGCTCTCCTCTAAGTAAGTTAAATTACTGTTATTTCCAATATAAAACAACAGGAATAAAAGTAGTTAGCATTTTAAATCAAGGTGTACTGGTGACACCAAGTTGTATGTGCGGTATCCACAGGTATCGCTTAACTGATCCGAGACATCAATAGAATAGTTAACTATATACAACATAGTTTGCTCTAAGTGTTTCTGAACCCAATGTTTTTTTTTTGTTTATATATATATTTTTTATTTTTATTTTTTCTTTCTTTATTGTCCATTCTCTGCGGTTTCTCATCTTTGTTATCTTTGTTCTTCGTTCCCTCCCTCTAGCGCTCGGCTCTCGGGCTCCAACAATACAACTACTGTATCTCATATCAGCAATCTTCTCCGCACCTGGTCTCTTAACAGTCCTGTCCTGCTGTGGGGTAAGTCATGGATATTAAAATAATTTCGCACAACACTCAAGGTTTAAATGAGCCAGTTAAGAGGGGAATAGCCATTAAAGAATATCTTAGACTAGGAGCAGACATAGTTCTATTACAAGAAACTCATTTAAAAAAAAATTCAACACCCAAATATTGGGGGGGGGGGGGGGGGGAAACTCGCAAGCATACCATGCTACTGCATCAGAAAAAAAGAGGGGTGTCTCAATCTTGATTCATCATAGGCTAAATTTCCAACACACTTCCACTCAAAAAGATAAAGATGGTAGATATATAGCTATACGGGCACCATCAACGATAGACCAGTGTCACTGCTTAATGTATACGCACCAAACGCGGACCAATCTATTTTCTTTCGCAGAATCTCAAACATAATCTCCCATTGGAAACAATCCATCTGTATTATAGGGGGAGACATGAATGCAGTCTTAGACCCAGTTAAGAATAAGAGTGGGCCCTCTGCCCCATCCCTAGTTCCCACAGCTACAAAAACACTTAAAACGCTGCTGAAAAATAACTGCCTATTCGACGCATGGAGGGAAATGCATCCAAAGATAAGGGATAACACCTTTTACTCGGCCAGACATAAATCCCATTCACGCATTGATTATATACTATTACAGCAACAACTGGCCTCTAACCTACTGGATGCGTCAATCCACCCTATTTCGTGGTCCGACCATGACCTAGTTAGTATATCATTATGCGACTTATTGCCAAAGGGCCGATCCCTCTCGTGGTCGTTAAATCCAGCACTACTTAACGATCCAGTAGCTAAAGAAACAATCAAACAAGCACTAGTGGATTATTTCTCACTGAATAGCGGTGGCAAAGTAGATGGGATGGGGGTGTGGGCAGCACATAAGGCAGTAATAAGAGGGGTCTGTATTCAACTAGGATCAGCCGCAAAAAAAAACAGATCACGGTCAAATAGATAAATTGAACAAGAAAATATCAGACCTCCAAAAACTGTTCTCTACACAGCATTCGCATCAAACTTACGAGGAGATACTTAAGTGCAAATATGACTTGAATGTGATTCTGAGAAAGAAAATGGGGACTATCCTACAGCGCACACAATCTAAATTCTTTAGGCACTCCAATAAGCCAGACACAATGCTGGCTAGGAGACTCCAACAGCAGAGGGCTAATTCATTTATTCCTAAATTATTAACTAAGCAAAACAATACTGTATACCAACCAGATCAAATTGCAAAGACTTTTCAACAATTTTACACTGACTTATATTCAACCCCCGCCCACTCTGGGACGCAAAGTCATAAATCCCACGTTAATGATTTTTTAGCATCAATTGAAGTCCCTCAATTTTATCCAGTTGAAGGGGACTCATTAACATCCCCGATTTCGGCAGACGAAATTAGAATAACAATTAAAGCTACTAAAGCCCACAAGGCCCCTGGTCCGGATGGTTTCCCTAACTTTTACTATAAGCAATATATGGAGACCCTTTTGCCTCATCTTCAACTCTTGTTCAATGATTTTCTTTCAGGAAAAAACATGAAAAGGGAATTTCTGGAAGCAAAAATCATTGTGTTGCACAAAGAAAACAAAGATCCTACGCAGTGTAGTAGCTACAGGCCTATATCTCTAATCAATAATGATATTAAACTGTACTCCAAGATTCTAGCCAACAGACTGGCTTCGTTGTTGCCATCTGTGATTCATCCGGACCAGGTAGGCTTCATGCCAGGAAGGGAAGCACCTGATAATATAAGGCGAATACTAAACCTTATGGACATAGCCTCTAATAAAAAGTTGCCCCTAATGCTATTATCCCTGGATGCCGAGAAGGAATTCGATAGAATTGATTGGATATATATGAAAGAGGTACTATTTCGATTTGGCTTAAGCGAAAGCTTCCTAAAGAGCATTATGACATTGTACTCAACTCCGAGAGCATATATCTCCTACCAGGGGTTCAGATCGCAATCATTTGATATAGCTAGAGGTACAAGACAGGGATGTCCACTATCCCCCTTATTATTCGCATTGTGTCTTGAACCTTTGGCTATAGCACTCAGGGAATCTCCAGGTATTAACGGAATCAAGCTGGGGGGTAAAGAATACAAGCTTAGCCTCTTTGCGGACGACATCTTACTTACCATTACAGATCCGTTAATTAGCTTACCTAGTTTGTTTCAAATACTGAATAAATTTGGTCAAATATCAGGTTTCAAAGTAAATACGAATAAAAGTGAGGCACTTAACGTTTCTTTGCCCAAACAGCTTGAAAGTCTGTTGTCACAAAACTTTTCTTTTAAATGGTCCCTAAACTGTGTCAAATATTTGGGAATTCAAATCCCTAGAACTTCTAAATTAATTTATGAGGTTAATTATCCCAACATGTTAAAAGAAATCTACAAAGAACTTCATATTTGGTCCTCACTTAAAATATTGTGGATTGGTAAAATTCATGCCGTTAAAATGAACACACTCCCTAAATTATTATATCTTTTTCGGACTATATCGACGACAATTAAATTAAAAGACATAGCTGCCATGCAAAAGGCAATTTCAAGTTTCATCTGGGGTAATAAGATGCCTAGGATAAACAAAGTAACTATGACGGCATCAAAAAAGAGAGGAGGATTAGCTACACCTGATTTGTTGAGATACTATAAAGCAGCAAGACTAGCCCAGTTGACTAAATGGTATATTAAGGACTCCCCACCAGTTTGGGTCGAATTAGAGCAACAAGTACTTCAAGAACAAAATATTATACTGAGTCAGACACTAGGGCTTAGTGTACACTATGTGATTAACCTGCAACCATTACCAGTGTGTGTAAGTCACTCTATCACACTGTGGAAGCAGATTAATAAAAGAATCAGACTGTTAGAAGATGGCTCGTGGTTATCACCATTATGGTTACCCCATAAAGACCCATCAATTAATAAAAACTCCATATTAGCTTGGTGGGTTCAGAACCGAATTACAATTGTAGCAGATGTACTGCTGGATTGCCAACATTGGTCCCCGTCGGAATTCAGGACACATTATCAACTTCCACACAAAGAATGGCTTAACTTGATGTTGATTAACACCAGGATAGGTCAAATTACAAAAGACAATAAGTTACCTAGTAAAACTCCCTTTGAACAATGTTGCTTGCTTAACCCTAAGGGTAAAAAAAACATCACAACGCTTTACAACTACCTAAATGATGAGATCACTCAAATCCAACAAATTGCCTTACAGATCGGCATGGGAAGATGAACTTAACGTGGTCCTAGACGATAAACAATGGGGACAAATTTTAAAAAACGCAGCAAACTCCTCCTTAAATATTACACTGAGGGAAAATGCATATAAAACTGTTTTGAGATGGTATCTGACACCAGCTAGACTTAAACTCGCGAATCATTCAGCAGATGGAAACTGTTTCAGAGGATGTAACACAACAGGCACTCTAAAACATATGTTGTGGGACTGTTCCAAAATTAAGCACATATGGTCTGCAACATACAATACACTGGAGACATTATGGGACACAAATATTCCTCAAAAACCAGAGGAGGCGCTATTAGGGTTACCGATTCCAGGATTACCAAAAACAGCCCAGTTTCTATCTAACCAGATATTTTTAGCAGCCAGAAACATAATTGCTAAGCATTGGAAATTAACTATTCCAACATATGAAGAGGTCTTACGTAAAATCAATTTCATCCACTCAATGAGTGTCCTATCTGCAGAAATTGATGTGAGATACAGAAGGTGGGCCTCATGTTGGGACATTTGGATCCTGAGAGCCGACAGGTGAGGTTGGTAAGATCCTATTTCGTTAAATGGGCTATTCTCCCCCAACTCCTTCTTTTTTTTGCCCTCCTTTTCTTTCCCTCTCTCTTTCTGTACTTTTCTCTGTTTTATTTTATTTATTTAGTTATTTATTTATTGATTCATTTTATTCTTTGGTTATTATTAAAACTATCTCGGATACACTTTAAGTGCACATAGACAACTTAACTATAATATAAAAAAAAAAATTGAGAAAGGTTTGAAGAAAAAATGTTTATGACAATTCATACCATATAACCGTAATATGTTTTGTCTTGTTTCTATGTTGGCTGTTTCGTTTTGTTTGTTTTTTTTTCCTTCAAAGTTTACCCTGCGATGGTGTAATTCTCTTTTCTCACAATAAAAATTATTTAAAAAAAATATATATATATTTTATGTAATTTATTTAACTCATTTTAAACATAAATGATTTATACAAGCAAGTACTAACTAGAAGTATATTGTTATAAAATGACCTTAGAAATGCACTGTATCCTTAAGTAGTATGCCTTATACTTATTACACATTTAACTTTTTTCATTATCAGATGCCATAAAGTTGTTTTATTTTTTAAGAATTCTAATAAAATGTTATAAAAAAAACAAAAAAAAAAACCTATAAACAAGAAAAAGAATGCAATTGTACTTCTTTACATCGTACTCCGTAAATGTAGCAACACAGTCGAGGCGTGGGCGCGTGTCATTCCTATTTATTCACTCCCACTGTCAATCAAATGGTCTATTCCGTAAGTGATTGGCTGTGAGACCTGTGGCGCTATGCGTGATTCCGCTATTGGATGGTTCGTGCCGGGCGCGGCTAGTCCTTCCCCCTTCCAGCTTGCGTGCGCACCTAAACATCACGGCCTTCCTACATTCTGAAGGCCGCAATTCGCGCCTGGCTATATTAAATTTACGGCCGCATCCGTTGAAGTTCACACGATGCACTTACGGCATTGGAATGAAACAAGGCTGAAAGGGCCCTAAAAGTATAAATGAAGCAATAAAAGGCATTCAAATTACTGGCAAAACAATCCCCAATGATCAAATATGTAAATAAAAGTTGTAGTTGAGATAAGGACTTAAGGGTGGACTTAGGGGTTTTAGGGTTAGGGGTCTTTGGGCTAAGGCTTCGGATTTTGAGTGTTAGGCATGGGGTCTCAGTGGTTCGGGTTAGGTATGGGGTCTGAGGGCTCGGGTTAAAGGGTTTTGGCCTATTAGGCAATAGATTCTACAACTTGCGCTCTTTGATCGACGCACATTTTGCCACACAATTTTCAACAGTGCACTACTGTCGCAGGCTTCTGTCAGCGCCGTATTGTCCGCGCTCATTTGCCGTGCGCCCTAAAGAAGGTGTGCCGACTGAGCCATTGCTTCGTAGCTTGTTGCTGTGCCTAACCCGATGTGACCTGGTCATAGGAGTAGGAAGTTCCAACCCAGAGATCCCTAAACTAACGTCACATTAATCATTGTGTATATTTACAGATGCTTTAACGAGCAGCACAACCTCACATTCATATCTACATCTCCCATTTTTGTTTCCTTCAGGTGATGCAGGATATAGGTGTTTGCCGTGGTTGTTGACCCCTGTGAACAATCCACGCACAGAGGGGGAGGAGAGGTACAATGCGGCCCATGCCAGAACCCGGAATGTAATAGAGCGCACCTTTGGCCTCCTGAAGATGCGCTTCAGATGTTTACATTCCACTGGCGGGGCGCTACAGTATACACCAGTGAAGGTTTGTCACATCATCCTGGTCTGCTGTTGTCTGCACAATATAGCAGTACAGGCAAACTGTCTGGGGAACATTGATGATGCTCCGCTTGAACCGGCGGAGCGTCCAGTACCTCCCCCTGGTGAGGATAACGTTCAGGGGTCACGACTACGTGCCCACGTCATTCGGGAGTACTTCCCATGTAAGTCTGAAACTAATAACAACCAACTATAATGTACCTTGATTATGGTTACTAATACATCTCTTTTATCCTTCCCCATTGTCATACAGAATATCCAACAGTCCACAGTAGAGGATAGTATGGTAAGTATGCGCACATTCCCATACACATCATATATATTGATATCTGCCAACCTCCAGAAGCTAAGCTAAATGGATGGTCTGATGTATTCCACAATGTCAATGGATATAGGCCTCACAATCGTATTTGAAAACATCTTCACAGAATAGTAATGTTCCCATTGTCTGATCATGCTATTCCACATCCCATGGAGGTCAATGCAATTCATAGCAATCTGAATATATGAACATACCAGCATATTGTAAACCATAATAAATGTACCTCATGGGATGCAAAGAGGGGATCCCTCCTGTTCTTTGTCAGCGAATGCTGGTAAAAGCATTCTCAGTCAGATAACAGGAATAGTCTCAAGGATGTGTTAACTAGGAATCATTGTGCAATATATCATATGGATTGTGTGACTCATATCATCATATTGCCATTACAGAACTGCTGCCGTGTGTCAACACATTGTTTACCCACACAGACATGGGAAACGACCTGTACAGCAACAGAACATCAGCTACATCAATGTTGTCTACATTGTAAGTGAGTATTTGCGGGAAACATGTTTATGTATGCATGAGAGGAAATGACTAATAACTCCATTAATGTAGGCCTAACTTTCTTTTCCCCAAGACATCCCCTATGTATTGCTGAAGCGGTCAGAAACGTTTATCAGACTATGCAGACGTGTCCTGGGAGAACAGATCTCTTCGTTGAATACTCCACTTGATCTATCCAAGGTAGAGAACCACATGTGGATGTCCGAACATGCATCAATGTGCGATAGTTGGTATCTTCCATTTCTATTACAGGCTGCACTGGTCTCTCTTTGTCTCTCTGTCTGTCTGTCTCTCTCCTCATCCCACCCACCCCTGTTTACCCTTAATTTATTGAGTCACACAAGTCTTCGACACCTGAACAATTAGCAACTTCTGCTAACTATCCCAATTAACCCTTTACACTATGTTTTCTCTTGTCTTCTTCCTCACATCCCCTGCCTTTTCCTCAGACTCTTCTTTACTTCTCCCCTTTTTGTCTCCAACATTTTCATTTCAACTCTCATGCCCACCTCTTTCCTTTTATTCGCCCATCAGCTAATCTTACTCAAGCTGTGGTTAAACTATTTGTCTCCTGACTGTCCCATCTGCAGATTACATTATCTGTCCACATGGGGCAGATACCTTATTACATAACAGTGCATCGCACTTTACATCTGATCCCTTTCCTCTTCGGCTAATGCATAACATTCTACTTGACACAACTTCCTTCCTATGTATCTCTCACTTACTTATTAACCTTGCTATTCCTTATCTACTCTTCCCCATGTCCATTACCTTTAGCTTGGAAATGGTGATTTTCTAATCTTGTGGGGGCCTTTGGGAAGAAATCAGTTATCACCAGACTTTACGCTCAAAACAGGGCCCTCCATTTTCTGGCGTTGGCAATATTACATACTGTATATTTTCGGGTTATTCTTTCCTGTACAGCGCCACGGAATATGTTTGCACAATACAAATAAATGATAATTAGACTAATAATATTCCCACATCCGGACAAATTAGTCTGGGCCATCATTATCATCTGACAGATGGTTAGCTTGTACGAGATCCCAATGCATAACATGTGTGCTGACATACCTGCATCTGTTGGTGGCTGCTCATATGGCATATGTAAGGTTTCCACTAATATATTATTTGTGTGTTTGTATTCCAGATCACGGTCAGAACAAGGCATGACGATAAACATCATGACATTCCATGGCCATGTCAATGTCCTCATGTATGTACATGTGTCCATTTCATTGCTTTGTTGGATCCAGTTTGATATCTGATTACCTTGACTGAATAGCCGATATGTGTCACGAGACAATTTCACTATACAATGCAGATGTGATGTGACATGTCAGCTGATGTTCCTGGTATATCCACAGCAAGTGTATGCTCATATAGTCTACTTCGATTCATATGTACCTATTGGTTTAGACATTCTATCCTCTCCTCTACTTGGACTGTTGTGAAGCCTGCAGCACAAACCCTTCCAGATCTTTTCTTCAGTGCTGATGTGACCCTCCCTGTGCATATGGGGAAGAGTAAATCCAGGCTTGGGACTTAACAGTTAATGAGGTTACGTTAATCTTCAGTTATGCATATGCAACAACAGTGAGTATAGATGCTCAATCAGAGAACAAACCACCCTTGATATTGCCTGGTTTGTTGTGAGTTCTATGGAATAAGTAACATCTGACTGATATGGTCCTGGTCAGGTCCCCATCTTTTTGACCAAGGTTATCTATGTAGGGGCTGCTTATTGTTGCGTGAGAACTGACCTCATGGGCTTATAGCATTCACTGATTGAGCACTTATACTTCTGATGTTGCATCAGAGTGTCCGTTTAACACACAAGCATACATTTTTCTCTCCCCATATGTATATCACCTTATTCTGGATTATTGTGGTCTTTCCTTATTGACTGTTATATATATGTAGTAACAATAATGATATCTATTATATTGCCTAATGTTGGGTGATACACTGTAAATCCCATGATCATCTATATCAATGTAATTTCCCTTGCCTGCATTCTGCTCTCATATCCCTATTTCCCTGTGTTACTTGGATTTTGTATCCTACCCCCCTCCACCATGATCCTTTGCTTACCTGTGATGATTAGTCAACCTGTGGCTTTGTGGCAAGCTTGCTTTGTTAATTTCTGTAAATAGTAAATATGATTTATCCGAGATGTTGTTTGTGTCTGCCTCGTCAATGTTGATACCATAGCATTTCTGTAACATCAATGAAAGGACCTTCATACTCCACATCTGTGCTCTGCACCATCAGTTAGGGGTGTCAATAGAATTCTCACAGTGTGTTTGCATTACTGATTTCAACCATGAGGGAAGGTTGGTATTAACAATCTATATGACACAGAAACAGACAAATGAGACAGGTGTCCGTAAGTGGCTCACATCCTAATAGTGAACATACAGTATCTAACAGAAGTGAGTACACCCGTCACATTGTTGTTAATATTTTAGTATATCTTTTCATGTGACAACACTGAAGAAATGACACTCTGCTACAATGTAAAGTAAGTTTGCTGACACATCAATAACTCAATACACAGCCATTAATGTCTAAACCATTGGCAACAAAAGTGAGTACACCCCTAATTTGAAATGTCCAAATTGGCACTAAATGTCAATTATGTGTGGCCACCATTATTTGCCAGAACTGCCTTAACCCTCATGGCCAGGGAGTTCACCCGAGCTTCCCAGGTTGCCACTGGAGTCCTCTTCCACTCCTTAATGATACATCAGAGCTGGTTGATGCTAGAGACCTTGCACTCCCCCACCTTCAGTTTGAGGATGCCCCACAGATGCTCAATATGGTTTAGGTCTGGCGACAAGCTTGGCCAGTCCATCACCTTTCCCTTCTTTAGCAAGGCAGTGTCGTCTTGGCGGTGTGTTTAGGGTCGTTATGTTATGTTGCCCTGCAGCCCAGTCTCCCAAGGGAGGGGATCATGTTCTGCTTCAGTATGTCACAGTACATGTTTGCATTCATGGTTCCCTCAATGAACTGTAGCTCCCAGTGCCGGCAGCAGTCACGCAGGCCCCGACCATGACACACCCACCACCAAAAGTATACATCTATACTGAGCAAAAGTAGTTGAAATAATACCTAAATTACAGATAAATGGATAAGTCACAACGAACACAAAAACATTGATATGAGATGAAACCCTCATTTTGAACCTAAACAGTGATGCAGAGAGAGGGGAGGCAGCATCTGACATCATTAGGTAAATGCATATAGGGGGAATCCACACAACATATTATATAAAACATATATAGACATGCATATATGTTTGGTCTGGGCCTGCATGCATGCTGCCAGCACTGAGGAGCTACAGTTCTTTGAGGGAACCCATGAATGCCAACATGTAGTGTGACATACTGAAGCAGAGCATGATCCCTCCCTTCGGAGACTGGGCCGCATGCCAGTATTCCAACATGATAACGACTCCGAACACACCTCCAAGCCGACCACTGTCTGGCTAAAGAAGCTGAAGGTAAAAAGTTGATGGACTGGCCAAGTAGGTCACCAGACCTAAACCCTATCGAGCAATTGTGGGGGCATCCTCAAATAGAAGGTGGGGAGTGCAAGGTCTCTAACATCCACCAGCTCCATGATATCATCATGAAGGAGTGGAAGAGGACTCCAGTGGCAACCTGTGAAGCTCTGGTGAACTCCATCCCCATGAGGGTTAAGTCAGTGCATGAAAATATTTACACTTTCACTTAGGGGTGTACTCACTTTTGATATTTACCCTGAATGAATATCTCCATGTGTCAGAAACACAAATATCATGCATCGCCGTTACTGCAATCAAACTCAGGAATATTACCTCCACCCTCAGCTGCACTAGTGGCTGTTACCCCAACCCTACATTAACACAGGGCTGGTATATTGAAGGAAGATGTATGTACTAATACAATAACGTTGTTTTGTAGCATTCATCTGGTGTTTAACAATCATGGTACAGTACAAACGAAAACAAACAATGATAATGTGAGCAATACATAATATTTATTCTTATGTTTGTAAATTATAGAACCAAAAAATGAAAATTTGAGGCAAACATTCCGTCTGTCGATTTGAACCTAAAGAGATAAGAACAAGACATCAATTAGAACAATATACGCATTGACTGCAACACCTCAACGTCAATAGATCTTGGACATCAATTGCTTCTATATTCAACATGAACATGTTCTCACCTATTTCCGCTTTCGCTTGTGTTGTTCATGACCCTACTGGCCTTTGCCAACCTTTGTCCTAGGCCGGCCACGACCTCTACGATGGGTTGCTGCCCTGGATGCTGGGGGCAAGGTCTGGGAGGTTGAGGACGTACCCTGTTCTTGTGGATGGCCTTCTCGGGCCATTTCGGCCCTTCGTGCATATTCCTCCATTACCTGGTGATGCCGCCTTAACTCTTGCAACGCCTGCTCATTTTGCTGTCCCATCTCTATTACCTGGTGATGCCGCCTTAACTCTTGCAACACCTGCTCATTTTGCTGTCCTATCTCCATGACCTGGTGATGCCGCCTTAACTCTTGAAACACCTGGTCATTATGCGGGGCCGGAGTGACCAGCGAAGCCAGAGTGGCCAGCGGGGCCGGAGTGGGCAGCGGGGCCGGAGTGGGCAGCGGGGCCGGAGTGGGCAGCGGGGCCTGCAGAGCCGGAGTGGCCAGCAGGGCCAGAGTAGCCTGCGGGGCCTGTGGGAGCCACATGCCCTGCCGGGGGGCCCATGCTCCAGGGCACCATTACTTGTGGCTCCATACTGTGGGCCCAACTGGGATGGGACCGCATTGGCTGTCCCCACATTTGGCCAGCGCACATTGACTGTGAGCCAGGCGGCGCCATTATCATCCTGGCTGGAGGGGCCATTGCTGGAGCCAATGACTGGCATCTTGTGGAGGGCCCAGGTGGACTTTCTGCAGGTGGTCCTGCTGCAGGTGGTCCTGCTGCAGGTGGTCCTGCATCTTGGCATGGTGCAGGGCCCGGTGTTTCAGGTCCCTGAGGAGGCAGGGTACGCCTGGCTGGTACTGAAATGAGACAAGATTTGTATTTGAGTATTGTTGTTCTGAAAATTGATTGATGTGTGTTTCCATATCTCTGAGATCATAGTGACTTGTAATTGGCTGTGAATGTTTGACACATATAAAAATTGATCTGCATCATTAGTATTGTGGATCCTGGCTGGGATCTTTCCTGTTATCTGACAGCGACTGCTGGCAGCAGCAGTTGGACCAAGGGGCTCATAGATGGCGCTGCCGCTGTTATATACATCATTTTCACCTTACACAAAAGCCCAAAAGCACTAGCCCTCACCCTAATCCGAAACCCTTACCTTAACACCACCATAACCCACTAAATCTGCATGATTATATAATCTCCAGGAAAATGCTGTGACATGTAGAGGCTGCTCACTGCTGCTACCAGCAGTCACGGTCAGATAACAGGAAAGGGCCCATCTAAATCTGTTGGCCAGTGTGTGACAGACCAATCTGTGACCAATCCTCAGCAATGTGAGTTAACATGTAACATGGTCCAGATTAGGCTGGTACACGACACAAACTTGCAGTTCATCAGAGTCTGTATCCGCATATGCTGCAGTGTGAACATCCATACATGTAGTCTCATGGGGATGTACCAGCTATACCGGACCTATCCTGTTGTATGTGCGCATCTCTGGAAATGCACCGTCACCAACTCTAGCTACGCCAGCCCAGCAGGCCGGGTAAGTGGTTATGGGTTTCGGGTTCTGGCTACAGTTAGGGGGTGTGGGTTAGAGTTAGAAAGTGGGGTTTAGGGGGTTAGGGTTAGAGGGTTAGGGGCTTTGGGTGTACCAACTATTTTTGACGGCTACATGGGGAAGCAAGCGCAGCCGCATCCCTAGAGTCGGCGGCGGCACTCTTCTAGCACATACTGAAATGCCCACATAAAACAGGATACATCCGCTATACCTAGTTTCAAGATGTACATGGGTTCTAAGCAGTAGGAGTGTTAAGCCAAACAGCTATGAATGGGCCAGTTAACATGGAGTAGAGTGTGACAGGGGAACTCATGACAAACAAACAATTGCAATGGAGTTGTCATGTATGCTTTATATGCACTCTGAACCAACAGCAAACATAACAGTAACATCAATAGATTTGCAAAACGGTATCATAATCAGTTGTGGGAGGAGGTATTCTGACAAGTATATTTCTTTACACTGGATTTACATGATTTTTGCTGCCTCATATATCTGTAGTCACAACCAGATATCTTACAGTGCAATTCAACGTCAGTTATCTATCTGTGTGGGGTACATGTGCGTACATATGAGGGTGTTAAGGTGTACATGGTACTCACATTGCAGGCTTTCTGACCCACCCGTGTCCACCAGGCCAAGGAGGCCCACGACTGCCGCTGGCTGGATCATGTCTCACATTGTGGCCTCCCAACTGGGGTATGTAAATGTTTCTGGAGGCCCACCACCGGTTCCACGTGCCGCATTGGCCTCATTCGCCATTTTCTTTTTGACATCAATGCGGCAGTCTTGGTACCAGTGCCGGACAGACTGCCAGGTCCGATTTGCATACCCCAGCGAAGAGACTTCAGCCGCTATTGCCCTCCAGGCATCTGTCCTTTGCCTGGGCCTCACCTCGCTCCCACCGGTTAAGATGGAGTGGTTGGCTTGAACTCCTCTTATGAGAGTTTCAATCTCATCCTGATTAAAGTTTGCTGCCCTCTTTCTGGCAGCAGCAGTAGCTTGCTGACCAGCCTGTGGCTGGGGCCCTGCTCTCCCTGGCCTCTCCCTTCACTGCCTTCTCTCTCTCCCTCCATCTCTCCTCCTCTCCTCACTCTTTCTCTTGCTCGCTCTCAAAACCCTCCAACTCCAAGACCTGTGTGTCCACTTGCACAGCATACAACACAGTCACAGATTTACAAATTTCCCTCACATTTAAACTATTTGTGGCCTTGATTTTCGTCTTCCTATTGGTTAATTGATTTTAGGTTAATTGATTTCAGGATTACGGGCTTGAGACTTCTGGCCATAACTCACGACCGTAGCTTCTTGGTGAAGCACGTACGGATTTGGCGGATGATTGCCCTCCAAGCCCGTAGCTCGTTATTCAAACCCGTGCGGGCTTGCATGATAGATAAAATACGAAGATTGAACATGAAGTTAAATATCTTTATTTGCGGATTTGAGAGTAGGGGAATGTTGAGCTATTAATTTTAAAACCAAACATCACTTTCACTTCTAATAAAAGTACAGGACGGCTTTTCTATGCTACAACTTGTAAGTAAGCCCTTTACGACCTGTAGGTCTATTTTACCCATTTACGGACTTGACGGAAGCTAATCCCGCAGCCTTTGCGGGTCTGAGGTGCTCCAAGCCCTCGGGACTTTGTCCACGGATATTTGACATTAATTAAAATAAAAATGATTTTCAGATTTGAGTGTAGGGGAATGTTGTGCTATGAATGCTAACACCTCCAATCACTTTATCGTCTCATCAGAGTGCAGGATGGCTTTATTATGTGCTTAACTGTGTGCCTGCGGGATCTTTTTGCTGCAAGTAAGCTGCGGCTCGGTTTTAGCCTTGCAGAGAGGGTTCCCGTAGCAATTGAATAGCAACCGGGGTTTTCTTGCGGCCGAAACTCTTGCGGCCGTTTAAGATCAAAGGCTTTCCTGTGGCGCGTGCGGCCGCAAGGGATAACAAGGCGCCGGCCACAAGCCTGCTGGAGCCCCCGGCCAGAAGGGAATAGAATAGGCAAATAGCCTGCGGCCGGTCCTTGCGGCCGCGCATCTCCTACGGCCGTTAATAGAATGAGGCCCTTAGTATATCCAAATGCTGCTTTAATTCTTCTTGAGTGCCTTCCCATAGCAATAATATTCATCTATATAGCGCATCCACAAAGTAATCTTTATAGTAAATCCACAATATTTCTCAGAAAACGCTGTCTCCTTCTCCAACCAACCCCTGTATATGTTGGGAAACGTTGGAGCACATACTGCTCCCATGGCCGTCCCCCTCTTTTGCAGAAAGTATTTACCATCAAAGACAAAATAGTTATGTTTCAATATAAACCTCAAAAGGTCCACAATGAAAACATTTTGGCTGTTCTCCCTAGATTCCATCTCTAGAAAATACTTTACTGTCTCACATCCCACCTCATGTGAAATTGAGGTGTATAGGGACGCCAGATTGCATGTAACTAAAATAGTTGTTTTTCTCACTTGAATATCCTCCAACTTACTTAGCACATCCATCGTGTCCCTTACACGAGAGGGGAGACTCGTCACAAAAGACTTTAATCTGATATCTAAATACTGGCTGGCCTGTTCACTTAAGCTGCCTATGCCCAATATAATTGGGCGGCCAGGCGCTTTCTGCATGTTTTTATGAACTTTTGGCAGCATATAGAAGGTTGCCACTCTTGGATTTACCACTGTTAAAAATCCTACCTCCTGATCATTAGTAAGGGCATCTCTTCTAGCGTTTTCTATTATCAGATTGTACTCTCTCAAATACTTTTCTGTAGAGTCCATGGTCAGTTGCAGATAACATTCTTTATCCTTTAGTTGTCTGTTAGCATCTGTGATATAATCATCAGACTTTCACAGAACCACATTGCCCCCTTGTCAGACGGCATAATGATGGTATATTCCCACTTACTCATTTCTGTCAGTGCTCTTTTCTCTTTCCCAGAGATATTTGAGCCCTTCACCATATTCATTTTGAGTAAGTCATTTATCACCATCTGTACATACAATTCCACTATTGCACATGATGAGATTGGCCGATTAAATCATTTCAATTTGATCTTACTCAGCCAATCTTCCTCTGTTTCAGAACCAATCTAATTTTCTCTCATCAGTTGTAGGAATAAGTCATATGTTCTCACTCATAAGGGTATTCTAAGTTGTGGGCCCCGTGATGAGCGGCCTTGATCAACCCGCAACTTTAATGCCGCACAATGAGCACCTTGGGCGCTACATGCAGGCTTTGAGATTAGCGGCATAGGCGCTCATCGTGAGGCCCGCAGGACTAAGGCTGCAATGAGCGCCGAAAGTAGGTGGGAGAGGCTCGCAATGAGAGCCGAAGGCGCACATTGCGAGGCCCGTGATAAGCGCCAATGGTGCTCATTGTGAGGCATTAAAGTGGCAGGTTGGTCGAGGCCGCTCATCACGGGGGCCGCAACTTAGAGGGGTCAGTGCCTTGCATTATGTGGCAAACAGCATTGCCTGCCTTCAAATTGTATTGCTGTAATTTTTGACGGGCAAGACGCTAGTGACTAAAATTGATCGTTTTTATAAATTGTTAGCCTCCCCTCATCCCTGTGGACTGGCAGAAAAGGTCTCAAGGACCAGCTGTCAAGAACCACTGCCCAGATTAGAGGCGAACAGAGACAAATTTAAAGTATTAAAGTGCCACTTAATTCAGTACAATTTGAACCACATTACAATAAAGATCTGCCGTAATGTTAAAATATTTTTTTAATTTTTGAAATCTGTGCATTTTTCTCTGAGAATTCAATAAAGTCTGTGTGTTCATGTGTCACCGACAGCCCACTGACATAAACATGCTGCAGCTCTGTGTACTGAGCAAAAACAAAACCAAGGTTATCTGTGCAGAGCATGGCATGCTGGAATCACCTAAACAGATCAGTTGTGCTTTAACTTTTTATTGCATTCCTGAGTTCAGGGAAAACAGCTATCAATCAGTGTCCTCACCAGGTGCGTGGCTGTCTGTTATTGTTATCCTGTTACGTGCACGCACAGCACGGGAAGCCTCCTGGTGCCAGGCGGGGTCGCGTCCCAATGTACTCCCTAAGCCCCTTCACCCCGTTGGCGGCCCTGACCCTAACCCCCTACACCAGTTACCGGCCCTAACTCTAAACTTAAGCCCCAAACCCTCTTCGCCTAACCCACTAAAAGTAGCTTCCTAACCCTCTTAGCCTAACCCCCTAAAAGTGCTTCCTAACCCTAAGCCCCTAACCCACTTACCGGCCCTAACCCGAAAACTCATAATCACTTACCGGGCACTTACAGACAGCTACATCGGGAGGTCCATGGCGCGCTTCCCAGCGCTGAACCATGCATGCATATAACAGGATATACTTGTAAACAAAATTTGATTTCTTAGCTGTTATCAGTAATAGATCATTGTAACTTACAATCTTGTACACTCACACCATGAGGAGCACTTACAGTGAGGTAAATGGCCATTTCATAATAAATCACAAGTTTATAAAATTGAGCTAATAATGTTCTCATTGTTTTACTTATAATGTTAAAGAGCCATGAAATGTGTCATCACTATGGTGTCCCTTTAATGGCTATAATACACCACAGTTAAACTGGGTCACTAATACATGTTTAGGAACTTTCCTCTGCCTATTTATCTAATCCATTTGCAGCAGCGTCGTGATAACACCACGCAGTACGTTCTCAGAACGTTCACGTATAATGTACGTGCATTTCCTAGTCACGTGCTGTATGTTTTGCGCGTCTTCTGATTGGCTGTTTATGTTTAGCTTGTTATTACTGATCTCTTGAGCTGTGCGTGTTGTTTCCCATCAGGCTCCGCGGCCGAGGCATTTCGTGTCCGGCCTTCGCTCTTCCGACCTCCCCTTGCCGGGTTTGTTGCCATTGCTGCGTCACGATCGCTCCGGGAGCCCGGAGGCGGTGGCAGAGGTGGTGGCGGAAGAAGAAGAAACGGAGGAGGAGGGGGAAGGAGCAGCAGCAGCAGCTGCCAGGGGAGGCATCCAGGACCGGCGCGGATAGTTCGGCTCTATCAGTCCTTCGGTCACTGGGTGGCGCCGCTAAGCTTCCGGTAGCGGCCGCCAGATACACAGCGGTCACGGCCCGAGAATCTGCAGCCGGCGGCAAGCGCCGCCACTTCCAGCGGGGAAAAGGTAAGAGACTTGTACCCAGGGAAATGCCCAGCCTGGACCCGAGCTGAGTGGGCCAGTGTGTGCCCGGGCTGAGAGTGGGCCAGTGTGTGCCCGGGCTGAGAGTGGGCCAGTGTGTGCCCGGGCTGAGAGTGGGCTATATCAAATGAACTCAAGTCCTTTAGTATATCTTTGACAGAGGTGTTTATTGTGAATACCCCAACATTATAGATGAGGTGTATATCTAAATGATGTAACTATTTATTTAGTGTGCATTACAGCAGGATTTGAAAAACTCCAGTAGCCAGGGAGCCAATTAGTTTATTATACATATATTTCTCTTACATACTCCTTAATCTCAGATTTGTCAACTCCTGCATAAAAGGACTGCACAATGGGAAAAACTGTTCTCGGAGCATAATTAATCAGGAGAAAATCATTCAGTTAATTTTTAATAACAAAAAAATGCCTCTGCAGGACCCTGATAATTGGTGGAAGCTGGTTATGTTGGGGGTTACATTTCTGTAGAATTATATTATTAAACCAGCTGCTTTCTTGGCCAGCGATAGGGTAGGGTCGAGGTATAATTTTTAAACGCCAGTTTTCAAACCGTGTGTCTGGATATCTGCCTGGGTGTAGTGTCACTTTCAGTCAGATCCAATTACCCAACAAAGTCTTCTGACCTCTCCCTGTTCCCTCCTCTCCCATGTCTCCCTCCACTGATTCAAGAAGTGATGTAGTAAACTTATGTATTGCTTGCATAAACTGTGTTTTCAAATTCAGATTTTTCCCAATGTTGTATTTTGTGTTTGTCTTGCACATCTGCTAATGTTCTTAGTTTGTTACACACTTCACAAACAAGTATGGCCCTTTAACAAATCTTAGACGAGGGATTTACAGCACCCAATATGTTACTGCTGGCTTCTATTTTTATTTTTTTAATAATGTATCTACACACTTTGATATTTAACCACTTCCTGTATAAATTTTTGTCTGATGCCTCACTATTTTAGCTGGTTCCTAAGTTTCATAGAAATTTGTCAAAGCCTGCTCTAATTGCTGATGATCATACACATGGTATCAGAATTTACAATACTGATTGAACTAATGCTATTCTTTGTTCCATAGTAATAAAAAGTACAATTCATATTTATGTTACAGGATCGTGTATGCTTCTTGTAATTTTTGCTTAAAGCTTCAGATATAATTCCACAGATACTCCGTTTTTATTTCTATACCTGGAATATGTAGATGTGGTAAAGTCTTAATAATTTGTTCCAGTCCATCGGAAGCAACCACTAGTTTTTTTTTTTTCTCCAACCATCAAAACCTCTAATCAATTATGCAGTTCTCTTCTAAAAGACATTTGATCAAGATTTAATTGATACACCGTACTAGGTTTTATTTCGGACACATTTCAAACCATCCTTTGCTGACTTCTTTGTTATTTATTTCTTTAGTTAAGAAAAAGGACATGATGTCAAAAATTCGACGGAAGGTAACAGTAGAAAATACCAAGACCATTTCGGATAGCACCTCACGTAGACCAAGTGTTTTTGAGAGGCTTGGACCTAGCACAGGGAGTAGCGCAGAGGTAAGAGCAGTTTATTTTTTTATAACAAAAAATTATTTAATCTGGCATTGTAACATAGCAGAATGGAATACTCATTTGTACTTGTGAAATGGATATAATGTTCAAAGATTTTGCAGTCCTGTTATAAAGGACCATGATAGTACATTTTCTTCTCTATATGATCTTTTGAATAAAGTTGATGGGCAAAAACTTATTTTTTTATTACAATTTTACTATGGGATTACATTTCATTCTCTCAGCTGATTATGTCTGCTGGTTTTTGAGACGGTGCAACCTTGTAAATTACGGTAGTACGTTTTCTATTGGTCTTTTTTGTAAACACAGGTTTTTTTTTTTTCTTACAATACACCTAGAATACATTGTCCAATAAACCCCATGAAGTAATACAGGTTTAAGTCACATTATTATGACCACAGTCTACTATTGACGTAAGCAGTGCACAGCCAATGAAGTACGGCACGTGTCGTGAGCTAGCTTGGTGGGTATATAAGTTGACTTAGACATTCTGCAGACATATCGACCACCGGTTTTCATAGGTAAAACCCCTGATCTATCCGAAAAGGGGATAATCATTGGCTTTTGGGCCAAGGGTGGCAGTATTTTTTGAAACAGCACAGTTTGTGAACTGTTCTCATGCTGCTGTGGTTAAAGTGACTGGACAAATGCCACCATTGCAAATAAACGGCGTGGAAACTGTGGAGTACCACGTGCCGTTGATGTTCAGAGCTGAACGTCTGCTGCGAAGGTGTGTGAGGGCCAACTGATACACTACAGTTGAGACGTATAAACCAGGGAGCTACTAGTCATGTGTCTAAAGCGACAGTACCGCCAACCCTGTTGCGTATGGGTCTCCAAAGCAAACGGCTGCTCACTGACGATAGTTCATTGCCCGAAACGGCATCAATTAGCACAACAGTAGCGAAATTGGACCTCTTGTGATTGGAAAAGGGTTGCCTTCTCTGATGAGTCGCCTTTTTGCACGCGAAACACACTGCAACCTTTGTTGGAAGAACACAAGCTGGTGGCGGCAGCGTTGTGGTCTGGGAATATTTTCTTGGTATTATCTGGGTCCTCTCTGGAAGGCACTCTTCACCGATTAGGTTATCTATCCATCCCTGCAGATCAAGTACACCCATTCATGTTGACTGTCTACCCTGTAGCAGATAGGATCTTCCAGCAGGATACTGCAATATGTCATACGGACATAATTGTCCGTGAGTGGTTGTAAGAGCATGACAAAGACTTCCAAGTACTTCCCTGGACTTGAACCCCATCGAGCAACTGTGGAACCACTTGGATAGCCATGTTCGTAGTATGGCTCCTCCAACACGCACTCTTCAGCAACTATTAGATGCACTGTAGTCTGCATGGCTCCAGATGCTTTTGCCAACTTTCCAGCATCTTATTGTCTCACTACCACACAGTCTTACTGCTGTCCCTGCTGCACATGGTGGTTATTTGGGATATTAGGTGGTGGTAATAATAATGTGACTCAACCATGTATAGTACAATATCTATATCCTATAATTATATATTGGTATTTGTAACAGCCACAGTGTCATTGCTCAAATAAGTAACTTCTTCTGCATTCTTAAACCAAAGTTGTTGTAATTTTCCTGCAGCCAATAATGATCTGTTTGCCCCCTATGGGTATCGCATGACATATTAATTAGAAGTAGGGTCACTCCAAACTCCCCACCTACATAATGTGACCTGAAATCCTTGTACACAGTCTTAATACGATTTGCTGACCTGGATTTACGGTCTCAAGTTGCCAAATCACTGATCTGTTCTAACTAGGTTCTGTCAAGAAATGCAAGTGGCTTATTAAAAAAAACAAATATATCTAAATGTTGTATTTCCTAATGCAGCAGTTGACAAAATTAGATCAAACTTAGTAGCCAGCAGAATTTATTTATTTATTTAAGCAAGTCCCGCACTACAAAAAAAACGTATCCAAATCATTTGGGGGGGTTTGTTTGTTATATCTTTGTCTTGAAACATTGCCCACTTACTTTTTTTTTTTTTGTGGCGTCTTAGTCTGGCTCTTAGTATGGATGTTAAAAGCATTTACAAGATAACAGTTGTAGAGAGTGGCCAATGATGAAGCGAGATGTGATTCCCTATGAAAACGGAACCTGGTGTAAAGTCCGTAGACAACAATCTAATTTTTTGGAATCGTTGCCTATAACCTTGAAGCAAGGATCTTCAACATCTACAATCTGAGTCAAGCCAAGTTTCACCGCAAGAGATTAAATTATGAAGAACCAGTATATAAAAGCTACCATCTGCATAACTGGGACTATACAATTTAATATTACTAAATAACGTTGCTTTATAATTTATCTTTTGACCCAAAGAAGACTGTTCTACTATAGAAGGGACAGGTAATGTGAATTGCAGATAACACAAGTGTAAAATAAGAAGAATTACACTGATATAAATTCACAACTGGCTTAAAATTCCATGGGCTCATTCACTACGAGTGTCTTTTAGTTTTCTGACGAAAGCGGTTATCTTTATCTCTAAAGCCATAGATTGCTGAACCTACCCGCAAACATAGCTTTTATATTATGTATGCGTGTATATGTATACACGCAGTCTTTCTTTCTTTTCCCAAAAAACTAAATCTATATTTCACGGTGTTCTGTTTTTCAGACTCAATGTCGTAATTGGATGAATACTGGGAATTGTGCATATGGTAACGCATGTAAATTCATTCATGGCCCTTCACCAAGAGGCAAAGGCTATAGCAGTACTTACAGAAGGTAAATAATTCCATTTTATTATTCCTTCCCCTGTAATAACATAAATGTCTTTTTGGCAGAAGTAGGATGTTTGATAGATTTATGTACCTGTTGTGATTGTAAATGATCTAACCTCAAATATGAGAAACTATTCATAAAAGTATTCTGAATGGATACCACCAACAATATCAAGCTTGGATCACAATTGGGAGCTCTTCTCATGTTTATTAAATCCCCCCCAGCAGTTATCCAATAAATTAGGCAGTTGGTACAATGTCAGAAAATGATAAATGGAAAGATTTAAGCATGGCTAGTGGGAAAGTCTGGAGATGGAGTGAGACTTTATATGAACAAAATTGAAAGCACCTCATGAACTGGCTACATTCTTGTAGCTCCATATTGTGCATAATTTGCTGAACAGTGAAGTTTACAAATGGAACATGGCTTTAGATTGAGGCATACATAGTTTTAAAGCCTGTATAAAGGAGTTGCCAAATAACCACGGTTGTCCTATATGAACAAACTACACCTGAAAGTATGTAACATATTTTTAGAAAAAAAATACAACCTCTAACCTATTGCCTTTATTATTTACAATTATTTGGCTTTGGAGAGTGGCATTTTGGTTTCAGCAGATCAACTTCTGCTTTGCTAGATGACTTTAACTGATAGTTGCATCCATAACTGTCTGTCTGTCCTCTGCAAAACAAAGCAAAAGCTCATTTTTGTCTGTAAAGACACGCCCACTAGAGAGAAGGGCAGACAGCAGGAGATACAAAACTGAGTACCCCCCATTAATGAATAATTGCCTGTGATAGTTAAAAGTGTAAAGCTTGTGTTTGTTTTTTAGAAAGCAAATAATCATTCTGCTTAGTTATTCAAAAGCATACAATTTTGAGATGTTATGACAGATGTTAGATTCAAAAGAGTGAGGAGTTCATCATCCTAGACTCTTGTACAGCAAGTTGGAGATGTAATCTGTGGTTGGGTATCACTTTGTCCACCCTGAACCATAGGCCCATATAGTCTGCCCCCCCCCCCCCAAATATTTTCAGTGTTCACTGATGAGAGCACCCATCCCATAAAATGACAGAGACCGTCAGGAGGAAAAGTGCAGAAGAGTTATTTGCTTCTGTGCCAAAATAGCTATATTTTTCTTAAGCTTTTTACTAAAATATTAGTAGACTGGTCTTTTTTTTTTTTTTTTTTTTTTTGCACCCATCACCAATTTTTAAAACTTATTTCTGCCACCTTTAGTGCTGGATAGATAGTGTTTTCATAGATACCACTCCTTTCCAGAGAAAAATAGTGAATGTTTGTGTGTCACATTTGACAGCGATGTATAGGAGAACACTTTTCTTTAACAACAATTTTGTATTTAAAATGGCTAAATCTAAAATTCCGCAGTTTTCATAATCGTCAATTTCTGTTACATTTCAAAAATAGTAACATTAGTATTTACATGTAGGTCCACTGGAGATTTACGCGACAGAATGAAGAATAGACGCCTGGACGTAGAAGCAGAGCCACAGAAACGTACTGCTGAGGAACCCACATCCCCTACAGGGGTATGGATAATCTTTCTGTACCGACTCTCCACTCAAAATATGTATATGTCAACACGTGCCAGCAATCATTGTTCTGGATCGTTTTGAGTATTTATTTGAAAGAGGATGTTTTTGAAAATGAATGATTTGCTATTTATAAAGTTACATTGAAGGAACACAATTACTGCTTTATTTGAATGTGTCTGTGCTACCTTTGATCTGTTTAAAGTAGAAAAGCAATGGTCCCAGTTATTTTCGCTACTTAAAATCAATGATATTATATCCATTTCACAAGCATGTATAGCAATCTTCTCAAAATGAAAACTCGGGATTTTAATCAGCATAGCAAATTGTCATTTTCATTTTTGACAAAGAAAGATAAATATTGTATCACAAGGTTAGTTACTGAAATACAACATTGTTTATATCAACACTGATTTAATTATGGGCACTGTTACAGAGTTCATTTTATTTAAGGCTATTACATTATTGTATTTGAAAATTGATAAATCAAGTGCATTTTAAGTAACTTCAGCCAAGTAAAACAGTCTAGTTCAGTGGTTCCCAAACCTCTATTTAAGACCCGCCAGACAGGCCATGATTTAGGTCAAGCACTGTGTGGATACACATGTGAAACAATTTCGACTCCAGAGCCTAGTTACCTCCCATTTGTTCACACAGTGTTGACCTAAATCGTGGCCTGTCTAAGGGGTATTGAGAACCAATGGTCTAGATAGAGATATTATGGCAGCAACTTATTCTTAAATGCCGGTCTTGTTTTAGAAATGGTTTTGATAACTAAAAATTACTTGCACAAATATAATTACAATTGCTTATTGTAAAAAAAAATATTAGAATACCCAACATTCAAACTCAATAATCTAAGTATACGTTAATGACTTTATTGATGAGCCGCAAGTGAATTCCCAGATGGATACATAATAGTAATTGTTTTGTTTAGTCGTTCAGTTGTGTCCGACTCTCCATGACTCTTTGGATCACAGCACGCCAGGTGCATCTCTGTCACTGCCCCTTTGAGCATGTTCATTGCTTCAGTGACCTCACCTATCCATCTGTTGTCCCCTTCTTTTTGTGCCTTCAATCTTTCCCAGCATCAGAGTCTTTTCTGGGGAATCCTGCCGCCTTGTAATATGGCCAAATATTTGAGCTTCAGCCTCATGATCATACCTTCTAGTGAACAGTTTGTCTTGATTCCTGAAGTATTAATTAATTGGATCTTCTTGCATTCCAAGGGACTGTAAGCATTCTTTTCCAACACCACAATTCAAAGTCGTCAATTCTACGGCGCTCAGACTTCTTTATGGTCCACCTCTCACATCTGTATGTTACTACTGGGAATACCATAGTTTGAACTATGCAGACCTTTGTTGCCTCCACTTCCTCCCCGTCCATTTGCCAGGAAGTGAGATTACCGTTTGCCATGATCTTTGTCTTTTTAACGTTGAGCAGCAGGCCAACTTTTGCGCACTCTTCTTTTACCCTCCTCATTAAGTCCTTTAGTTCCTCCTCACTTTCAGCCATCCGAGTAGTATCATCGGCTTCTGAGGTTATTGATATTCCTTCCAGCAAAATTTATTCCTTTTTTTTTTATTCATCCAGTCCAGCCTTACGCATGATGTATTCTGCATATAAGTTGAATAAATAAGGTGACCATAAACAACCTTGTCACACTCTCTTTCCGATCTTGAACCATTCTGTTGTCCCATATTCGGTTCTGACCTAGACTTCTTGGTCGTCATAGAGATTCTTTAGGAGGAGGATGAGATGATCCGTTACGCCCATCTCTTTAAGGACATGCCACATTTTGTTGTGATCCACACAGTCAAAGGCTTTAGAATAGTCTATGAAGCAGAAGTAAATGTTTTTTTGGAACTCTTTTGCTTTTCCTATTATCCAGCGGACATTGGCAATTTGATCTCTTGTGCCTCTTCCTCTGCGGAACCCGGCTTGCACATCTGGTATTTCCTGGTCCATATATTGTTGGCGTTGCGCTTGTAGAATCGTAAGCATTACCTTGCTGGCATGTGAAATGAGTGCAATTGTTCGATAAATGGAGAACTCTTTGGCACTGCCTTTTTTGGGGGGATTGGGATGTAGACTGACCTTTTTCCAGTCTATTGGCCATTGTTGAGTTTTTTCAAAATGTGTTGGCATAAGGTAAGGATCACTTTCACAGCATCATTTTGTAGAATACTTGTACTTGTCCTCTGCTCTTCCTCAGTAATGTGGTAGGCACCTTCTGACCTGAGGGGCTCATCTTCCGGTGCCATATCGTTATGTCTCTGGTTGTGCCTGTCTGTAAAGTTTTCTTAGCAAAGATACTGGAGTGGCTTACCAGTTCCTTCTCCTGTGAACCGCAATTTGTCTGACCCCTCTGTCATGACCTGACCATCTTGGCTGACCCTACATGGTATAGCTTGCAGCTTCATCGAAGTACACAAGCCCATTGACCCGACAAGGTAGCGATCCAGAAGGGGATAGTGGTAATGGTAAGATACAAATAACCTATTATAAATGTATAGGCACATTTGGAACTACACCGGAAAAAGACTCTTGCTAAGAGAATAAGATAAACCATTTTGTTTAGTAGATTATTCCCTGAACAAGGGTTTTTTTTTTTTTTTTTTCTGGTGTAGCTCCATCAGTTCCTGTAAGTTTGCAATACTTTTTCTTAATCTTGAGATTCAACTTCTATTACCACTCAGGCTATTTATTTATTATTTTTTTTGATTACATCTAAAGACCATGTATGTAAGACCACTGTACAATGAAACACATTTGAAAAAAATTCATGCCTCTGGAGGACTCTGTAGATATTCATGGTACTTTTGGACATGTGTCTGTGAGGAAAGTTTGAGAAAGCGGTTCTTGCATCTATTGACTTGACTTCCTGCTTCTAGACCTGTGAGGGGAAATGGGTGTGGTGCCAATTTCAATCTTCTCCAATTATCGAATTAGCTCCTTTCTACTTTAACATTATGTACAGAAAGACACCCACATGATGTAGCTTTCAGGAAGTGACATAACAAACAGAAAATAGTTTACTGCACCCATAAACCAAATGTTCAAAAATTCATTTTTTCTTAATTGTTTTTCTATCCATTGTTTATACAACTACTACTCTTAGCTTAATAAATAATTCAATATTTTTTTTTTTTTTTTTTGAGCTCCAGTGGTACTTTAAGTATTTGGATTTTATCGACTGGGCATGCTCTTGTGGTTTATTACTCCCCACTGTGAAATATACTTATTGTCCAGAGAGAGAAATTAGAGTGGAAGGATTTTTAATTTCATTTTATGCTTAAAATACTAAACTTTCAAGCTCATTTATCAAACATCTCCACCTTTCCATAACCAATTGTAACACACCTGTCACTCTGTTGATTTTTTTTTATATATAGTGGTACTGCAAAGGTCTGAGTTACTGCATATAGGTTTTACAAAGGAACAATCCATGTAGATGTGTTTCTTGGTCACAATAGACAGAAAACCAAACCGTACAAGTAGACTATCAGGTAGAAAGTAGTAAGATCTTACCACTGTGTTTAGTTTATAGTTTATCTCAGTTTCTGTAAATTAGTCACAAGGCTTCTTAATACTCAGAATAAATAAGAATGTTATACAAATTCATCTAGATGGATATGGCAGACTGCAAAATAAAGAAGGGAGGGTGAGGAGGGCAGAAAGGACCAACTAGTGGAACATGAAAACCCTGTTTTATTAAAAAATATATATACTCCCAAAAGCGGTGGTATCGGCAAAACAATGACAGAACTGGCCCCTGTGTGTTTTGTCCAGACAGGACTTCATAAAGTCTGATAGAAACATCAAACAAAATTCCTTAGTCGATTCCATTAAAATCGTTCAAGTGGAGATATTAATTATACAATAATATAACTTATACTAGCTTGTAATTTGTGTCTTGCCACCTCTCCATTCACACCATCTAAATACATTTATTGCTTATTGAAATAATTATATAACACCGTATGATGTGTGTGTAAATATAAAGCAATGCCTTGATGGCCCCTCTGCCACTGAAAGAGTTAAAAACGGGATGCAGGTTAAAATAATTTTCTTAACTTTTCGTGATGTCCGTTTTCCCTCACACAGAGCTGCTTATTCCTACCTCCTTGTGCCTATCCAAGGGCATGACCGGCTGTGCTTGGAAGTCACTTAAAAAAAAAAAAATGACCAGTCATATTCTGGACTGCGCATGCTCAGTAAATGTGGACTTTGGTGGCTCTTGCATTGACAGAGCAGGGCCTATGGTGTATAAAAACCGGAGTTAATCATATCATGGATCGGTGCCAGTAACAACACAGCTCAATCTGCTGCCAAGCTCCATGATGGCTTGGGGCTCTAAGTAGAGCTGGCCATGTCTCGTGATAAGAGGTGGAGATGAGCAGCATTCCTTGAAGATAAAACAGACAATTTAAAATTTCAAACTGCATAGTCTATTCACAACAAACAAATATATGAGCTTCACATTTTAAATGCATTGTATTGGTACTTTAACTGTACATTTTTAATTCTGCTTCTCACAGAAAGAGTCTGCCAGGGGAAGACACAGAGAAAAGGAGGACATACAAATTACTAAAGAGAGAACGCCAGAAAGTGACGAAGAAACTGCGGAATGGGAAGCTTCAAGAGATGGTAAGTAGAGAAAATACATAGTTAGAAGTAATGACTGTAATGCTCTTATTCGTCATGGATTAGGAAATCCTTCATTGTGTAGTTTTTTTAATCGTTTTATTTTTTTTTATGCTCTTCTTTGAGTTAGATTAAATAGTTTATCTGTCTATTCTGTAGCCCACTTTTAGAGTTCCTAAACACAAACTATTAATTTTCTTTTGATGCAGTTGACCTGCTTGGGAAAGCAAGTGAGTATAAAAAATGCAGTATGTTTGTCCTCAAAAGTATATTGAATGACATGAGTTGCTGAAGTTAATTTTTGCCTAATCTGTATGGAATTCTCAGCATTTTGGTATCTGGCCAAATGTTCTAAAAATGATCAATGATTCTATTTAACTTGATCTATAGATGCTAATTCTGATTTTAGAGAATATTTAAGGGGAGTGGAAAAGGTTCCAGTTTTTGTAAAAAAAAAAAAAAATTGTAAAAAATTTGTACAAATAGATAATTATGATTGTAGTTGGTTCAATTACATATTTTGAGTCTAAGCGATGAATAACTGAGCTTGAAATGGATTTTCAACATAATCTGAAAATATACTCTCCTGTTACTTGTTTTATTTTATATAATTTTATTCACTCTTGAGTTGGGATCCATTTTTCTTATTTATACCAACTGCCCTTTGTGTTTATCACCTCTGGATGTGAAAGTAAAAAAAAACATTTTCAAATATGAAAAACAAGTGACTGATGTCCTATAATCATATTCCTTATTCTGCAGTAAAGCTGCACTCTTCTTCTAATAATAATAAAAAAAAAGTTGAGGTTGATTTCTTTTTTTGTTCAACCAGCCAGAGATTGCAAAGCTTTTTGTTTAAATGGCTTTGTTGCCTCTGCATCCTTTTTATACAAAAATATACCACTATTGCCATATAATAAAGTTGCTGAATTTCAAATAACCCAGTTTTATATGCGGATTCCAAAAAAACGTAATTTTTTTTTTGAGTTTAGACAAATTACAGATACAACAAAACACAGTAAAGAAAAAAAAAATACTTAAACAAGTAATAAAAAGAAAGAAAATGTACGGTACACAAATATACATATACAAAGTCATATACATTCATACAAAAACTGGATAGGATTATGCCTATTGGGTTAGCGAGTGGAAGTATTTATCCCAAATCGACCAACTATTAATCCTAGATAATACAATACCCGAACCATGTAAATTTCTTTCTAATTCTGTTTTTTTGTTTTTTTATAATTATTATTACTTTATTTAATGATGGAATAAGTTCTGATTTCCAACGTCTGCAATAAGCCATTTAACTACTGAAACTACCTGTATAATCAGAGCCTGTTCTTCCACTTTAAGCCTTTTTATCCATAATATGGAGAATGGCCATTTCACATGCTTAATAATTTTACCACAAATTTTAGAGATATAATCAAAGATCGAAATCCAGAGTTTCTTGATGGGATCACAGTCCCACCAGATGCTTGTGTGACCCTTGCTGGCTACAAAGCCTCCAACATAGCCCCAGATTTGGGTTATTATTAATTGCTGCTATTTTTACTGGGACAAAGTATTAACTCTGCACCACTTTAAGATTGACTTCTCTATACGCTTGATATTTAATAGTTTTCTGTGAAAGCGTGAATGCTCTAGACCAGTTCTCCAAGTCAATTGAGTTATTGCATTTTTTCTCCCATTTAAGCATACCTGGGGATTTCTCAATCGTAACTAGTTTTCTTCAAAAATCTTAGCATTTGGAAATCGTATGTCTGCCGTCGTTATATAGTGCTAATTTTTTTAAATTGGTGAGATCCCTGTTTGAGGTAATTAAATGTTTCGGTTTTATAATAGTTTTTAACTCTTTCATATTCCAACCATTTAGATGATGGAAAAGTAAATTCTACACATAGTTTAGAAAAGGACTTAAATTTACCTTTATCAAACAAATCTCCCAATGTCTGTATATTTCAGGTACTCCAGTTTCGGAGGCAAGTTGAGAATATTATTTAGACCTAGCAATGACATTCCCGGAGACCGGATTGTTAAAAGATTTAATTTTTTATTCCATTTAAACCAAATTTTAAATTTTTATTTATATTATAGGAGAATTTATCGTACCAAAGCCAATCCCGCAATGATAGATTACTAGCCAAACATGTCCAGCTATTTGTTTTGTTTTTGCAGACCAGGTTATAAAGTGAGATAGCATTATGGCTGTATAATTTTCTTCAATACAAGGGGAAGCAATATCTCCTTTTATAAAACTCTTCCTAACGGTCTTTGATTTGATTCTGGATTTTTTCCCATTATATATAAATGAGTCAATCAAAGTTTGGTATTTTTTAATTGTGGATTCAGGAACGGCTAAAGGCAAACATCTGAATAAATAATTTATTTGCTGCAGTATAGACATCTTTATAGCTGCTACTCTACCTAACTAAGATAACCTGTTTTGATCTCCAATTAATTAGTTGATTTTTTTAATTTTATCGTATAATTTAGTAAAATTAATTTTAATTATTTCTACTATTTTCTGAGAATTTCCCAGATATTTTTCAAGGAAACTATTTCATATTTATCTATATTTATAGGTAATACTTCCGTTTTTGACCAATGTTTTATTTTGTAATAGGAAATGTATCCAAATTTATTTATTAATTCCTGAATCTGCATTAGCGATTCTCTAGGTTCAGCTATGGTTAGTATCATGTCGTCAGCATATAACATGATCACCAATTCTAATTCCGTGAATTTTTTTTATATTTACTCTAATGGCTTCTGCCAGGGGTTTCATCATCAAAACAAAAATCAAAGGCGACAATGGACATCCCTTACGAGTCCCATTGGTAATGGAAAAAGAACTTGGTTTTAGACCAATTCCAGCTATAAAGTCAATAGGATGTGAGTATAGAGCCCCAATTGATTTCGATCCAAAATATTCAAAACCAAATTTTAATAATACTCTTTTCATAATATCACAGTTTAACCTATCAAAGGCTTTTTCAGCATCTAATGTGGTAACTATACAAGGCTTATGATTATCTTTACAAAAAGCTATTGCATCTATTAATCTCCTTGTATTGTCAGCTCCCTGATGATCTTGTAAGAAACCAGATTGGTCCACATTTATTAGTTTACCAAGGCAGCTATTCAATCTCTTAGCAAGGATTTTTGCATATAATTTTATATCCGTTTTCATTAAGGATATTGGTCTATAGTTCTTACAGTACCTAATATCTTTATTTTGTTTTGGAATATTAATTATGACTGCCTCTAACATTTCTTTTGGCACACTGCCCTTTGTCTTAATTTCATTAAATACTTTAAGGGTTTTAAAATAATAATTTACAAATCCGTCTGGACCAGGGGCTGAATTTAACTTTAAATTGTCAATTGCTTCTTCTATTTCTGATGTTTTTATTTCACTGTTAAGGTATTCTAAATCATCCTTACTAATTTTAGGAAGCGATAATCTATCCAAAAATGCTATATTTTCTTCTGTTTTAGGTTTTATAACTTCATTGCTTTCGAAATTGTATAGATTTTTCATAAAAACTGAAAAAAGCCTTTTCAATGTCGCTAGGATTTGTTAATGTGATAAAAAAAAATATTTTCAATTATTAATTCTTCTATTCTGTTAGTTGACTTACTATTTTTTTATTTCTGGGCTAATTTTCAGAAAATATTTTCTCTGTTGCAATTTCCATAAAGATTTATTGATATTCTCTTGAACAATTTTATTTATTTCAGTTTTTACTTTTATTATCAGCTGATGGGGATAATTTATTTTGTCTTTCAAATTTTGCCAATTGTGCGTGTAAGTCTCGAAGTGGGAATTTGGTCTATTATCACTCGTCTTTTAAACACATAGTTCCATCCATTTTGTGACACTATCTTTATTCCCATCAAAGCGACCAATGGGACCCGCCAAGGCCACACAGAATCCAACATATCCCCAACATTTTATACCTGTACATTGAAGAGTTTAAATAAATTCTATAAAGTAACAGACACAAATTCGTACATAATCCAGTCATACTGTACCCTTCCAATAGACAGATGAATATAAGTCTATTGGTTAAATTGAGCTAGACCAATCTACGTCTAGCAGCCCCACCATAGAAACCTGCGCAAAAACGATGCATGCTCTCCTCTACGTATAATCTCAAGAGGAGAAAGCCCCTAAGGAGAGTATCTGAGAGAAAGAAAGGAGGAGAGAAAGAGAAAACAAAAAGCAAGAAACAAACCCAAATATATGTTAAATACTTCCCCTTTTCTCTCACCTGCATAGCATTTTGCATCTGAAATCATCAGCTTCTACCATAAAGTTTTGTGCCACCTTTATTTAAATCTTAAAACTTATATATTCCTTAGGTTCACCTCAGATTTTTGGTACATTTTACCCATTCCATTCAGTTTTGGATTCCATTCCTTTTAACCATTGCGTTTATTGCATGTTTTTACAGTGCTGTTGGTAGGATGCCAACATTTTGTGGAACTCACTATACAGTTACATGAAATGCAGCACTTTAGAATAACTGAAATTAATTACTGGCAATAAAAATAGTCCTCTATATTTATTTATTTTACTTTTATATGCAGATATTTGAATGTTGGATCACATTTAGCTGATTCTTGAGCTATGTTCTCAGTGTGTCCTTGTGAACTAAGGATCTTTAAAAGATATTTAGTTTACAAGGACACACTCTACCGAGAAAATGGTTCTATTGAAAGTACATCCAGTTGTAGTTACGACGTTCCCAATGTCCAGACAGAAAACACCTGTGCATTCAAAGTCTACTTGCACCTCTGGAGTATGATCAGTAAAATGGTAGGCTGCACTGCAACATAATTACTTATAAGAAATAATACATTGGAGGAAATTATATAATAAACAAAACAGTGTTTTTTTTAAATTTGATCTTAATAGTGTACTTGTGAAGAAATAAAACAAACAAACAAGGGGATTGAAAATATATAATTTTTATTTCAACATTTAAAATAACTCTTACTCTGATGTCAAAAATAAAAGCACACCAAAAATCGGGATCCTAAATATTACATTTTTTTTATATTATTAGATGTTATAGGGGCTTTCTTTAACCATACTTTGCAGTATAGAATGTCAAACACGTTTATATTGCTGCCTATAATTCTTGCCTTGCATTTATTGAAGCAGAGATATATTTGCAGTGTATCCATGTACATGACTATTTATTGAATAATCTATTTAAAGTATCAACACACAACACTTTTTTCCAAACTTTTATCTGCCACATGCAATTCTTGTGGGGAGTACTTTTTATTTTATTTTTTATTTCATCAAAACTTCAAAACAATTCAACCTTCCAGGACTACAGAAACAAAGTTGCCGCCGACCGTGCATAGTTTTTGATTTTACATTTAGATAGCCACAAGCTTACTTGCACAGTAGGTGGATCTTCATGCGTTGTCTGAATTAGATCATGCAAGCAGCGTGTTTAGTGCATATTCATGAGTCTAGCTCCCTTCCCCTTGGCTAATTATAAAAAATAGTGATGCCCCTGCTGTTTTGGGAATTAACAAGCTCACAAATACATATTTATGATATAAACAGTCTTGCTGGAGTGATAGAAACTGCCTTTTAAATGTTGTCTTTGTTTTGAAGCCTTTAGAACAGCTTTTAGTGAGCTTTGTCTCCAAAATGAAAAATGTTATATGCCATACACTCAGAATTATTTAGTTTTACATTTTCTTTATTCAATATTTCACTACATTGACACTATATTTTACAAAAGTAGGTTCTATGGTTTGTTTCACTGTATCCAAATGTCATCATCATTTTTATTTTATAAACAAATGTATTGCAAAGCACATTTCAATATTAACAAATGTTTATTATATTCTTCTCAGGTTCAGAAAATGGTGATGTTAACTATGATTATGATCATGAATTATCTTTGGAAATGAAGCGTCAGAAGATACAGAGAGAACTAATGAAGCTTGAACAGGAAAACATGGAAAAGCGAGAAGAAATAGTGATTAAGAAAGAGGTTTGTACCCTTATAACATTTCTGTAGACAATAACAAAAAAAACACACACATTAAAGCTTCCATTGCTTTTTTTTTTACCACCTCTACGCTGATCTAAAAAAACAAATAAACAAAAAAAAAAAACAACCCGGTGTAGGGCATACTACATTTACTGTAATATAATAATTTTTCATTTTCTTAGATTTCGCCAGAAGTCATATCGAAAATGTCCCCTTTGGCAAATAAGTCTAGCAAGTCCCCAAAACGAAAATCCAGTCCCAAATCTGTCAACCCTGCGACCAAGAAAGAAAGAAAGGCAGGTGGAGGCTCCCCTCCTCCAAGTGATCTACCCACAAGGTCAGTGTATGGCTAGAGCTTGGATATGAGCACAATCCCTCAAATTGTGTATAAAATAAACATATAAACCAAAAGTACACTCATTTTAAGAAAAATGTACTGTACAGCAATATGGTTCAACATGGTGTTTTCAACAGGCTACCAAGAGATTATATTCTGGTGAGTAAGACTTTTATTTTATGACTCAAGACAAATTTATTGGTGAAGTATTCTACAGAGCTAGAAAATAAGCCTAAAAAGATAGTATGAATTTTCACTGCATTTCTAACACTGCCACATTCAGATATATAAAATGAGCAACTCCATACTTTTTATTTTACTGTATTGAAATGAAGCATATATTTCTCCTATACAGACCATTTTTACTATGTGGAGTGTATTTTTCAAGGACCACTGCACAATGAAAAGAATAATTATAATTAAGCAGGAAAAAGTCAAAAATGAAGTTCTTAAATTGGAAAAAAAATATTTTTGATGCCTCTGCAGCAATAGGTCTCCAGAAATGTAAAGGCTCAGATTCTGGGCCTGTGCAAGGGAATGGTCGCTGTGTATATTTCAGTATTATACACAAATATTTAAAATGGCTCTCTGTTCCCTCCTTCCCAATCCCTATCTTCGCTGATGGCAAACACCCTTGTGATTCAGCTTTGAGGAAGTGATGTAACAAACACAAAATTGATTCCTTTACTTATAAAAAGTCTGTTTATAAGTAAATTCAGATCCCCCCCTCCCAAAAAATAACTAAATAAATAAATGTTATTCTTGAATTGCAGTGGTCTTTTTAAATGATGCAATGCATTTTTATCACCATGTTTATGAGCATAAAATCTGGTTGAAACTAGTTTCTTTCCTGACTTAAGGTGTAAATAGTTGTTTTCCTTTTATCTTTTAAAATCTTATTTACTTCGTTTAGACATTCAAAAGGATCGCAAAGTAAAAAGAAAGGGCCTCGTACTCCAAGCCCACCTCCCCCAACACAAGAAGAAGCTCTGCTTACAAAGAAGCGCAAAGAGAAGCATAAGCTGAAAGATCGGGTGGAGGAAAGAGTAAAGGACGTGAAAGAAAGAGGACGGGAAATTGAAAAACAGAGAGACAAAAAGGATAAGCAAAGGTTAATAACGAAAAACTATGGGTTGGTAAAGGGTCATTGTGTAAAACAATTCTAAAATAATTTTATACTACAGTAATTATTTCTGCTTAGGGAAATATATACAGATATTTCACATGGGACTCTCCCTCATCCTTATTACTTTACACACGTGGAAATTATACTTTGGTGCCACTCACTAAACAAAATAACATTATCCTAAATGCAAGACGGGAACATTTAAAGCATTGTTTAGAAAATCTCATATTTAGAATACTCTAATTGTTCCCTGCGAGATTTCCATTTTAGAGTGCAAGTTTGAGTAGCTTGAGGGATAAGGTTAATCCTTTTGGAGCTTACTCTTTCATCCACTGAGTATTATTGTGAAGTGTGATATTTAGAGAGGCAGTTTTCAACAGTAGAGTACTTGCCTGAATCCACAGTTCCTTTCACTCATGCCTGGTTTCTAATTCTTTTAGATGCAACAATAAAATGCCTGTTCTCATTAAAGCAAAATGTAATATAATTGTTAAAATGTAGGGGCTGTACATAATGTAATAGCTTTGTGATTTATATTAAGAATGTGCAACTAAAAGGATGTTACTTAAATTATCCCAATTCCTAGTGGAACTGCAAAAATGCATACATGGCTTATTTTAAACAAAATTGCTTATAGCTCTAAGGTATGCACAGTAAGAGCTCATTATCCACGTGCTATTGCTATGTCTGTTTAATAGCAGAGTTCTGTATTGCTTAGTGTAAACTTCAGCCAACACTCCATGTTCAGGCTGATTACACTGATAAGGTTTTTGGCCCAATGTGTGAATATATACCAAAATGAAAAATAGATTAAAACGGATTGGCCAATATTGAATTATAATAAAGAATGAAACAAATATTGTTATTTATTATTGCATCCACGTTTGTAGCTTTCACTCCAATTTGCCTTGGAGGGCGATTAACTCACCATGATAACTTGCAAAATACAAGAGCAAAGTTTTTAAAGTTCTCTTCATCAGTGTTGTGTACAGGGAAAACTTGTTGAGAGATTTTGTTTTTAAAAGACATCCATATTTTCTTTTCAAAATGTTATTAAATCTATACATAACTTCTGCTATTTGTGTGAATATCCTAATTCTCTCTACATGTAGTTGAAAGTATGAGACAGACTGTCTACTCCCTAACCCAAAATAAAGGTGAAACTTAAACACTATATGGCATTTGTGTTGTAGAAGGAATTCAGGCAAAATGTTGAAAAGCCAACTTCAGTTTTGTATATATACATATGGAATAATATAATGTTATGTACTAAATAGGGATGTTTCTGAGGGATCGCACAGACAGAAGCGTTCTCCAAGTCCAGCTGACCGGTCTGGCAGCAATTCATCTCATTCCAGGGAATATTCACCCCCAGTGTCTCGGAGACGACAAGGGTCCTCACCAGCACTTACCAAGTCATCCTCTCGCAAACGCACCCTTTCTCCAGCTTGCAGGTAAAGGGGTTTGTATGGTGTCAGAAATGAGTCTCTAAACTTGAAAGTACAATTCAGTGTTTGAATGAATAGACTGATTTTCATCCTTTACCTAGACATTAACTGTGTATAGAACTAGTACTCTTTAATATTTTTCTGTGCTAAAAACCCAAAAGATGAAATGTTTTAGCTTTTTGTAATTTCTGTCACCAAGTAACGCTTGGCCCTTCAAACTTGCTTGAAAGTATGTCTTTGAATTAGTATTGTTTCCTGTAAATGTTCATCTTCTTATTTTTTTAACTGTCCCACTAGCATGGGATCAGGCAAGTGGTGTGGATACACCATTAAATTGTGACCCATTTGAAATATTTTACCTGTTAATTAAACTGTAGATCTCACATTTTATCAATTTCTTAAGGTCAAAGTAGTATTAAATCTTGTTAATCATAATTATGGCAACTTTTTTTATTTATTTTTTTAATAAAATTAAAAAAAAAAACGAAAATACATCCATCCATCCATCCATAAATTACACAATTCAAAAATCAATATCAAATGCATTAGTACTGCATCGAAAGTGCTCCTTTTATTGCACACCACCCACACAATTGCCTCTTGTGCTCAACTATTTAAGGACTATATGCAAATATTCATCCCACTTTTTCCTTGTTACACTTAGGGACTGAATTTTAGGCAAAATCTCTCTCCAACTGTCTTTCAGTTAAAGTTTTAATCTCATTCCAAGTAGGGATTGTCCCAGTTTTTCACTTTTAAGGCGTAAGCCATTTAGCTATCAATAATATGTTTATAATTGCTTTACTGCTACCGTCAAATGGGGTGGCAATATATTAAACCGAATTGGTTCCGGCGATAGCTTAATATCTAGATTACACATTTTTGACAGATTTGTAATACATAATACTCATAGTGCTTGTATTTTACCACAATACCATCACATATGGGACTGTGTGCCCAACTGGCCACAGTTCCTCCAAGATACATCACTATTTCTCTCAGGAGCTATCCTGTGTAATTTCAAAGGGACAAAATACCACCTCATATATATTTAACATGCATTTCTCTAAATGGTACGCAAATTAGATTATGTGCAACTTGCCATACTTTCGACCAAACCTCCATTGAACATTGGAAACCCAGCTCTGTTTCCCACTTTTGCAAAGACAAGGTTTTCTCAGAAGGATTTGCCGAGTGTAGGAACTTTCTACAGTTGGAAATATTAAAGTTATAATTGTCCCTTTTTTTTTTTTTCCCCTCAAATTTTGTTAGATCTCTACTCATTGCTATTTTCCCCATCTTTTCCCCCCATCTCCAACCTCAATGCCTTAAAGTGTAACCATAAATGGGAAGGGATACCCCTTGTACTCACTATGTTATCAAAGGATACAAGTACCTTGTTTTTATGTAAATCCTTAACAGAAAATAAATTCCATTTCGTCCAGTTGATTTTCTCCCTAATCAGCATTGATTCACCTGTTTCTTAATAAGCATTTTATCCAATATTTCAATCCATATAATGCCAAATCTAATTGAGGTGCCAGAATATGTTCTATTTGTACAAATTTCAGTTTAAAGTTGCCCTGAAACAATCTTAGCGCATTAAAGAGCGCAACCTCTCGGAAATATTCTCCAATATTTTAAGAACCTCCCGGTAGCTTTTGTTTAAAATTTATTTTTTAATTCTGAAATTAAGTGATTTATTTATAAACTTCTCTTTCATAACTTGAAAACTCCTAAGAACCCCATTTGAAATCTGGATCGGGATACATGTGAATAAATATAAAATTTTAGGTAATACAAACATTTTGACAACTGTCACTCTACCTAACCAGGACAAACTTAGCTTCTGCCAACTGTCCATAATTCCCTTAATTTCAATAAATACTTTTATTGTTATAATTCGTATTAATTGTTTTGTGTCAACTTAATGAGAATTTTATACCTAAATGAAGTTACAGGATCTGTGGTAGTAATTATCACATCATCTGCAAATAATGTTATTTTGCAATTCATTTTACCTATTTTAACTCCTTTTGATATTTGTATCCTCTCTAATTTTTCCTGCAACCTGCTCTATAATAAGGGAAAAAATAAGTGGTGACAACGGACAACCCTGTCTAGTGTGTGTGTGTGTATAATCTATCTATCATCTCTATCTCTATCAATCTCTCTATAGATAGATAAATAGATAGATATATGGATATATCCGTTTCAAATCCAGGACCACTTCTAAAAGCTGAGTTGTTAGAAGATAGTCATAATGGCCCTAATTCCAGCTTCACCAAATGCTTTTTCTGCATCCGTCGCTAATGCTATTAATCAGATCTTTTTTTATTTTACAAAAATAATTATGGCAACTTTTTTGAGAATAACACTTTAAGTTTGTACCTCAATATCATTTGAGTTTGACATGCCTGTTGTAGATCTTCTTTTGAGAAGTAGTACAAATCTGTTTTGTAACCCTGGACCTGAAGAACAAATCTGGAATCTATTTTTAAACATACATCGAGAGGAAACGTACTTAAATACAATTTTGAAGTATAAAATATACAATACAGTGGCTCACTCCACAACCAAGAAAAGTTCTTCACACCCCATGTAGACAGTGTCATTATTCTAAAACACACCTATAACATTTGATGTTGCCTTGTGTAAATGAATAAATGTTTGTCTGGATAATTCTTCTCTTTATCGGCAAATATTTTAAACAATAGTGTATGGGAAAAAAAAAGTGTTTTTTTTTTTTTTATATATAAATAATGCCGTCTATCTCTCTTTATTTTTCAGATCAATTTCCCCCTCAGGACGTCATCATTCTCCCATGTCCTCCAGGCATCAGTCCCCTTCCTCTCAGTCTGGATCCTCTATTCAAAGACCTTCACCTTCTCCTCGTCACAGGAGAACTCCATCACCACCTTATGCAAGACCATCTCCTTCTGCCAGGCGGTCTTCCTCTTCTCCATATGGCACACATGCTTCTGCATCTCCTCAGAGAAAGAGAAGCCCATCAAATCCAGGCAGAGAAAAGGGGAGACATGAGAGGGAGAGGACATCTGCTTCACAGGACAGACGACATGGCAGGAGGGATGGTATGTTCATAATGCTAAAGTAGCACTCTTGTAGATTGGAACTTTTTCAGGAATATTATTAATTTCCAGATAGGGTTTTTTTTGTGAAAAGCAGACTTTAAAAATAAATAAATAAAAACTGATCTAGTTTTAAAATGGAAGTGTACTGAAAAATAACTTTTTTTTTTTTTTTATGTTTTAAGAAACATTTGCTACTCACATTTTTTTCTTAAATGACCTTTGTAATGCTGTAACTATTTTAATTGGCTATGATCATAATAATATTCCTATTCAATGATGTCAAATATCAACATTCAATATTAAACCTACCTGTAGGAATTTTTAGGAACATAGTTATCTTGACAAACTGATTTTCTTCAGCAACTAGCTTTTGTTGTCAGGGAAGGCTATGAATTATGGGTTGCCCTCTTATCCAATCAGATTGTCATTTTAAAACCCTTTACACTTGTTTGTTAGTCACTACCTCTCCTTTGATGACCTTATCAAGATAGTAGCATTAGCTCTACTAGAAATTGATAACCTGAACTTAATACATTTAAATAATAAGTGTAATACTGAATACTTTTTTTTATGGTCCGTGAATAATTAAGATATTACGTGTATAAAAGTAAGTTGTGGAGGGTATCTTTACCCTTTTTCTTAGAACATAAACATGGACATAAATTATTTTTTTCAACCAAAGATTGCATTTTCTTCATGGCAGTGCAATAACGTTTGCAGCTTCCAATCTAAAGTATCACTTCAGGGGCCACAGAGGTAGTAACTTGCCCAATGCATCTGATATTTATGTATATGAAATCTTAATATCCAAGCACCTGTGTTTTTTAAAAAGGAAAAAAAAACTTCAGGGATTTATTTTAAGTCTAGATTCTAAAAGCCTACCTTTTGACATGCATTGTAAAGGCCATGTTTAAACTTTATTTATTACATATTTGGTTTATAGCTTCACCTCCCACATTAGGACAGGAACAGATGTATAGTATAGGGCCTGTTGCAGACACTGGTGAGCTCCTTGTGGTCCTTCCCTATTATGCAACCATGGTTTAAAAAAACACAAAAAACACTGATATACTGGCTGATCACCATAAATTGGCTGAGGTAGTAATAAGGCAAGTTTGCTAATTAAGGTGTGTGCCTTGGCTGTCTATCATCACCACTTATTTATTCTGTTTTGACCATAAACTAAAGATCTGTAACATTTCACTTAAATGTATTTAGTCCCTATTAATCCATTGTATTGGAGACCAAACAGTAACTTCTTGTAATCCTTTAACCATTTTTATAGAAGAAATGTCAATGTCAAGTATGAGTCTGACTGCTGTATGCACATTCTGACATTGCTTGGTCTGTTCTCTGTGTCCTGAGGGAGTGCCCATGCTCCTATTGACACTTGCAGATTTTCATAGGTTTTGGTAAAGCCTGTGGATATTGCTGTTAGCAAGGCTCTTGAAGTTAAATGGGTCAATGTACAGCCTCAATCCTCTAAATGGTACACGAATACAAAGAAGATGCCATTATAAAGATAACATTATAGATGTGGTATTTGCAAAATGGAAAATACAGTAAACACTCAAGGAAGAAGTTCTATATTCTACCCATTTTGTGATATTGATGCTAAAACTTGGAACAACATTTCTAAGGTGGATGCTGTTCTAATCAAGGTAGCAAAAGTAAATCTTCCTGCTGATGGACAGATGACTGGAGACAAAATTGGAGAGCATAGCCGGATCTGCTGTGGCTCTTAGGTTGGTGTCCAAGGCCCTTAAAGCTTGGTTAGCCAATATTGAAGAGGCCCAGAGGAATGGTATTACAGGATCATCCTTTATTGCTTAATTTATGCATTGGAAGAAATCAGTTTGACCATAGACTGACCATTAGGATCATGTTTCTTTTTTTATAGCTGCTCCATAGAGCGTTATGACATTACTATGAAATACTGGAGTTACTAGAATCTTGCCTTTTGTTGGAGAACTCCTTTTTGCCACATCTTTGGATGATCCCAATAAAAGAGCGGAAAGCACTTAAAAAGTAATGATGCCAAGGGATTATGAAGTGACAAGATTCCAAAAACCACCCAAGGAAACAAATAATCTTTGTGGAGAGGAGGTCAAGCTAACCTTCTCTGTTCGAACATTATTTTTGCCTGTGTCCAGAAGAGAGAACAAATTATGCAAGTCAGACTTTCAAAGTGCAAGGGTGTTCTAGCTTTTATCAATGGTTTAATGGAACAAAAAATCATTGTCCCAGTTCCAAACAGTAACAAAAGTAAAGATGTCTACTCGAATATCTTTCTCACCTGAAAGGCAAACAAAGATTAGAGGCCTGTTGTAGTTCAAACGAATACAGATAACTTGGCATCAGAAATTTTATAATGTAATCCATTCACACATCATAACCTACATATCCATAGATTCATGTTAATCATGGTCTACTAAATGCAGAACACCAGAGGTTCATTACATTTTTGTTTAAGCAGACTGCATTATGAGTTCAACTGTCTGTCCTTCAGTCTTGTGAGTATTATCAAACATATTAATCTGTCTGATAGACTCATACCCATTTTCCAACGGCCAAAAAAAAAACTACAAAAAGCACTTCCACTAGGAGATGTCAGAAGTATTGTGACATACATTTTCTAAACAATTAGAATAATATGTGTGTATATATGTATATATATATATGTGTATATATATATATATATATATATATATATATATATATATATATATAATATTTTTAATAAGTAGAAAATAGTGTAATAGAAACTAGAAATTAATATATATCAATTACACCAACAAAATTATAAATTGATGTTATACATTACCGAGTATCATAAAGTTCCACCAAACAAGCTAGTCCCAAAAGTTGTCTGGAGTTCTTTGTTCAACGTGAAAATGTGTCTTCCTTGAAGAGTTGTACACAACTTGCATGCACAGGAAGTTCCTGGGGTGTGTGCCTCTGTGTGCACTAGCTCCCACATCCTTTGTCTCTCTCCTAATTATACTAAAACTTTATTTTCTTATCAGAAATTCCAATCAGGCTGTATATTTGGCAACCAGTCAGAAACCATGGTGATGTCAGAGTTGTTAACCAAGAAGAAACATATATTTTTGTCCCATAGACACATATGAAGTATATAGGTCAAAACTGTCATATCTTGTAACACCAGAAGGCGATCTTGTACCTTAAAATAATGAAAATAAATAATAATGGCTAATAGTCTTCATTATTACTTGTAGGTCAAACTGTCACATGTTGCATACCATACACAAAATGTATTTTAAGAAAGCAGACATTGAGTACATATGTATGAGAACATTAAAGGAGTATCTTCTAAGTGATTAAATGTAATCTCTTAAATTTGAGGAAAACATGGAAACTAAGCAATTTTGCTTAGGCAATGTGTGTTATACAACAACGGCCTCTCAGAACCCCTGCTATTTTGAGAAGTCATATACCGTGGATAGAATAAAAATATAAAATAGGAATATATTATATTATATTATATTATATTATATTGAGACCATAAAAGGTGATTTCAATAGTATAAATACCCTAACAGAAACAGATGGGATTGCCTTTACTACTGATGCTAGCTTTACAGGATGGGTAGCCAGGACCCAGGAATTATACATCCAAGGTGTTGAAAGCAGTGGATCATACCCTCTCTCTCTCTGTCTCTTTTTTTTTTAAATGATAGATGGTACAGAGGCCATTCTCATCACTCCTTTCTAGTCAAGGAGGCTATAGTTTGATTTTCTAAAGATCATTTCTGTGGACAAGCCAAAGCTGCTTCCTCTTAGGAAAAAAATCTTCAGGTCTAGCTTTTCATCCAAATGTAAAATCCCTTTCTTTGGTATGATGGAGACTGAATGTAAATACAAAATGGAAACATTAAGCCTGTGGATTTGGTGCTTTCACAGCTGAGACCATTCAGTTTGTCAGGGAACCAAGAAGTCATCACCCTGGTCAGTACTTGGATGGGAGACCACCTTGGAATTCCAGGAGCTGTTTGCTGTGGCTCATTGGAGAAGGAACTGGCAACCCACTCCAGTATCTCTGCCATGAATACCACATGGATCAGCATGGTGTGTTACGGTCCATGGGGACACAGAGAGTCTCACACAACTGAACAATGCCAACACACACAACAAAGTAATCAACATTCTTCTAAAATTAACAAAATGTACTTCTGTTCATGACAAAATCTGGCAAATATTTATGAAATGGGCCTTGTGAGATTCATCTTTCTATCTTTAACCCTTCACCAACATTTTGTTAACTTTTCTAAAAGAATTGGACTTAAGACAGCTATAACACTTTACAAGTCTTGTTTTGGCTTTCTCAGTCCTTACAGGCATTACATGACATAGTAAACAGACACATGAAGGCTGTATTGAATACTATAAGACCTAGACTATAAAAACTGTATCTGCTCCCTGGAATCTCCTTGCAAACTTCCTTCTGAACATTTGCAATGAACTATCGATTGGTTGCTCGTACTACAGACCATATCCTTAGAAGCCATTAATTCGGGCCCTTTGCCAGATTCAAGACTATAAGATTCCAACATTTCTTCCAAAATTGGTTTTACACTTCCATCTAAATCCTCACCCATACATTCCCATATCTGAAGATCCAGACAAGTCACTGGATATGGATGGATATGTGTCTGAATATATGTCAATAGGCAAGATCTGGAGACAATAAATGGATCTTTATGCTAAACTTCTGTTCCTTTCAGAACGATGGAGGCTGAGCAATAAGCACAGTAACTTATCAACAAAATTAAAATTACTTCTAGATTTAGTTTTTTTTACTAAACTTTCACTTTTTTTTATTTTTTTATGTATGCATAGGAAATAAAGGATTTCAAGTTTTGACATTTAATGACTTAAATGCTGTTTATGAACTCCTTTAATAATTGAACTTGAAAGTTAGAGATTTAAGCATAAATTAGGTTGTTTTTAAAAATAAAAACATTTTTTTATTAAAATACTTCATTTTGTAATGTGTAACCATAGATCAGTATAACCTTTGACTAGAACATTTATTACCTCCACCTAGTGGACATTTTAAAAACTACAGTTATTTAACAGATTCTTTGTACAATAACAAAAGGTACAATAACAAATTCCCTGCAATTACCGACTCTAATGAAGTATAGAAATTAATGTTAGTACATATTTATTCCAACTGGACATGGCTATCTATGTTCTTCATCCGCACCCCTGTGAGTTAGTTGTACTTACTAAGGAGACTTAGAGTAATGTCCTGTATAAAAACGTATTCTTAAAATACACAACTTTCACGCTCACTTGTATAATGCTTACACTCCAACATTTTTACCAATCAACTGCAGTTATGTCTATATGTGTACTTTCCATTTGTGCAATAACTGGGATGTTTGCTGTGTCACTTTAATTACAAACTGGTAATCAAAAAACTTAGTTTTTTTTAAATCTTTAAGAGCTTTTCAAGCTTTTATATGGGGCTTTAATACCTTGTGTGTATGTGCATACCCAGTTCAGTTTTGCTTTCATAATGCAGTAAATACTACAGCTATCCATTGTACATACAATTTGTAAGTTTTTAACATCACAATATATGTTTCCCTCTTAGACAGCAGAGGAAGAAAAGACAAAGAGAGAGAGCGTGATGAAAGAGATCATGACTATGAACAAAGTTGTTCCAGAGATCACAGAGATGATAGAGAATCTCGTGATGGTCGTGATCGTAGAGACCTCCGAGATAACCGTAGAGATCCCAAGGAATCCAGAGATGGTCGAGAGACTAGGGATAACCGGGAGTATAGAGACATTAAAGAAAATCGTGACCAGAAGGATTCGCGTTCTACTCGAGAGGCACATGACTATAGAGAAAGGGACAACCGGGAGTCCCACCGCAAGGATGAGCAGTATTCTGATGAACGTAACTATAGAAGAAGTCACGGAAGAGAAGAGACCTCTCGTTCAGAAACAAGGAACGAAAACCGAAATGAATCAAGAAGTGACAACAGGAATGATCGTAATGGTCGTGCACGAGGACGTGCTCCAGACCCTTCTGAGAAAGGTAATTTTGGTTTATATTTCAAAGTAAACATCCACATTACCATGTAAACAGATTATATATAATATAGTAAATTTGAATGTGAACTGAAGTCTATTCATTAAAACACTGAATGGTAACCCATATTTAATAACTTAATGTCTATACCATTAATTTTATGTGTTTGTGTTTTTGACCTGAATGTATGTTTCTATTGTCTTAACAGTGTTTTGACATATTTGTATAATATCTGAGATTTAGCCAGGTTAGTGAGGAGCCACCCATGATCACGTTGCAGATTATTTTGTGAATACAAATTACATAACCCCCGATTCACCTACCGTCTATAAATTCTGTCCTGTTGGTTTATTCTAGTGCCTGGAGTAGAGAAATTTTGCAAATATGCAGATTTTTGTGAGGCTGTTTTTAAACATTATTTGATGACTCTGCAACAAAGACAAACTATATCTTAACAGGACACAACTAATCCCAAATATGGTATAATTTAAAACTATTGGTAATAAGTGAAAATTGTATCCGCTGAATTGCATTTTCTTACAGAACCCAGATAGTATAGTAGTTGTTGCCAATTATGGCACGATAGAAATGGAGAACTGCAAGGTCTTGGTTCATCACAAAAGCTGACAAATAATCACAAATTTCAGAATAGTTTTAGGTTTAAAAGATGAATTCTTGTTTTTAATAACGTTTAATTGATAAGGAAAGTATCTATATATTTAAAGGAACCTTATCTGGAAACCACACTTCATTTATAAATAAAATGAATACCCAGCAAAATAACTGTTCTATCTTTGCTTGTAACAAACCATTTATTATTGTATTTTTATTGTTATTGATTATTTAGCTGCCAGGGGAGCTAGAAGTTCACAGGCTGACAGCCACAGCAGTAGCAGCTACCACGACAACTGGGATTCTCGCAGTGGCTATACAGACAGAGATCGATATGATAACCGAGAACAGGGCAGAGACTCTTCATTTGACCGTAGACATGGGGACAGAGAGCGTCGAGAGAGAGAAAGAGGTAAAGCCACAATATGTTATGGAGGGGAAAAAGTTTGTTTTGAAAATGACATTTGTAATTTTAAAGACATGGGCACCCAGTATATATTTTATATCCTCTGAGCTACTGTTGTTTTATTGCTTTTTCTGTAGGTATGGCTATTTTATTTGTATTTAATGATTTATTTTCAATAAATGCAGGCTTTTTACATTTTAACTAGTTCTAGTTGTAAACTATTTTGGTTTATCAGAGGTTTATTTGCCATAATCCACCTGCATCCGGATAAGATCTCTTGTCAGTTGATCAAAGGCTGCTACAATGTTGTGGAATTTGAAAAGTGCTTAGCTGGCCCTATTAGTTGCATTTTTTTAAGTTAACCATTATATAAAAATACATGTGCAAACACAGTAAAGAAAAGAAAATCACTAGAAACTATATTTTAAAAACTTGCATTAATTAATTATGCAGGTCAGATTCCGGAAGCATGCTCCCTTTGGAGAGGCAGGATTATAGGAGCATGAAAACCACAACTGCAGAATTATTTTACCATACTGCAGGTCACACGTAAAAAAAAAATATATATTTTTTATTTTTTTATTGCAGTTATATTTCAGCAAAGCAGCCAACACCACTCTGAACATTTCTCATCGCACAAGCCAGGCACTTAGGTTTACTCTCACTGGCTCTGAGAGTCCTCCAGCATTCTATACTTTTTAATTAAAATTACAATTGGCAGAGCTGGATCTGCTAATTGTTTATACCTTTGCAATTTACTTGTCTTTCTCTACGTCTCAAGAGATTCCAGAATGGATAAGAATTTCTAAGAAATGTTGCATAATCTTTTTAACAGTGTATGTCAAAGTATAGATCTGTTTTCAAAACAATGATCAACGAAGTGTACATTATCTAAATGGTTTGTCCATGTAAGCACACTTGTCAGATTGTTAATGCGATTGCTAGTTGGTTTTGTTCTTCTGAGAGTTGTTTGTTCTGAGCTGGTAGTAAATCGGCAAAGTCTTTTTTTTTTTTTTTTTTTAAACATTGTTAGTGGAAAATATTAATGTATCTGGAACAAAAATATAAACATAAATATTCTTTACAAGATTATCTCAGATGAAATTTGACTTTAAAAAAATATAACACTTACACTGCTAGTTCATTTAGAAAATAACGGTTTAAAGGCAAATATCTGGAGAATATATTTCTAGGCAGTGCAGTCACTGTGTTCAAAGTTAGGTGGAAGCCCCCTATGCATTCCACCACTTCTGGGAGATTTAGACAGTCGCCAAATATCTGGTGGTGTTTATAGTATTTAACCATTTAGTATCCTCATTGAAAAATTGTGGTTTCATCTAAGGATGGCTTCACCTGCAAAATTGTATAAACATACAGTATAATAAAGCACTTATATGAAAACTCCAGACAAGTGAATTTTTCACTAAAGACCTCTAGTGTATAGCTTGCACTTCCATTTTAATATTATTAATTTTTATTTGTATTGCGCCAACATATTCTGTAGCCCTGTACAGGGGATAAGAATAGAGGGAAATACACGTTTAACAAATTCAAAAGTTGAAGGGCCTGGTTTTGAGCTTAGAATCTAAGCAGAAAGTGCTTTATCCCAAAGCACCCTACAAGACTGGAAACTCGCTACTTACAATCTAAAGGGAATTAAAAGGCAGAGAACTGGGGAAGAGTAACAAATAAGGAATAGCAAGGGTCAGGAAGCAAGTGAAAGATGGAAAGAGTTTTATTTTAGAGGGAGAGGTGAGGGATCTGAGGTGAAAGACTAGTATGTTGGCTGACCCCTAGTGTTGAGATCATATATCTGCAAGTAGAAAGTCAGGTGTTTTCCATGGCTCTATAAATTTAATCTGGGTTGGGGTGGGTGAGAGGGAGGGAGGGCAATATTTTGAGTATCTCACAGATGTAGTAGGCCTTAAACCAGAGTGAATTTGCACTGAAAGAAATAGAAAAAATGGATTGGGGTCAGACAGTACAGGAAGATAGGGGAGTTAGAGAGGAATGGGAGAGAGTTCTTAGAATGAAGGTATATGAGGAGGGGGAGTAGAGTTGAGGTAATTATGCCAGCCATAAATGGGGAAAGGATGGGGGAAGGTGGGGACAGCAAAGCAGGGTATAGAAAACGGTTAGAAATATTTCTATCTGCCAAGATATAATAACATGCATACAGTAGTGATATTAATAAACATATTGGCTCCAGGGATGGCGCAGTTTCCATAGTCTCCTCCATACCTGCTGAGGTGTTGTGAATGCAGCTTTGTTTAAAATGTTTAGGATTAGTCTTTTTTTTTTCCACCCGGCTCTGTGCTGGCAAAATAATATCCCCTTATAATGTAGTTGGATCCCTTACACTACCCTTATCAAGTACTCCGCTGCACATTAGCATAAAGGAGCTGCAATATTGAGTATCTCAGGAATGATTCACTGTAGAGAAAATGGCTAGTATAGGCAGTTTTGAATGATATTGAAGAAGAAAACTACTTCCTGTGGTCGCTCTACTTTTTCACGGGCGTGCCTTACTTCCTTATTTTGTCTACATTCAGTTTTCATCCTGGTTGATTTATCTGGTCATCCTTGAGTAGAGCAAATATGAATGTAAGAGTTGCAAAAGAAATTGTGATTTTTTTATTTCTCAGATTGAGCACCTCTAATTTTGTTGTTGTGTATGCATTAACTGTTCCTGCTTCTAACTGCAGCTTTAACTTGGTCTCTAAACGATGAAACTTATGCCATAAATATGCCTAAATGCACTTCTGGCTGATTAATTACTCCTTTGCTTTTATAATTAATGCTGCAAGATGCTTAGCAAAGAACATTCATTATGGTTACATTAGTCTAATAAGATGCTGAAACAAGTGCAATTCCATTAATAGCACTCATGATCCAATTAGTTTTAATGTACATTGAACATGCTCATGATTCTGGCATCACTGGAGTCTGTAAAATGCTATCTTCTACTCTTGCTTACACTAGACATTGCTCCTTGTATAATTTCTTGGTCCACTATGTACAAAATGGTCATTTGATGAGCATAGACCTTTCAGATTATATGGCGACATTTAAAGGAATTCTGCAATCCTATATTTTTATGGGGCTCTTTTGATGAACTACACTTGGACATGGGCAACATTTGTTTTTATATTGTAAAAAAAACTATGATAAGCAACTAATTTGCAATGGGAACCGCATTTTCTCTACAAGTAGAGATGACCTGGAATGCATGCAAGCCTTTAAATAAATTTATTCTGTTGAATGTTTTATTTACTAAAACATTTTGCTCATTATAAATTTTAGCTCTTCAATAGAGCTTATTGTAAATGTTAGAGTTTAGTGATCCATTAAGTTAAACCATGCTTCTAAAATAAAAGTGTGCCGACTTGAATATCACCGAATACTCACTGCCATTCCAATCCCTTTCCAAAATGTCAGATTTATAGATTTTTTGCCCAGAGAATCTTTGTATTCTCTTTGACATACGGACCTGTCTCCAAGATTGTCCATATTTAATTTGGGAACCATTGCTTTAACTGGCAAAATAGCATTTGCAAACCACTAACAGGTCTCTATGCAGATTTCCTTATGTACATTCTTGTATCCTATTTAATGTTTGTCATGTTGATTAAAACCCCTGTTCTTTAAATAACTATATCCATAAAATATGGCATGTGGTGATCCCAGAGGACAGCTCTAGGAACCACTGTGTTGGAGATTCAGTTTTGTAATATACAGTCAGGTCCATAAATATTGGGACATTGACACAATTCTAAACTTTTTGGCTCTATACACCACCACAATGGATTTGAAATGAAACTAACAAGATGTGCTTTAACTGCAGACTTTCAGCTTTAATTTGAGGGTATTTACATCCAAATCAGGTGAACGGTGTAGGAATTACAACAGTTTGTATATGTGCCTCCCACTTTTTAAGGGACCAAAAGTAATGGGACAATTGGCTGCTCAGCTGTTCCATGGCCAGGTGTGTGTTATTCCCTCATTATCCCATTTACAAAGAGCAGATACAAGCTCCAGTGTTCATTTAAAGTGTGCTATTTGCATTTGTTGCTGTTAACTCTCAATATGAGATACAAAGAGCTGTCACTATCAGTGAAGCAAGCCATCATTAGGCTGAAAAAACAAAACAAACCCATCAGAGAGATAGCAAAAACATTAGGTGTGGCCAAATCAACTGTTTGGAACATACTTAAAAAGAAAGAACGCACCGGTGAGCTCAGCAACACCAAAAGACCCGGAAGACCACGGAAAACAGCTGTGGTGGATGACCGAATAATTATTTCCCTGGTGAAGAAAACACCCTTCACAGCAGTTGGCCAGATCAAGAACACTCTCCAGGAGGTAGGTGTATGTGTGTCAAAGTCAACAATCAAGAGAAGACTTCACCAGAGTAAATACAAAGGGTTCACCACAAGATGTAAACCATTGGTAAACTCAAAAACAGGAAGGCCAGATTAGTTTTCCAAACAACACGTAAAAAAGCCTTCACAGTTCTGGAACAACATCCTATGGACAGATAAGACTAAGATCAACTTGTACCAGAGTGATGGGAAGAGAAGAGTATGGAGAAGGAAAGGAACTGCTCATGATCCAAAGCATACCACCTCATCAGTGAAGCATGGTGGTGGTAGTGTCATGGCGTGGGCATGTATGGCTGCCAATGGAACTGGTTCTCTTGTATTTATTGATGATGTGACTGCTGACAAAAGCAGCAGGATGAATTCTGAAGTGTTTCGGGCAATATTATCTGCTCATATTCAGCCAAATGCTTCAGAACTCATTGAACGGCGCTTCACAGTGCAGATGGATAATGACCCGAAGCTTACTGCAAAAGCAACCAAAGAGTTTTTTAAGGGAAAGGAGGGGAATGTTATGCAATGGCCAAGTCAATCACCTGATCTGAATCCGATTGAGCATGCATTTCACTTGCTGAAGACAAAACTGAAGGGAAAATGCCCCAAGAACAAGCAGGAACTGAAGACAGTTGCAATAGAGGTCTGGCAGAGCATCACCAGGGATGAAACCCAGCGTCTGGTGATGTCTATGTGTTCCAGACTTCAGGCTGTAATTGACTGCAAAGGATTTGCAACCAAGTATTAAAAAGTGAAAGTTTGATTTATGACTGTTAATCTGTCCTATACTTTTGGTCCCTTAAAAAGTGGGAGGCACATATACAAACTGTTGTAATTCCTACACCGTTCACCTGATTTGGATGTAAATACCCTCAAATTAAAGCTGAAAGTCTGCAGTTAAAGCACATATTGTTCATTTCAAATCCATTGTGGTGGTGTATAGAGCCAAAAAGATTAGAATTATGTCGATGTCCCAATATTTATGGACCTGACTGTACTTCTGTTCCTTACAGGATCATGGTAGAGGCCTAAGTTGTGATATGATTATAAATATTCTTACTTTATTTGTACATTACAAATTTTTGAAATTATAAAAAAAAAAATATATACTATAGTTAAAATAGTTTTGGATGTCACTCCACTCAATAGATTCTCCAACATAGTGGTTTTTTTTTTCCCATTGTGATTTACATCATTAGTGTGTTATTGGTTACTTTGATAGCTGTACACAAATCAGCACCTTAAGTCATAATCCATTAATTAGGGAGCAATTTATCAATAGTGTTGGAAATGTTCTTTTTGCAAAAGGTCAGGGAGGATTTCTTGGGCGGAGTGACATCAAATATTTAATAAATTGAAAGATTTTGTTTCTATTATACAATCACATTTTTTTAATAACTTCTAGTTGCAAATATATTTTACTATCCTACCATAATTGGAACCTCCTCTGTGTCTCTAAGTGATACATGAGAGATTGAATTAGCTATTTGTGGTTCAATAGCTGTTTGTTAACTTATTTTACCCAAATAAATGTTGTAATAGGATCCTTTTTTTAATAGTATGCCACATAAACTTGTGGATGGTCGAAGTGTAATTTTTCTTCTCTTTGAATGCTGCAAAGAGAAAACATGTTATCCTTCATTAATTGCTGCATCAGACAACCTTTATTACTGTAATTAAATAGCATTTTCCACCCTGTTGTAATGTATTAATATCATCCATGCATTATTAAACACATTTTTAGATCATCAAACTAATGGAAAAGTCTGCTTACACATTAACCTTACTTACACTTTCTTCAAGATATAGACCTTTCTATTAACATATGTAATGATATTATGATCTTTCATAACATTTCTTTTTCCAATGATAAAATTGTGGTGTATAGGTGTATAGGTGTATATGTGTGTATATATGTATGTATATATATATATATATATATATATATATATATATATATATATATATATATATATATATATATATATATATATATATATATATATAAATATAAAAAATGTGTGGTAAACATTCAATTGTAAATCATCACAAAATTAATAGTTATGTTTAAGACCTCTACATCATTGAAAAATCTAATAGCACCAATAGGCAGGAAACATGTCTTAACTTTCTTTCTCTCATAAATTTTATTCCTCCGTTGGGCTCTGAAGGCATCCATTATACTGCTTACTTCTAAGCATGTAAAGAGGGCAGGCCTCCATTTCCAAATGGTTCAAGGATTTAACAAATCTTACTTCCCTTTCTCTCCTCACTCTTCCCTAATGTTTCCCTCCACTGTGGAAGAATTTCATATGCAAAATATGTTCTCTAAAATAATTATTCTGTTCATGTCATACACAGCAGCTAAAGTTATTACTTTGTGACATACATCACACATTTGAGGATATTCCTTATTTATTTTTTTAAATTGTGGGAACAGTTTATTCTTCCCTTGATCACATAGAAAACATCAGATTCATATTTTTCATCTACAGGTTTGCCTCATATTGCAGTTGGTTGATTTGTATAATGTTTCCCTGCAGATCAAAGGCAGACCTCCCCAGCACGACACCAAGGAAGGGGTGATGATGAAAGAGAAGAACGTAGAGAAGATTGTAGAGTGGAACGCACAGACGACAGAAGAGATGATAGAACCAGAGAGCGTGAGCGTGAAAGAGAGAAGGAAAGGGAGAAAGAAAGGGAAAGGGAACAACGAGAAAGGGAGAGAGAAAAGGAACGGGAAGCAGAAAGAGAGCGAGCCCGTGAGCGAGAAAGAGAGCGAGACAAAGAGAGAGAACGTGAAAGAGAAAGGGAGCGCGAAAGAGAACGGGAAGAAAGGGAACGCGAAAGAGAACGGGAAGAAAGGGAGCGAGAGCGTGAAAGGGAACGTGAGAGGGAAAGAGAGCGAGAGAGAGAGCGTGAAAGAGAACGTGAAAGAGAGAGGGACCGTGAGAGAGGCAGAGAAAGAGAGCGAGAACGTCCTCGAGACTGGGAGGAAAAAGATAAAGGAAGAGAAGAACGCAGAGATAAAAGGGAGGATGTACGGGAAGAAAGAAATCCAAAAGAAGTGCATGAAGACAGAAAAACTAAGTAAGTAATTCTATGATTCACTTGGAAAAGCTACCTTTACTTAATCCGACATCTCCCCTCCCTTACTTTAGTATCTCTGGGCATTCAGTTGAAAAGATGATTGCTGAATTCACAAAATGTACAACTTATTCTTTTAAAATTCACTTAGGACATGTTTTATACAAAACAAGATGTCTTTCCCGGCTTTTTATCATTGGCCTCTGCATCTTTGTAACAACTTAATGCTTTGCTTTAAACCTCAATTCTACTCCTAGTATTGTCGAGCGATAAATCCATTAGTTGTGTTTGTGTAACCAGCTGTGCATTTTTAAAAGAATATTCTTTTCAAAGTAATTTTTACATTTGTGATCTCTCCCCAAGATCTGCTTTCAATTAATCTTTTGAAGGACAACTGTGGTAAAAGTTCTTCAATAGGCTATTTTAAATTTGTAACATTTTAGCTTCTAGTGACAGACTCATTGAGGTGGTCGGAGACTTTAAATGCACAAAGGTGATGGGAACAAGATGTACACTATTTAGAGAGACGTTACAATATGTAGGCTTAGTACATGAAGTAGATGCCCGTAGCAAAGAATAATTGCATATAGAATTTGAGTGGGCTTTAAATACAAGCATGTCAGTACAGCACAACTTGAGTTTACCTGAGCTTTTTCAATTGGTGCTTGGTATTTATTTAGAAAATGAATGTTTTAACATTTACTCAGAAGATACTAAACAATGCAGCTATTGTGAAAATAAAATTGCAGGGTATGCAAGACAGGAACATAGAAGCATTTTAGATAAAATTTTCTATTTACATGTCTCGGCTCCTCTGTCTATAACTTGAGAGGAAGGGGTTATCTATAGGATTGTATTCCGTTATTGAATGAATTCTTACAGGACTATTTGGAGAGGACATTTTTAACAGAAGTGGATACACATCTTATCTCTGCACACTGTTCCTCCCAGTTGCGTAATCCTTTTACAAATAAATACAAAATGTTTGTCATCATTAAAGTATTTTATACACTATCAAATTAAGCTCTTCAGAATAGCAACCTAAATATTACATTTCTGTGGGCCTTTAAGCACTTTCATTGGTCCTTATTTTAAGTTTCTGATCTCTGTAAAGGGTAACTGAAAAAGTAGTTTTTCTGATAATATGCAAGTTCTTGACTGCTTATTTAAGATTTTTTTCCCTTCCCTGTTTCCAACATTAGGAAGCGACATAAAAGTGATAATAGTCCAAGCCCCCGTCTGTCTCCCAAGCGCCGCCGAGATCAGTCTCCTGATAGTGATGTTTACAACAGTGGAGATGAGAAGAGTAAGTATTCACAAATTTATTCAATTTAGTAATAATTTACAGGTTTAGATTTTTTACAAGTACTCCTTTACTGACATACTGCATACAGTGGAAAAGGAAACACAAATATAAATTTGAATTATACAAGTTGTACTAAAACTACAAGCAGCAATGATCTGTATACAAATCATTTAAAGGGTCACTGTAGTCCAAAACCCATGAGTTAAGAGGATGTGAAACGGTCGTGAAGATGCTGTTAATTATTTTCTTATCTGGTTTACCTTTTAAAGCCAAAGAATCAAGGCCCACAACCCTGTACTGTCTATTTTAATATAATTTTTCACACTAATAATGATTTCTTGTACAAAAAAAAGAAAAACTTGATCCTTTTAGTATATGCTATAGAATTTTGAAATACAGAGCCCTTGTAACAACTATTCTTTCAAGATCCTTTTTTATGTTTTTTTTTTTCATGTAAGACAGTTTTTATTTTCTGACTTGGTTGACTTGACTTTTATAGCCCAAAATACTATTAAATATATTAAATACAGAAATTAATCATACCTCAGGGGAACTGTGTCAGTCTGCACATCCAGAAATGTTACCAAAATGCAGCGGTTTTATTATTATTTTTAATTATTAAATGTATTCTATATCCCACCTGAACTTTCCAACCGCTTAAAGAAGCTATGAGCTCCATCCGGGGCTGTTCTGAATGTTGTTAAAATATTTGTGTATGTTCACTAAAAATGTATGCATTTCGGATCTTTACTTAATTCTTAAAAAAACAGTTGGACCTTGGTGGACTTTGTAAATAATAATTTAATACAGCTGCTTTGGGGTTTTCTCTGCTCCAATTGGCTAATGAGATTTTGACACTTTACCTCTTCTCTGTGCCCGTTCATAATTCATATTTTTAATTGCAGATGAAAAGCACAGACTTTTAAGTCAAGTAGTCAGACCTCAAGACTCCCGTTCTCTCAGTCCTGCACATAACACAGATGAAAGGCAGCCTCGCTGGAAAGAGGAAGAGCGCAAGGTAGATCGAAAAGACAGCACTAGGCGTTATGAGGAGCCAGAGATTAAAGAGAGGGCATCTACAGCAGAAAAATCTCGAGAGCATTTTGTAGAAGCTGCAGAAAGTTTAAAGACTAAAGAAATAGAAATTGTATTGCAACACAAACCTGAGGAAAGAGACATTTCTGATAAGGTGCATGAAGAGAAGGCTAAAAAGACTAAGGTACCGAAGAAAGCTGCAAAGAAAAAGAAAGACGAGGAAGCTGTTGTAACAGAGAAAATTGCCCCTGAGCCTCCTCCAGAAGTAGTACCTGTCTTTTCACCCAAGAAAGTCCAGAAAAAGAAGAACCTGGAGAAAAAACGTAAGAAATCCAAAGGGGATTCTGATGTATCTGATGAGGAAGCTGTCCAGGTTAGTAAGAAGAAGAAAGGACCAAGAACTCCACCAGCAGCAGCAGTTCCTGTCACATCAATAGCTGTGGCAGCTTTAAAGGAGGAGGCAGCTGAAGTGTTGCCACAGAAAACTGTAGAAATCCTGCAAGAAAAAGAGACCACATTTAGTGACTGGTCAGATGAGGATGTTCCAGAAAGAGGAGAACTTCTTGATCCAGACAGAAGCATAGAAGAAGCCATCAAAAAGAATCCCAAAAGCAAAATAGATAAAGAAGAGCCTCGGGCTGTAGTGGTTGAAGAGCCTCCAGTTCGTAAGTCGGCTGAACAGAAACGTAGTAGCAGTATTTGCAGTAACCAGAGTCGGACATCCAGCCGCCTACGGTCGCCATCCAATGATTCCCACCGAAGTGCAGATGATCATACTGCAAGGAAAAGGTTATTGCATGGTAACTCTAGGGACAGAGAGCGGAATAGAAGTATTGAGCCATCTGGAGAACGCAAGTCCAGAATTGATCAGCTGAAACGAGGCGAGCCTAGTCGCAGTACATCTTCAGGTAAATTAATAGTTGCGATAATGTAATAAAACACGGTATTTACTTTTTTTATGATCATTCCCTTTTCTCTTCCTTCTGCTTTATCAGGACAAACTAGGGTCTCTTTTTAACGGAACTGACATTTTACACTATTCATTTCACATGTTTTAAATGGAATTCCTCCTACTTCCATATACATTTATAAAACATTTAAAAAAAAGTAAGTTTGAAATTAATTTGCCTCTTTGCAGACATTTTTTTTCTTGCATGTATTTTTTTTATTAGGTGATGAAATGCACTTCTATTTAAAGCAATATACATATTACTTGGTCCTATTGTGTTATACATGATAGTCACCAGAGTCTCAAAATCTAGAGAAATTCAGCTTTAGTCTAAATAATATTATCCTTACACAAATTTGATGAGGCTTTCTCTCACCTAAGAGGTCAAGTACAGACCTTCATGTAAAGCTTTTTATGGAGTGCAATATTATTATGCTATTATATATTTGGCTTTAAAGGATCACTGCAGTTTGGTACATACTTGTCAAACAAGTGTATTTTCTGCAAACTAACAATATCAGCTGTGTAAGCCAATGGACATTTTAGTCAGACTCTGTATTCTCCTACTTATATATATTTTTTCATTGTGCAGTGGTCCTTTAAGATATAACATTTAAAATTCATAAAGTTTTGCTGTTCATCATCCAGAACTACTTCCACTCATCAATCTTCAGTGAAATGTAATTAAGTATAGTGTCTGTGAGATTCATTTTGTACCACTTTCATAATGCTGAAGGATTTACATGATTTAGCTGTTAAAAGATGTCGTGCAACAAGATAAGTTTCTGTCTAAAACCTTTTTATAGGGAATTTCATTACAACTTTTATTTGTATTGGAGGTAGCAATAAATCTTCCCTCATACAATGAGATACATGGCAGTTCAAATCATTATATTCAGTCTTGGTCTTGATATGATTTATTACCTTAAAATCTGTCCTACAGTTTGCTCCTTTTGGATTTAATTTTTTTTCTTCCTTTTTATATTATCAGCAAAATCTAAACAACTAATCAATGGGTTAATTCAATATTCCATAGATTGCAGAGTTATGCTATCCTTTGCTGTCTAGCCTTAATGGGCATTATCATTCTTACTGTATAGTACATATTGTAATCAAAGCATTTTTACTTTATTAGGAAATGCAGCAGAAATTAGCTAGCACCATTACACTTCTTTGCTCTTGTACCGGTGTTGGCAGCAGATCCAAGACCTTAAAATGCTTCTTCAAGGTGTAATAAGTTGTGGAATTGTTGTTTTTAAAGTCTCTGCACAACATACTGCGGTATTAGATGTGTCGTATACCAGTACCACCACCACAAAATAAGTGAGATCACACTCTGAATATTGAAAGGACGCTGTTGTTCAAGAAAAACCGAATGTATGGAACAGATTAACATCATTAGCATTAGTCTTAAGGGTGTGCTTTTCTTTATCTATAGATGGACGGGTAGAGGGAGAGCGAGGTGGATTTGTTGAAGAACGGGATCTTTCAAAATTTGACACCTACAATAGAGGTTCCAAAAATGGTACAGTTTATAAATTAGGCAATAAGTAACTTTGTCAATTGGATGTTATTAAAAAATATATATTCTACACACCTAGTGAGTAATTATCAATATTTGCAATGTAGAATTAGGTAACAGCACTAGCTTGGTGGGTAGATCCAAAAGGCTAATTGACAGGTAAACATGTATTTGAAGCTTACTGTAGGAAAATGTTTTGTAATTACATTTAAGTAATTTTAGCATTAAATGTTTTTAATTCTATTTAAAGAACTACTTTGGGGAAAATGTTTGAGGAAAAATCTCACGCTTGTGAAGTGTGTAACAAACTGGCAACTTAAAAGGACTCTGCTACCCCATAATCAATTTTTATTTTTATTTTTTTAAGTTATATTTAAAGCACGTGAAAAACTGAAATGTTGTGTTACTCATTTTATTCTAAAAACAATCAATCCTCGGAAATTCCATTTTGTTGTTGCTGCATTTATATGCAAATCTCCCACCCTTATCAAGTACTCCGAACCTCACATCACACAAGCCTAAAAAATGTATTCTAAATATTTCAGAAATTATTTCATGTAGTCAAACATTACTGGTATTACAATGCATGGTCCGTTTTTAATGTTCTTTAAAAGTTAATCAACTTCCTGTTGGGGTGACAGAGTCCCTTTTTTAAACACTGCCATGAACATAAAGACATTTTTAAGGAAAATCTTAAGTCTTTGCTTGTGCTTCCAATGCTAATTTGACCGGAGCCCAAGTGAGAGCTTTATCCTACTGGATCTTGCATTCCTTTATTCATATTGTCAAGTGGCAACAGAACTGAATAAATATCTGATCTGAATCCAGTTTACATCCCACTTCTTCCTCCCAGAACAAAAGCAAATATCTATCACCATTAAAGCAAAATTAAATATAATAGTTTATAAACAAAGGCTATATTTATTTAAAAAAACCTTTCTAACATTTTTATCATTATACATAATACAATGTTTTAATAGTCCCTTTACGTTACATCCTATTTGGGCACCCTTGTTTATCTTTTAAGAGAAGTAAGAATATGAATCGGCTGATAAATATATTAATTTTATTTTTATTTTATTTTCTTACTAGATCGCAGAGATTCCAGAAGTCATAGTTCCAGGAGGAGTTCCCCTGAATCTGACCGTCAAGTACATTCCAGATCTGGGTCATTTGACAGTCGGGAAAGGGCTCCTGAACGGGAACGTTTTGAATATGAACGGGAAAGGGAGCGTGAGAAGGAGCGAGAGAGGAGAGATGCACGATCAAGGGACTGGGATAGGGAAGCTGATAAAGACTGGCCAAGATGCAGGGAACGAGAACGAATGAGAGAACGAGATAGAGAAAGGGAACGGGACCGGAGGAGAGACTTGGAACGGGATAAAATAGTTGACACTGTGGAGAAAGATAGAGTTCGGCTTCTTGACATGCCATCTGTTTTAGAGCAAAAACGTTGCGATCCTAAGGAGAGAGACCTTGACAAAAATGTTGATGCAACCAGTCGAAACACTTCCACTATGGAGAGAATAGAAAAAGACTCTGATATTTTACAGGATTTGGGCTCTAGCCGGAAATCTGAAAAAGCAGAGAGTTTTGACGGTAAGAAGGATCAGTTCATTCGTTTCAGTGATACTTACAAACTTTAATCTGTGTTCTTCCATTGTATAGTTCCATAGCTTTTTTTTTTTTTTTTTTTAAATTGTGCAATCACTATCTATTTGTGCAGGTGGTGATGATGATGAATTAAGACTTGATGATGTTCAGTCAGGAGACTCTGTGGCAGGAGAAGAATATGAGCCTATTAGTGATGATGAACTGGATGAAATATTAGCAGATGATGCTGAAAAGAAGGAAGAGCAACAGGATGATGAAAACATTTCAGGTGATAAGTTTTAACTTACAGACTTACTTCACAGTCACAAGCTGTATTTGGGAAACTGATGGAGTAGAATAATTGTAAACTACAACAATTTTTTTTTTTCTGCAAAGGCTTTTTGAAAAATGTACTTTCTATAAGCAGGCCCTTATGTGTAATCATTGAGAATTTTATTTCCAGTTTGTCAGAATTTCCTTTTAATTAATTATGAAAATATCTGTCATAAAACAGAGAATTTTCATTAGGCAAATTGAGTGATTTCCCTTGAGGTGGCACTTGGGATTTAAGTCTCCATTCCACCTAGGAAGCAGTGCTCAAAGCTTTTATCTCTTTCACTTCTTATATTCGTTTAAAGGCTTGCTAGCGTAATCTAAACTGATCATCAGATACAGCCAGAACAGTAAAAATAAATGAAAGATGCACTTCCAGTTTTTTAAAATGATACCTTTTTCACCCATAAAGTCTATTAACTGGCTGTTGCGAAGAGTTCTAACAGTTAGACCCTCCCAGTGTATTCAAAACAGCTGTGATATCCCTACTGGAGGATGTTCTAGCCCCCCATACCCTAGATTTTGCTTGGAGGAGGCAGAATGCTTTCCCTGCATTTATTGAACAGAATAAAATGTTTGTATTTGTATTTACACAGCACTATTTATTTAGAGCCATTTGATAACCTTCCCATGTAAAGGGTGTTGAGACGGTACTAGATAAAAATTTGTAGGACACAGGCAGATTTAAAAGAACAAGATGGGGGACTTGTGGTATGTATTTTTATATACAGGGTGCAATTACCAATGCCAGAAAGCCCAGTTTGACCTACTGGAAAATACCTAATTTTGAAACTCGTTTCAAGGGTACATCGGAAGTAAAAATCCCATGGGTTGTTTTCCAATTCCGCACACTGGTATATCAAGCCATGAATTCCAATTGGTGGATAACCTCTTCTGATCTTGGCAAATTTTATTTTACATGCGGTTTATAAATCTTTAATGTTTCTGCATGCACTGCATCTGTTTTGAGTGCAGCATGTTCCTATAATTTCTGTAATAGTTGAGATTTTTAAAATCTACTTTGTGAAATGTGAAATGTCTGAATGACTATCACAAAGGTCAAGAAAATTCATATCTGGCAAATCCTACAACTTGCTATAACCCTTAATCCAATGGTGCACACAGTGCTTTCTCTGCAGCATGGAATTCTAAGTAATGGTATGCAAATGAACACTCACACGGTTACATGTTTTCTTTTTTCTCCATTTTATTATAGGTCCCTTTAAGCCGATGCCTTCTGTATAAAACTTAAGATAAATCTAGGGTTTAGCAAGAATGTAGTCTGAAAATCTTGTCATCCTTGCCACTGAAATCTCACTAGTGTAATGCTTATTCCAAGGACATATTTTTTTTTTCCAAAACATCAATTTTTTTTCGTAATCGTTATGAGTAAAAAAAAAAAAAAAAAAAAAAAATACATAAATGTTCACTGTATTTTGAAGGACACTGAAAATATTGTGAAGTAACACATACTGAGCATCCCTCTTTAGCAAGCTCAAGCAACTGGTGCTGTTCAGGTTTGTCCGAGCAAATACAGACTTCCCATAGAGGAACATGGCAATAATTGATGCGAGGACGAGTAGATATGACAAGGGTATTTTAGTTTTGAGATTACAAGGTCTCTGTAGATAGGTGTTCAAAGGGTGTTTGTAGGTGTTATGCTGCTGTCCTAGGTCCATTCAGATTTGTGAGCGGTCACACCTTCTTTTTTACTGCTGTTCCTTTTCCCTTACTATATGCCAGATGTAAGATTATCGCACATAAGTGGGTATGTTTATGTAAATACACAGCATGTCCAAAAATGTCATATATTGGAACTGGATACCTTGTCATTGCATATAGACATGTATGTGCATGTGCACATACTAATCCAGCATCCTGTATATGTGCTGTAATACACAATGTTCAGCTGTTTGAATACAAAACTGTTCTTTATATATATATTTATTTAGAAGCATTAGACAAATTGTGTAGCGTTTTTATACATATTTTTATGAATCCGAAGGTATATGGGTTCAGTAAGGTAAACCATTTCTGGGAGTTTTGGTATTTACGGCAAGCTTAATATTGTATATGTTTCTGTGTAACACTGTTGGCAATCATAACATACTTGTTCTGAGAGTTCAGTCTAATCTTTAGTTTAGCTTTTAATCATTTTGTGTTTTGAACAGATCCTCTTGATGTAATTGATGTGGACTGGTCTAGTCTAATGCCAAAGCAGCTGAAAGAACCACGGGAGTCTGGGGCAGCACTCTTAAAATTTACTCCTGGTGCTGTCTTGCTCCGTGTTGGCATTTCAAAACGGTTAGCTGGTCCTGACCTCTTCAATAAAGTTAAGGACACTTGCCGGCAATCTCTAGAAAAACCTAAAGGTAACTTTTTTCTTTTTTTTTTAATGGTAGAATGACTCAAATTAATATATTGATTTTGTCCATTTAATCCTGTTATTTTCTGTACGGTGTCCCTATAAAGCAGTGTTTCTCAACCCCAATCCTCAGGGCCAACCAGCAGGTCAAAGTTTAGGTATATCCCTGCTTGAGCACAGGTGAACTAATCAGGGGCTCAGTACTTCTGTTTAACCATTACTGAGCCCCTGATTAACTCACCTGTGCTCAAGCAGGGATATACCTAAAATGTGACCTGCTGTGGCCCTGAGGACTGGAGTTGCGAAACACTGCGATAGAGATATTATGATCAAATTATTTTTATATGGTTTTTGAATGGCTAAAATTGATTAGAATAAAAAACAGCCTTAAAATGATTCACTTCCATTCACAATTATTCTCTACTACAGACTTTGCTTTTCTTTACTGTGCCTGCTTCTGACAAGTTCTGTCTTACCTGGGTGTACACTTGTAAACTGAGATGCTTATGAGAACACTGTCAGTACATACTGTCACATTCTAGTAGAAACTAGCAGCACATTTAATAAAAAATAATAAATTAAAGGCTGATTTTATTTTTTTTCCATTTTGAAAACATTGCTTTTTATCAAGTGAACATCTTCAAAATAGTATATTTTAAATGTGTTACTGAATAAAATGTTAAACTTACTACAGAGCTTTAAAGTAGGTCATTTTGCTAATGTAACTTAATTGGGATCTAGTCTCTTTATTTCGGGGCAGCATCCCGTCAGAACAGAGGGGTTAAGCATACTGTGGGCAAATAACTATTTCCACCTCCGACGTGGGGCAACTCGATCGGTGCCGAGTCGACAGCGAGGACCTCAGGCGCGCCTGTCATAGCTCAAGGCCTTTTCTGTCGGCGCGCCTTATGAGCCAGATTGGAGGTGGTGCTGTGGCGCAGCGCTCAACCCCACTGTTCTGACGGGATGCGGCCTGAAATAGAAAAGGGCCCTTAATTGTTGGGTGAACATTCAGAATATTGAATGCATTTGTATAAAAATGTTTGGTAATTGTTTAATTAAACTTAGCGTTTGGAGGTTTAATTGTTTATTTTCATTGTAAGAGCATTCCAGCAGAAGTGATTTCTTTTTTACATTTAATTACACATATTCAAGGAATTCAAACAAACCATGTATAAAATGACTTCTTGCACTTTCTGTTTAATTCTTCTTTGCAGTGTTTATTTTGCAGCAATTAGTGTGTAATATGTTGGTTTTCTGTGAAAGCTTTTTTTATTCTGTTCGAACTATCTATTCTGTTCGAAATACCAGTTTATTTATATTATATAACTATTTCTTTTCATCTAGTAACATAAAAGTGAACATTTTAACATTTGTCCTTTTTGCTACTTTCTATTCTTGGGTGCCTTGAATAATATAAATGTTTGTGTGTATATAGGAAAAGTTAAACCTAAACATCAGGTGAAGATGTTGTGAAAACAATCAAATATGAACTTGGTTCTCTTTGTCTATCTGATTTTATTTAGATGCAGAAACCTTGTTTGAACATGAACTTGGAGCATTAAACATGGCTGCTTTAATGAGGAAGCAGGAGAGAGCCGGCTTGCTTAGCAACCTTGGACCTTGTTGTAAAGCACTGTGTTCTAGGAGAGACCTTGCAATTCGAAAGCAGCTTGTGCAAAATGAGAAGGTAAATGATTAGTCATGTTTTGTTTTCAATGTAGTAATCAAATAAAACAAAATGACATTCTGATGAACTTTTATGTGCAAATTAAGGTACATGCAGTGCTTCCTGATTTTAATATTAAAATAAACTACCTAAGTGTCTATTTGCATATTTTGCAGTCCCTACAAAGATCTGTTCACTGTAGCTATGAAAACAGTGTTTCTATAATACTAAATTCACTAGCCATTGAAAGACTGTCAACATGCAGCTGAGACAGTCTGCCATTAGCTAATACATCTAGTACTATAGACCCATTATATGCATCAGCAACAGGAGGAGGACTTTTGCAGGGGTTGTTTGGAAGACTTTAGTGAGTAAAAATAGAGCTTTTGAACACTTGTTAATAAGTTTAATTGTGCAAATCAATACTTTGTGGTTTTCTTACTTTGAGAATATCATAAGCCAAAACTATTTATTTTGATATTAAAAGGGTAGTGTTATTATCCACTTCACATTCTGGGTTAAGAAGCTTTAGACTACTATAATATTCAAAGCAAATACTGGTGCAAAATGTGAATTATGTGGTGGTGTTACTACAAAAAATAGTAGTAGTTTAATGGTATTATATTCTAACATTACATAGTAACATCCACTGCTAATTAATTTATTGGATGGCTAGAAAAAAGTATCTGTTTCAGGTCATTTTAGTATGCTTCACGAGTGTTTGTTACTTAAGTTACCTTTCATACTGTGTCACAAAGAGAAGACTGCATAAGTCTAGTTATAAGTTAAACCTAAGCATAACAAGTCAAGTCCATCTTAAAATTTAAAGAACTAAAATGAGAAAGTAGGTGCCTAATATGTGCACATGATTAAAAATCAAAAACGTATATTTTCGTAATCTTTAAGTCTGTTTGTTTTTATATGCATCCATTTTATCCATCCATGTGATGTATTTATGTCCAGGCTTAATCCATAAACCTAGTATCTTTTAGTAATACAGTCAATAAAAGGCTGCTAATTACAATGTGAGATTTTCCCCCCAAGTTAAGTGAAAAAATGTCTAACAATATTAAGAAACCTAATTCACAAAATGTAAACTTTTAAAATTTTAATGATTTATTTTGTTCGCTAGTTTTTTAGATTTGCCATTTGAATGGAGTGTTTACAGTGACTGAAAATTCAAGATGTGCTAGTTTTTCTAAAAAAAATAAAAATATTTTATCTTCATTTCACAGGGCACTGTGAAACAGACATATTCAAATCCTCCTATAGTTGACAGCGAGCTGCTGAGATTGAGTTTACGTCTCTTTAAACGCAAACCATCAAACTGTGTCTTGATACAAGAAAAAACTGAAGACTGCAAACTTACAGACTCAAACAAGCAGATGGAAGCCTGTGCTTCCTAACTCTGAGAGAGACTGGTTTATTATAAACCTCACATTGGAAATGTGTATAGTTTCTTTAAAAATCTTGTGAACATTTCATTTCATTATTTTTAACTTTTGAAATTGGACACCTTTCAAGGCATGTATCTGAAAAGTGCAAATATAAATGTGTTTTATAACATTGTTTCCTCTGGTCATTGGCTAGTAATGTCCTAAAATATTTTATTGTGTACATTAAAACTTGTCTTCTGAAGTCTTTTTTTATGGGATAACTAATTTTTGATAATGCTAATAAGTACAGCAGTTAATTTATTATATTAATATTTACTGTGAGCAAATATTATTATTATTTTATTAGCTTTTTTGCTGTTTTACTTGTGTGAGTGATACTACTGGGAGTTGCAGTTTCTGTCACTCTTAACATATGTTCCATATTACTGAGGCATATGAAGATCTGATCTTCCTTATACAGTTTGTCCATTATCAAGCTCTTCAGAAGATCATACTATAAAATCTGACTTCACACACACCCTACCTACAAGGATCTGAAAAAAAGAATTGTTGCTCTACATAAAGATGGCCTAGGCCAGGCGCAGGCAATTTGCCAAAGGGGCCACATGAGAAACTGGGACTGTTGTGGAGGGCCACCCTCCAGTGCCATATATGCATGTATGTATATATAACTACATTTTCTTGTCAAAAACCCCCAGGCCCCCCAGCAGCAATATGTGCCCCTTTGCAGCACCATTCACCCCTCCAAAACCCCTCGGCAGCACCATTCACCCCTCCAAAACCCCTCGGCAGCACCATTCACCCCTCCAAAACCCCTCGGCAGCACCATTCACCCCTCCAAAACCCCTCAGCAGCACCAATCATCACCCAACACCCCTAGGCCTCCTCAGCAGCACCATTCACCCCTTCCACCCCCTCAGCTGGTCAAAATTCCTCTGCAGCAATTTTGAGCCCCTCAGCAGCCATATTCACCCCCCAGGGCCCCCTTAGCAGCAATATTCACAACCTGACCCTCAGGAGCACCATTCATCCTGCCCCTGTGCCCCCATAGCAGCAACCCCCCCCCCCCCCCTCAAAAAAAAAAATAACAGGCCCCTAAGCAGCCATATACACCCCTGGGGCCCCTTCGGCAGCAACATACAACCCCAACACCCTCAGATGCTATTATAACCCCACAAGCCCCCACCCCAGGGCCCCCTGAGCAGCAATATTCACTCCCCATACCCGCAGTGCACCCTCATTGGCAATATTCACTCTCCAAACCTACAGGGCATTATTCACCCCCCCCCCCCCCCCCCCCAAAAAAGAAAGAAAACTAGGGTTTCCCAGCAGCATCATTTACTCCCCCCAGAAAACTCAGGGTCCCTTGTTGCACAATTCATCCCTCCTCAGCAGCCATATTCATTCCCAGGGCCCCCCAAGCAGCACCATTCCCTCCCCCTACTTGTGAGTTGCAGTCCCTTCCCAGATGCAATTGCTCAGAGGTTGGGTATTCTTCCCCTGCCGGAGCTTCATACTGCAGGGCAACGCCTCTCCTGTGGGAACGTTTAGCATTTTGAGCTAGAATTTGGCTCCTGTTTTGTCCTAATGGACTTTGTGCAAATAACCCTATGATCGCAGCTATGCGTACCGAAGTTACCTGCCTAGCCCTGAAGTGCTTGCACAGGCGACTCCAATGGTCCTGCCGTTGCAGTCATTGCCGTCTGATCTGCTGGGGAATGGGAGACATCCTTGGTTTGCAGTGCAGCGAGGCGGCACTTGTTTACTAAATGCGGCGCAAACTGCCATTTTGAGGAGTGTGTGCCTATATGAAGGTCGCCGGTGGTGGCAAAGAGGGTGAGGTTTTCCCTGATTTGCAAGTCCACTTAAGGGGAGAGGTAACCTCTTGTCAATTTGTGCATTATTTCCCTGCTGGCTGTTCCGCAAACATTTGAGTATGCAAGGCACAGCTAGTGTATTTTGCAGGGTGCAGTTATTGTATTGAATGTGGTTGATATTTGGCTGTACTTTAAGCTGTGGAGTATGTGCATTAAAATAGTTTTTTTTTTCTAGTGATGATCTTGGGTTAATTGCTGTTGACATTGGCCATGACACATACTGCCCTGAGTAGCAGGGTTGTGAATTCATAAAATAATTCAGTGGCATTTAATTAAGTCTCTTCCAATGAATCTCAGAGCACCACTGTGGCACCTTTTGTATATCTAAAACTGCAAAAAAATTTTTTTAGAAAGTTGAACTGGGAAGGTGAGCTGTTGTAACAAATTCTTTCGATTCTACAGCAGCATAACTACGTATAAAAGTTAATAATCACTGTATTTATTTATTTTTACATATTTTGAAAAACTACGGTACTTGACCATTATGGTCCATAAGTTGCAACAGGAATTTGCCATCCCAATGACCCGAGAGCTTGTGCTGGATAAAAAAGAGAACAACCCCAAGTCCTCAGTGAAGGTTTGGTGAAGAAATTGCAGAAGCAGGAATGGGCATCGTGTTTGGAAAAAGCATACAGTTCAACAGCTGTAATGCGGAGTAATTTTAATTATCTGGCTCGCCTTTCTTGTTGGCTTAGAGCCTGTATACAATCTGGTGTACTGACAAAGTCCAGTGTTCAAGTTATGTTCGGATTCTATAGCGCACAAGCTTACAGTGGATATACAAAGTCTACACACCCATGTTAAAATGTCAGGTTACTGTGCTGTAAAAAAAATGAGACCAAGATAAATAATTTCAGAACTTTTTCCATCTTTGATGTGACCTATAAACTGTACAACTCAATTGAAAAACATACTGAAATGTTTTAGGTAGAGGGAAGAAAAAATATAAAAATAAAATATGGTTGCATAAGTATGCACACCCTTAAACTAATACTTTGTTGAAGCACCTTTTGATTTTATTACAGCACTCAGTCTTTTTGGGTATGAGTCTATCAGCATTGCACATTTTGACTTGGCAAGATTTACCCACTCTTCTTTGCAAAAAACACTCCAAATCTGTCAGATTGCAAGGGCATCTCCTGTGCACAGCCCTCTTCAGATCACCCCACAGATTTTCGGATTCAGGTCTGGGCTCTGGCTGGGCCATTCCAAAACTTTAATCTTCTTCTGGTGAAGCCATTCCTTTGTTGATTTGGATGTATGCTTTGGGTCTTTGTCATGCTGAAAGATGAAGTTCCTCTTCATGTTCAGCTTTCTAGCAGAAGCCTGAAGGTTTTGTGCCAATATTGACTGGTATTTGGAACTGTTCATAACTCCCTCTGGCCTCAGTTCCAGCTGAAGAAAAACAGCCCCAAAGCATCATGCTGCCACCACCATGCTTCACTGTGGGCATGGTGTTCTTTTGGTGATGTGCAGTGTTGTTTTTGCGCCAAACATATCTTTTGGAATTATGGCCAAAAAGTTCAACCTTGGTTTCATCAGACCATAACATCTTTTCCCATATGCTTTTGGGAGACTTCAGATGTGTTTTTGCAAAATGTAGCCTGGCTTGGATGTTTTTCTTCGTAAGAAAAGGCTTTTGTCTTGCCACTCTACCCCATAGCCCAGACATATGAAGAATACTGGAAATTGTTGTCACATATACCACACAGCCAGTACTTGCCAGACATTCCTGCAGCTCCTTTAATGTTGCTGTAGCCTTAGTCTTTTTTACATGAAAGGTCCACTTAAGTTCAAGGGAAAAAAAAAAAAAACTTGTTGGTTGAGGAATATAAAAGGAATAATAACAATAATAACAGCTGTATAAGCCATGGACATTTGTGAAAAAATATACATTTTTGAAGACTCTCTTTGGAAGTACAAAAAATCCATTTTGTGTTTGTTACATCATCTCCAGAGCACTGAATAGTGAGGGTGTGTCTCAGTGAAGAAACGGGTGGGGAAGGAGGGAAGCAACATCCATTGTAATGATAATCAGATAAGACTAAATTAAGACTCCATTAATGTAAACACCACACAATCCGCCACTATATAATGACTCTCTCCAGGGTCCTGCAGAGGCATCAACATTTTTTTTTTCCCAATTAAAAACTAGATATATGACTTTAATGGTGCTTATTGATGCTATATATTAAACAAATAATTTGTAATGCATATTATTGTACAGCACACAAAACACTTTTATCAATAGAAACTAATATATATATATATATATATATATATATATATATATATATATATATATATATATATCACATATTATAATTGTCTAACTGCGATTCGTCGTCACGCTTCAGACGAATCGCAGTTAGACAATTATAAAGTGCTGCGCATTGCGCAGAGCGCGGCGCGAGCCGCGCTCTGCGCCCGAGCCGCGCTTGCGCAGAGCGCAGCATGAGCTGCGCATGCGCAGAGCGCGGCGCAAGCCGCGCTCTGCGCCCGAGCCGCGCTTGCGCAGAGCGCGGCGTGAGATGCGCATGCGCAGAGCGAGCCGCGCTTGCGCGCGCGGCCCAACACCAGGTAAAAGAGTGGGGAAGAGTGGGGAAGAGGGGTAGAGGCACAGAGGGAGAGTGGGGAAGAGGGGAGGGAGAGTCACAGAGGGAAAGTGGGGAAGAGGGGAGGGAAAGTGGGGAAGAGGGGAGGGAGAGTCACAGAGGGAGAGTGGGGAAGAGGGGGGGAGAGTCACAGAGGGAGAGTGGGGAAGAGGGAGGGAGAGTGGGGAAGAGGGGGGGAGAGTCACAGAGGGAGAGTGGGGAAGAGGGAGAGTGGGGGAGAGTGGGGAAGAGGGGGGGGAGAGGCACGGCACAGAGGGAGAGTGGGGAAGAGGCACAGAGGGAGAGTGGGGAAGAGACACAGAGGGAGGGGGGAGAGACACAGAGGGATAGGTGGGAAAGAGACACAGGGGAGGTAGAGGAGGGGGAAAAGACACAGGGGAGGTAGAGGAGGGGGAAAAGACACAGGGGAGGTAGAGGAGGGGGAAAAGACACACAGGAGGGAGAACATGGGGAAGATACACATGGGAGGGAAATGGGGGGGGGAACAGACACAGGGGGAAGGGGGAAAGAGACACAGGCCAGGGGGGAACAGGCACAGAGGGAGAGGGGGGAAGAGACACAGGGGGGAGAGATACAGAGGGTGAGGGAGGAAGAGACACAGAGGGAAGGGGGGGAAGAGGTACAGAGAGAGGGGGAAAGAGGCACAGAGGGGGGGAACAGAGGAAGGGGTGAAGAGACACAGTGGCGAGACACACAGAGAGAGGCGGGGGAAGAGGCACAGAGGGAGAGGGTGGAAGACACAGAGTGGGGAGAGACACAGAGGGTGAGGGGGAAGAGACAGGGAGGAAGAGGCACAGAAAGAGGAGGGGGAAGAGACACAGGGGAGTGAGAGGAGGGGGAAGAGACAAAGGGGAGAGAGTGCAGGGGGGAAGATACACAAGGGAGGGAAATGGAGACACGAGGAAGGAAAGTAACAGACACAGGGCTGAGGGGGAACAGACACAGGGGAGGGTTGGGGGAGACACAGGGGAGGGTTGGGAGAGACACAGGGTAGGGTTGGGGGAGACACGGGGGGGGAGATGCATAGGAGGGAGAAGGGGGAAAGAGACACAGGGGAGGGGTTTAGAGACACGGGAGGGAGAGGGAGGTAAAAACACAGGGGGGGCAGGAGATACAAAGGAGGTAGACGAGGTGGAAGGAGACACAAGGGAGGGAGAGGAGGGGGGAAATAAGACACGAGGGAGGAAGTAGACAGAGGGAGAGACTCGCAATGAGCTCCAAAGGGGCTCATTGCAAGGCCTGTGATGAGCGCCAAAGGCGCTCATCACAAGGCCAGTAAAGTAGAGGGGGAGAGGCTTACATTGTGTGGCAAACAGCATTGCCAGGCTTCAGTTTTTATTGCCGTCATTTTTGACGGGCAAGTCGCTAGTAGATATATATAGATAGAGTTTTTTTATATGGTATTTTAAATAAGTAAACTTGATAGACAAGCATTACATTTTTATCTTTAATATGCAACTTTTCTTTACTGTATGCTTTCAAGATTGTTTTCTTGTAAACAAATGTTCTTCGTAATTAGATAAGTTGGTGAAAAATTGGGGTGGATATAAAATCTGGTCAGTAGCTCTACATCTGGGGAAGGAACTGGCAACTCTCTATGGTATATTTGCCAAGATAACCTTAACAAGCACAATCTGAGCCATGGTCTGCTATGGTCCATGGGGTCACGGAGAGTCAGACACAACTGAATGGCTCAACAACAACAGCTCAACATACCACTAGCAATGAGTGAACAATAATAATATCCCTAATATAGGAAATGTAACTACTCAGCCTGCACAGCTGATTCTATTTAGTGCCGTCAACTAGTGCAACTCATTATGAATTCTTGAGAATTCGGGGGATAAAAGCAGTCTAAAACCATTAATTACAAAAGCTTATAACTCACTGAATTTAGTAACAATTACAAAAAGGAAAACACATTTTCCACATGCTTTTTACTATCACATATATAGTTCTCAGCAGCGCAGGCTTACGAAAATCCGTTGGTAACGCCAGGCAACGAGCGCCGAAGGCGTCGTTCATCTTTATGACCCCACACGACTTTGGCAGTGAGAGCGCCAAAGGCGCTCACTGCGCTGGTGGAGATGAGCACCGACTCCACACGGCTTAAGCATCATACCTACGACCCGCGGGACTACAGATCAACAGAAAACTCAAATACACAATTCACAGTGCGAGACCCATAGCATTTTGAAAAAAATTGCCTGCAAAAATTACGGCCTGTAACTCTTTGAAAAGGAAACAGTCACTTACAGGAAAAAAAATCCGACCTGCAAAATATACGAAGTTAACAGCCGAACCATGCAAATTAAAAAACACAAAAAATACAAAACAAGCAATACAAAAAACATCACACTCAGCAGAGGGGGACACCCAGGACGTCTGAGTGAGGTTGCACGCAAAGTCGAATTTCCAGATTTTCGCTTCTTGAAAATCGCCTATGCCAAAAAAACCCGAAAACCAGGCTACACGACCCTTAAGCATGCAAAACACCACCAGGCACATATGACTTTTGGCTAGGAATGTACAAGCTACAAAATACACTATTAGAAAGGGCGCAAAATGCTCGAGATCCGCGTAACACATACACAATCGCCACTATTTTACAACACTAACTTAAAACTAATAACATTACCATTCTAAAATGCCGCTTTACACAACTAAACAAACGGTTTATTGTGTGGTTGGGTTTGATCGTACCGCAACCCGTGTTAGCCTTAGCACTCAAGAGATCCCATCTGCGTAATGATGATGACCTCAATAGAAAGACTATAATAACACGAGTTCTCAATATATAAGAGGGGCTTTCGTGTACGATGGTCTGATGTGCAGCTATTCCCGAAAGCACTGTTCACGCCGGTGCTTTATGGATACATAAAAGAGTTTTGTTGTGGGAATGTCTGTAAAGCGCACAATCATAAGTGTATTTAACACAACGTTTCCGGCTGATGTTCTCTGTTTAAGTATATGCCGTATATGTTGGTGTTACTCCATGGTACTTGAGTCCGTGTGGGGCGGTACGTGGACTTCTTCTTACATCCATTATTGAGCAAGCTGCCTTCATACACCAGGGACACCCTGCATGTCCTAGAAATCTTCACCCAGGTGGAATGGCGAGACTCATACCACTGGTTGACTCTGGATGTCACCGCACTTTACACTTCCATTCCCCATATCCAAGGGGTGGAAGCCGCAGAACACTTCCTGAAAACCCAAGGGGACATGGAAAGCTCCCAGATCAACTTTTTAACTACATCTATCATGTTCATTTTGGAACACGATTACTTTATGTTCGAAGAGTCGTTTTATGCACAAAAACGAGGGACTGCTATGGGGACGAAGTTCGCCCCAAGCTTGGCAAACTTATATATGGGACTCTGGGAGGAAAAGTACATCTGGCACAATAACCCCCTTCTCCAAAAACATCATCCAATGGAAAAGGTACATCGACGATCATGTCCACTGGATCAGAACAGACCAAGCACAACCCTGACGACCACTTCCCACGACCATGTACCTAAACATCTTTTAAGGGACCTGGAGAAGTACAGTGGTCAGGAAGTTCGAAATTGGTACGATCTAGTATGTCTGGAAAGCTATGTCAAGCAAGAGATGATCCCGAGGGGACTGAGGATGCGGAAAAACTGCGCCTTTGATATGACAGAATCAAAACACATAAATGAATGGGAAACTGCATTAGAGGACTGCTCCTTTAAACTGATGGACATCCTGATTAAATTCAGGAAAGAGAACATGTCCAGGATCAAGGACCAACTAGAGAAAACGATCACAGGCCTATCAGTTTACCATGAAGATCCGTATTGTCAAAAAATTGATAAAGACATCAAACTTTGTATTAACAAACTAGAACACGAGATCTACATAAGAAAAAGGGAAAAGTTTAACAGAGACCTAGAGGATTATAAACATATCAGCAAAAACCAAGACCGTCGCCATCTACAGGCAACACACCCACAAAAAAACCTGTGGGGCAACAGACAGCAAAATAGAGGTCAAAGAGCTCCATATAACAACCATCCAACAACACAGACACATAAAGGATACAGAAGACCACCTATACAGGGTTACTCCCCCAGGGAACAATATACCACCACAACATATAAAACATAAGTGCACACTTGATCCCAGGGACCTACAAAAAAGAGATACTGTGGACAAGTACAACCTCAACAGATTCAGATATAACAAAACAGAAGTTGCATGCAAAACAGACAACCCGAAAAAAAGAAAAGAGAAATCACACCACATAATGAAGGCCAACCCAAGGACCTTGGAAGAACAACCATCAACTAGTTACTACCAGAACTATCATCAGCAGCCTTCTTCTTTTTTAGTCCAGGACAGGAAGCTACAACTATCGGATCACTGGCCACTACCAGTATCCCCAGTCCTCACACCACCAGCATTGAGGAGAAAAAAGGAGACCATCTGGAGAACCAGGAGAGGCCCCAGAGGAGGAAGGAGATGTCATAAGCGCAAAGAGAATGAAGGGACCCCGGCTAACACCATCAAGATATTCAACCTCTCGTCTAGACCACCAGACGAAAAGGAAGAATTGATCCTGAAAAGAGGCCTATCCTTTGCACCTGACACGGAACCTAACCCTTTTGAACTGTTCATTGACATCCACAAGTTCATCCGGAAAATCACCTTACGGCGCCACTTTGGGAAAATGGCAAAATAACATGAATTGGCAACTGACACAGCTGACATAGCCTACATCGAGGAAGGAGATCGAGCGACACTAGAGATCCTGGAAGATCTCATCTCCCCCAGCCAATCACAAGAACTGTCCATCCATGTAGAACCACAAGAAGGGCGATATGACACATCGATCCCCCCAGAAGAAGAAAAAAGAGTGATACACTCTAATCTTAAACCAGCATCCACATTCTTCCCAAAACAATCACAAGGGAACCATATCCCAGTTTTTACCAAGCTGCTTAGGAGATATATGGAAAATATTTGTTCAAAAAAACATATTAAAAGACCAAACTTGACTAAGGAAGAAAAATAAAAATTAGACATCCTCAGCAAGGACACCACTATCATCATCAGGCAAGCAGACAAAGGGGGTGGTATTGTCATACAAGACAGAGGTGATTACCTTAAAGAAGCGTACCATATTATTCAAGACCAGGACACGTACGCTTATCTCAAAACAGATCCCACAAAGACATTTTTACATGAATACCAGTCTCTAGTACAAGAAGCACGTCAAAACGGTCTACTTACCACCAAAGAATTTGAATATCTAAATATTCAGACACCCAAGATCGCCGTTATTTACTCACCTTCCCAAGATCCACAAGAATCCACTGATACCTCCAGGATGACCGATAGTATCGGGTATAGGATGCCTCACGGAGAGACTGTCCGAGTACGTGGACTTCTTCTTACAACCACTAGTGAGCAAGCTGCCTTCATACACCAGGGACACTCCGCATGTCCTAGAAATCTTTACCCAGGTGGAATGGCGAGACTCATACCACTGGTTGACTCTGGATGTCACCGCACTTTACACTTCCATTCCCCATATCCAAGGGGTGGAAGCCGCAGAACACTTCCTGAAAACCCAAGGGGACATGGAAAACTTTTTAACTACATCTATCATGTTCATTTTGGAACACAATTACTTTATGTTCGAAGAGTCATTTTATGCACAAAAACGAGGGACTGCTATGGGGACGAAGTTCGCCCCAAGCTTTGCAAACTTATATATGGGACTCTGGGAGGAAAAGTACATCTGGCACAATAACCCCTTCTCCAAAAACATCATCCAATGGAAAAGGTACATCGACGATATCATCATCATCTGGGAAAACAGCGATGACCTAACCATGAACACATTCTTCACGGATGTCAATGAAAACAATATGAACTTGTTGTTCACCATGAATCATAACCCACGGTCAATCCCATTCCTCGATGTAGCACTGACAGGGGAACCAATCGGTGTGACCTCGAAACTATACACCAAACCTACTGACACAAACGGCTATCTACATGCATCCAGTGGACATGATCCCAGATGGATCAGAAATATACCCTTTGGCCAGTTCCATCGAGTCCGCAGAAACTGCTCTAAGACTTCACTTATGATGCAGAGAGTAAGAATCTCACCAAAAAATTCAAAGAAAAGGGCTATAATATGAAAATAGTGAAAGAAGCAAATGAAAAAACAAGGATCCTCAAACAAAATGAACTCATTAAAAAGAAAGACAAAACAACAAGAGGAAACAAGAATGAGTGCAGATTCCTCACCAGATACAACAAAGCAGCTAAAAACATCTCAGCAAGCGTAAAGAAGCACTGGCACATCCTGAGAGAGGACGACATCCTCCGGGATATCCTCCCAGAGGCTCCAACTGTCACCTTTAAAAAGAATACAAACCTGAAGAATTTCCTGGCTCCAAGTGAGCTTAAGAAACAGAACCACAATAACACAGATACTTCAAAGATACCAGGAACCCATAAATGCGGGGCCAAAAGATGCATCACTTGTGGCCATATTTCAAACAAGGATAAATACCTAATAGTATCACATACAACCCAAAAGGAGTACAAGATACATCACATGACCAACTGCAACACAACATACATTGTGTACGTGATCACATGTATTTGTGGGAAACAATATGTAGGCAGCACGAAGAGACCTCTCAAGGAACGGTTCAGAGAACACCTAAAGAACACCAGAAAAGGTGTACTTACAAACGGATACTCAGCACACATCACGAAAATGCACCAAAAAAATACCAAGGGGACTATCATTAAAGCAGTGGAACACATCCCAATTGCAGCCAGAGGGGGTGACCGACTACTTACCCTCAGACGTAGGGAGACCAAGTGGATCCACAGGCTAAAGACATTGGAACCAGAGGGCCTAAACCGGGATATAGACTTGGCCGCATTCCTAGAATCCTGAAAACTCTTGTAATATATTGTTGAATTTATTTGTCACTGAGGAAGCTGCAGATCACAGCAGCGAAACGCGTCTGACACTTGTTTTACTATCTATTGATTTTACGATTTTTAGCACTGGATTTCTGTACCAGAATCAAACCGTAATTTTTAACAAATAAATATATTTTTATCCATGAAAATGGTCTGAAGTACTTGTGCTTTGGGGAACCCCGACACGCACACTCGAAAAGTACACAGCATCAGACTAAATAATATCACCGCCCCACACGGACTCAAGTACCATGGAGTAACACCAACATATACGGCATGGAGTAACACCAACATATACGGCTCAGACGACTAAAAGTACATAAGGGGAGAGGCTCGCTATGAGCCCGAAGGTACTCAAAGGACTAAAAGCCTTACATTGTGTGGCAAACAGCATTACCTGCCTTACAATTTTATTGCAGTCATTTTTTGACGGGCAAGTCGCTAGTATTGTAAATAATATAGAGCACGATTCAACTACAAGTCCGCATCTCGCAGGATACAGGCAGTATGTCTGTGGGCGTGCTGTGGGCACCCTTTCGTCTCCAATTCCGGTGCTATCCAATTGAAGGAGCCCGCAAGTTACGGCCTGAAAGCCGACTCTCTAAACTATGCTCTTGTCCGTAGCAGTTCAGGGCGGAAATAGGATCAATTATTCAAGACCGTAACCTCCCATTTCAAAACAGCCAATAGACGATAAGAACGGCATCATTACATCAGTAAAACATGGAGGCTACATGTCAATCAATTAGATTCGGGGGTCCGATATGCGATGGGACTCGCAAACCCTCAAAGTACGAAATTATAAACATGAATGCCAATACTGTTCTAGTCCATATGGGTGGCCTGATATGTATTAACTCATTGATTCCCGAGATCGATATAACCCCGAAATGACACATACAAAAAAATCTTATATACTGCTGATTTGCAAGCTTGAGACTGTTGTGCAATTAATTATAATGTCTTTCATCGCTTTCCCCGTTTTTTACAGTGCAGTATTGATTTTTTATTTGCATTTACAGTGCTGCAGACAGGGGTTAAATCACCTTGTAGATTTTCTCGTACATTTGCCTTTTTACGAGTGTGTGAAACCATTTGTGGCCTTAGGGAACTGGAGTAATTGAATAGCGATTTTTGATATTAGCGATTGTAACTCTTGCGGAAGTGAAAGATCAAAGGCTTTGGGAGGCTGTAAGTTCTGGGTTTAACCATCGTAAAGTTTTCAAGCTCGTAACCGGTAAACCGTCTGGAGCCCGCAAAAAGATGCCAATTGAATAGGAAATTAACTTGGTGACAATTACTAAGGTGTGAAGCAATTAACTGCATTCTATTATCACAACTAGATTATCATAAAATTGTAATCTAATTTAAAAAGCTGCTAAAATATACAAATGTTTTGTAAAACTTTTATACTCTGTAATCATATGCATATGCCTGGCAAAGCTTATGTTTTATTTAATATTATGGTTATTAAAAGTTCACAAACATGAGTCCTAATTATGCATAGAGAATTCTACACTGCAGATCTTGTTCAAACAAATGGGCATGTTAAAAGCCTTGGGAAAGATTGCTTTGACTTAAATAAATGTCAGAAAAAATAGCAACTGCATATTGGAAATTAGTTTGTACCAGCATTAGTTAATGCAGGGCTAATAGTGTTTTTTTTACATTTCATTTTCTATAATTCATGTGCATGTTAATAGCCTGAAATGAGTGATATATGTGCCTTTTTGACACAGTTTATCCCATCAAAGTCAGTGCATTTACAGGTATGTCTTTTGGTGCTATCCTGGCAGTGCTGTCTAAACTGCATGTGCTCTCTAGAATCAAATCATTAGAGTCCAATTATTTTCTTGAAATTTGCATATATAGTTATGCATAATATAATCTGATAAAACAGCCTGCAACCAGTATTTATAATGGAGTGTTTTATTTAGACATTTTTATTTTTTTCCACCGTGAGTTCAACTCAAGCTGGACATCCATGACTGCAGTGTGTTTGATGTCACCCTAGCTGAATACTTTTAAAGGACCACCTTAGTGCATTTACTATTAAAACTATGTTTATTTGTTGGACATGGACTATTAAAATAGTATACAGTTTAAAATAAAAGCTAATATTTTTTCTTTCTTTCCAATGTGTCCATTTTCCTTCAAACAGAACTGTGTATTCCCTCCTATCTTTGCTTATCAAGGGGTGTGGTTAGCTCTGCCTGGACCTGGTCTAAATAAAATAGACCATACTCCGTTCCCACTGGGCATTCTTAGTAAAGGGCGATGATGGCTCATGCACTGGTCGGGTCCTATGGGCAGCTGTTTTCTCTGTGTAGAGCTAATGATGTCATGGAGATCATAGACCAACCTGCTAACCTTCTTTAAAGCTCCTTGATGGTCCAGCCCCCTGATCATGCCTCCTGACAAGGTACAGGGAGGAGTAGATAAGCAAATCTGCCGGAGGAGAAAATAGACAATTTAATGTACAATAATCTATGCCCAACCAACAAACATTTGAGCTTTACTGCTAAATGTACTACAGTTGTTCTTTAATATTATTTTACATAAACTTAGTTGTGTTGGGAATCATAAGTGTAAAGTGAACAATACCTATTGCAATTCCTATAGATGTACACCAACATTATAATCCCTTGTCCAGCATTGATAGGACAGTTTAAGCCTTTTGGTTATTTGTTTTTGTTTGGTTTTACCTCCCCTCACTAAAGAAATTAAGAATTATGTTGGCTTTTTATAATAGACTGTATATGGCCACCTAAAGCTTTAAAGGGACACTGGAATCACACATTTTGCCAAAGTCCTCTGTTGTAAGGGACGGATGCTTCTGGTTGCTATGGCAACACCTGTCTTGCAGACATATTAAATTACAGTGGTTACTTCTCTCGACAAAGGTGCTAATTGCTTCAAAATAATAATTACAAATAAATTGATCCTTGACACAAATTAGTGCATATTTTTCTCTTTATGAATTTTCTATGCATCTAATGTTTGTTCACAGTAGGATGTGTAGGGTGAAGCTATCAAAAAAGAGGAGGTTTTAGGGAGTGTTTGAACGAGCCCAAACACACCTCCAAGACGACCACTGCCTTGTTAAAGAAGCTGAAGGTAAAGTTGATGGTCTGGCCAAGCATGTTAACAGACCCAAACCCTATTGAGCATCTGTGGGGCATCCTCAAACGGAATGTGATGTGGACCCCAGTGGCAACCTGTGAATCTCTGGTGAACTTCATGACCATGAGTGTTAAGGCAGTGCTTGAAAATAATGGTGACCACACAAAATATTGACACTTAGGGGTGTACTCACTTTTGTTGCCAACGGTTTAGACATTAATGGCTGTGTCTTGGGTTATTTTGAGGGGATAGCACATTTACACTGTTATACAGGCTGTACACTAACTACTTTACATTGTAGCAGTGTGTCATTTCTTCAGTGTTGTCACATGAAAAGATATAATAAAATATTTACAAAAATGTGAGGGATGTACTCACTTTTGTGAGATACTGTATGTGTGTATATATATATATATATATATATATATATATATATATATACACACATCAATTCTGTTCTTCCAGATGATTATCATAGATCTTTCATGCACTTTGTGTTCTCCTGCTCTTCTGTATTGACACCGTTCAGTGTGGTAGGAGAGAGCGCACCACTACATAGTGCAGACCATTCACCTTGGTATGCACATGCAGACATATATTACAATAGACTCTCACCTGGATCAAACTCACAGGACTATGAGGTATGTTTTCGCATGGGTTGAATCGCCAAGGAAGTCTCTGGTCCGGCTCCTTGGTCCTTGGCAAATAATAAAGTATATAAATCAGATGTAGATTATGTATTCTTAGTTTGTAGTGTATGTATAACAGATAGACGCGTTTCGCTGCCAGATTCCTCAGTATCTTTTCCCCTTTTAGGGAGACTGCTAGCATTTGTATGAAGAACTTCATCATCTACATCTGTTTTTTATACTGTCTAATATAATTGATTTGATTTGAAAATGTTTATGTGTGTGTTTAAATTTATATATGTCACATATAATAGTTGTCAAACTACGAGACGTCGTCACGCTTTGCGAGCTCGCAAAGCGAGCTTGCAAGAACTGCATCCCTCGCGAAGCTACGCAAGGGTTTGCATTTGCGGAACGTGGAGCCCCAAATGTCGTATGTGTTTGTCCGCAAATGCGTTCCCTCGCGAAGCGGCGTCCGCATTTACGGAAGTGGAGGCGCACACACGCACGACTTAGAAAAAAAACAACAACGATTAAGCCCTTCATTAACCCTGTCACTCATGGGGGTCAATACAGACCCCCATAATCACTTAATTAACCCCTCACTCATGGGGGTCAATACAGACCCCCATAAACCCCTAATTAATCCTGGCATTCATGGGGGTCAATACAGACCCCCATAAGCCCTTCATTAACTGTCACTCATGGGGGTCAATACAGACCCCCCATAAGCAGTTCATTAACCCCCTTACTCATGGGGGTCAATATAGACCCCCATAAGCCCTTCATTAACCCTGTCACTCATGGGGGTCAATACAGACCCCCATAAACCCCTAATTAACACTGTCATTCATGGGGGTCAATATAGACCCCCATAAGCCCTTCATTAACCCTGTCACTCATGGGGGTCAATAGAGACCCCCATAAGCACTTAATTAACCTTCTCACTCATGGGGGTCAATACAGACCCCCATAAACCATTAATTAACCCTGCCACTCTGGAGGGTTAATACAGTCCCCCATAAGCCCTTAATTAACCCCCTCACTCATGGGGGTCAATACAGACCCCCATAAACCGCTAATTAACGCTTTGACTCGTGGGGGTCCATACAGACCCTAATAAGCCTATATTTAACCCCATCAGTCCCATAAGGGTATATTAAGACCAGTATGGGCCTGTTACAACCCAACATTAACCACATAAGTGCCATGACGGTCCTCAAGGACCATCATGACACTAAGTATAAACACTACACTGCACTATACCACCCCAAAAAAAAATGAAATATCAACTAAACACCCTCTACACTAACCTATTAACACCTACACTACACTGCCTACCCCCTAATAACCCCCACCACTCTAATTACATAAAATAAAAAAAACTAAATCACAAAAAAAAAATACATTACAGAAAATAAAAAAACATAAGTCACAAAAAATAAAAAAAGGAACATTACAGAAAATAAAAAAAACATTACAACCCCCCCCCACTACAGAATTTTTTTTTTACACACCTGAAAAGGAAGTACATATAATACAAATACATACAATACATACAATATAATGCATATAATATAATACAATACAATACAATACAATACAATACAAATACATACAATACAATACACCCCTATCTAATATACAATACATTCTATCTAATATACATCCCCCAATCTATCTAAATAAATACCATAATCTAATATACATCCTATCTATATAATATACATACCCCTATCTATCTAAATAAATACCATAATCTAATATACATCCTATCTATCTAATATACATGCCCCGATCTATCTAAATAAATAACACAATCTAATATACAATACATGCTATGCTATCTTTATAAAACACCTAGCTAAAATACAATAAATGCTATCTATATATAAAATAATCTAATTCTAAGCTAAAATAAAATAATTAAGACCACTTACCTTTGCAGATGTCCATTCAGATCAGCCACCTAGGAAAAAAAAAAAAAAAGAAAATTAGTGCAACATGTTTACAGGAAATAAATAAACATTCTAAACATTCTAAATATTATACTCACCTTTCCGGCATGTCCTGTCCTTATTCTTTTCTTCTGCTCCGGAGCGGCACCTGTTAAAAAAAACATAACATTAATACACATACATAAAATAAACATAATCTACATTGTACTTACCTCCCTGCGATGTCTCCGGCCTCCTCCTGTTCCTCTTCTGCCACGCCCTGTAAAAAATAATAATATATATATATATATATATATATATATATATATACTTACATCCGCACTCACGGACATCCCCGACGCTAATGAAGCTCCCGGAGACTTTTCCGGAAGAAAATAGGCAATGGCGCCTTCTGATTGGTTGAAAATGCTGTCTATCAAATTCACCCAATCAGGAGGCGCCAATTTGTGAGCCAATCAGAAAGGGATACACCCTAAAATCCCACTCTGATCGGATAATGCACCTGTCAATCTTTATTTAAACCAATCACAAGGCGCAGATGCCTTCAGCCAATCACAATGGAATACACCCCCACAGGGTGATTGGTTGGAGCATCTGGCATTCTGATTGGTTACACTGACAATAGCCAATCACAATGGAATACACCCCCACGTACTGATTGGTGAAGGATTTGCGCATTCTCATTGGCTATTGTTAATGTCAATCAATATTACAGCCATTCGGAAGGCGCAGATGTCTTCACCAATCAGTACGTGGGGGTATATTCCATTGTGATTGGCTGATGCCAATAAAGCTTTCGGGTTGGTTCAAATAAAGATTGACAGGTGTGTTATCCAATCAGCGTGGTAATTTGGGGTGTATCCCTTTCTCATTGGTTCACAATTGGTGTCTTCTCATTGGCTGAATTTGATAGACAGCGTTTTCAGCCAATCAGAAGCCGCCATTGCCAATTTAATTCTGGAACACTCCGTAGGAAGCTCATTAGCGTCGGAGACACCTGCCAGGGTGGATGTGTGTGGTTTTTTTGTGTGGGGGTGGGGGCGGGGGGTTTACGAGCGGATGCTTTCAGGGCCCATCCGGGTGCAGAACTCCAGGAGGCCGGAGACATCACGGGGAGGTAAGTACAATGTAGATTGTGTTTATTTCACTTTGTTTTATGTTTACGTATGTGTGCTAATGTAATGTTTTTTTTTAACAGGGCCATTGCCGCAGAAGCAAAGATGGAGGAGGACGGGACATGCTGGAACGGGACATGCTGTAAAGGTGAGTATAATATTTAGAATATTTAGAATGTTTAGTTATTTTATGTAAACGTGTTTTATTAATTTTTTAAATCTTTTTTACCCTAGGTTGGTGATCTGAAGAAACATCTCAAAGGTAAGTGGTCTTAATTATTTTATTGTAGCTTAGAATTAGGGTTGCTATATAGAGACAGCATGTACTGTATAGTATATAGATAGTATTTATTGTATATTAGATAGGGGGATGTATAGCACATAGATAGTATTTATTGTATATTAGATAGATAGATAGGGGGATGTATATTAGATAGATAGTATTGTATATTAGATAGTAGGATGTATATTACATAGTGGGATGTATATTACATAGGGGGATGTATATTACATAGGGGTGTATTGTATTGTATTTAATTGTATTGTATTATATTGTATTTAATTGTATTGTATTGTATGTATTATATGTATTTCCTTTTCAGGTGTGTAATTTTTTTTTACTGTAGTGGGGGGGGGTGGTTTTAATGTATTTTTTTATTTTCTGTAATGTTCCTTTTTTTTATTTTTTGTGACTTAGGTTCTTTTCTTTTCTGTAATGTACATTTTTTATTTTTGGTGATTTTTTATTTTTTTTATTTTATGTAATGTAGATTTTTGATGACTTTAGTTTTTTTGATTTCTGTAATTAGAGTGGTGGCGGTTATTAGGGCTTTGGTAGGTAGTGTAGGTGTTAATAGGTTAGTGTAGAGGGTGTTTAGTTAATATTTAATGTTTTATTGGGGGGGTATAGTGCAGTGTAGTGTTTATACTTAGTGTCATGATTGTCCTTGAGGACCGTCATGGCACTTATGTGGTTAATGTTGGGTTGTAACAGGCCCATAATGGTCATAATATACCCTTATGGGACTGATGGAGTTAAATAGAGGCTTATGAGGGTCTGGATAGACCGCCATAAGTGACCGGGTTAAAATGGTGTAGTGCTTACACTTTGGGTCATGAGGGTCCTGGATGACCCTAATGGCACTTATAGTGTTATTACATGCATTCATTACTGTGTTAGAGGGGTCTATATAGTTGAGGCACACAGTACACTCACATTGTGTGGCAAACAGCATTTCAACACTTTCTTTTATTGACCGTCATTTTTTGACGGGCAAGTCGCTAGTATATATATAAGTCATTAGGCACCATCACCTGTAGCACAGTTTGTGATATTAATGTTTATATAGAATGAATAAAGAACATTTTATTTCAAACCTAGTTGGTTTAAGTCCACATCAGAGAAGTTAAAAGATAACATCCGCACATATGAATATCACTTACTGTAATGCTATCTGGGCATTGGATACTATAAAATTAATACACCATAACCAGGCTAAAGGAGTAAAGCTACTTCACATACATTAGTCGCATAAGAGTGCATGAGATTTGACAAAACATACCTTATAGTCCTTTAAGGTTGATCCAGGTGAGAGTCCATTGTAATATACGTATGCGTGTGGATACTAAGGTCAACTCAGTGAATGATCTGCACTATGTGGGGGTGCGTTCTCTCGTACCCTACCCTTTCGGATCCTGCATGGGGCATCACAATTTATTTTCTTTCTAATTAGCAACTAGCTTTATGCCTTTTTTGCTTAATTATGCACTCACTCAGACACACAGATTTCAAACATAATTTTGTTTCCCCATTGTGCAGTGGTCCATTAATCCTTATGCCTTATTAATCAAGTATTTTACATTATGTGCATGAGTTTAATATTGATATAATAATGTAATTTTATGTGTTGTTGTGCCTCATTTTGCATACTGACACTGTGCCAATGCCATGCAATTTGAGCCCACACGCCAATAGCTTGCATGCCAAGGAAGGAGACATTTACAGAACTAAAATGACACAACTGATGTCTTGTGGATATAGTAAATGTCTAGTAAATATGTAAATACAGCTCCTAATGTCGTATCCCTCTCAACTGCAAAGATTATATATTTATTGTGCTCATGTTCATATGACCTGGTATACAATGAAATTCTTGGAAAGGGAAAATATTGCTTAGCTCAACAATTATTTTAATTTATAGTAGCCACTGAAAATAATGGTAATAAGAGATGTTATGAGAGAGCAGGTGAAAGATTTTCCCAGGACACAGTAAAATAGCCAGAGGATAGAACAATAATGACTCTTGTGCTAAGGTAGTGTATTTTGGCAGACAAAAGCTCTAAATTTTTAATAACTAAATTGTCACTATATATATATATATATATATATATATATATATATATATATACATACATACACATGCATATACCTCTTTTACTCATTTAGTGGTCAGAGATGACATTTTTTCATAAAGGATTCTTTTTCTTGATTTCCTTATTCAGTGACAGAATAGTTTTTTAGACTCATAAATATGCATTTAAGAGCTGATCTCTGCCATTTCTTATACAGGAACTAAATATAGGCACACATAGCTATTATAATGAGTGGCTGTGCTTAAAATTCAGGGTGCGTTAGATCATCCTGTGAACTAGGAATCCAAAGCAGAAGCCAAGTACATGGGAACTAAAATAATATCTACAAAATATATTTGTGCCTTCATGGTATTTGGACACATTATATGCTCACCACACTTTTCTGTCCTCTGGCATTATTTTCTCACAGAGGATTATTCGCTCAAGTCCCTTGTAGTTTTACCCTTTTCATAGAATCAATAGACTTGAATGTACTGTATAGTGTCCATACGTTAAAATATCCTAAGGCACCTAGATAGACAATTATATAGTAAACTATCGACTTGCTCGTCAAAAATGACAGGAATACAATTTGAAGCCTGGCAATGCTGTTTGCCACACAATGCAACGTTCTGCCCCCTCTGAGCACCTTCGGCGCTCATCGCGAGCCCCGCTCTGAACGCCTTTGACGCTTATTTTGTGGCTCGCACCGAGTACCTTTGGCGATCATTGCGAGCCTCTCCTCCCAACTACTTCACCACTCATTACAGGCCTCGACAACTTGCAACTTTTGGGAATGCCATGTGTCTCTTTCCACCATCTCCCTCCTGTTGCATCCCTGTGTCTTTCTTCTCTGTGTCTCTGCTGAATCTTTGCGTGGCGCGCAATGACTGCTGTTGGTTTTATTTTCAAAGTCCCGCAAGCGTGACGACAAATCGCCATTTGACAACTATTATATGTAATAATGAGGCGTACGTACTAATATCAATGTCATCGTTATATATACCGTATTGGTCCGAATAAAATCTGTACTTTTTTTCCAATTTTTGAGCTTGCGAGTTATGGCCGCGGCTTATTTTCGCGACCGTAAAAAAAATCATTGCTGATTTGCGAACTTTGCTTGTTAGGTGTGCGGCTTCTGTTCGCAAACGCAAAATGACTGTCGGTTTGCACGATTGCGAGTTAAGGGTGACGATTTTCGTGCTTGAGACTGCGGTATTGAATAGCGATTTACGGTTTTAGTGATTCTAACATCTTGTAAAGCCTGTAACCTGCAAAAAAAAGCTACAGTGCTAATTAGAAAGCCTGTTTCTTGCAATGGCTGATCACTTTGAGAGTCTTTTTCTCTCCAATTTTACGGGTGCGGCTTATATTTGAGTACTATCTTTTTTCTATTTTTTGCCCTTGAACATTACGGGTGCGGCTTATATGCGGGTGCGGCTTATATTCGGACCAATACGGTACAATATATGTGTTTTATGTACTTAGGGCCTCATTCAATTAGAAGCCTGCAACTCGATCGCAGACATCCGAATGGGACTTCTTGGTCTCCGAATTGCGATGCTATTCAATTGCTCCAGGCCGCAAGTTACGGGCCCAAAGCCAAAACCGTAAACCATGCACTGGTTCGGAGAACTTCAGGGCAGGAACATGATCAATTAAGCAAGCCCATAACCTCCCATTTGAATCAGCCAATAGAAAATGAGATTGTCATTATTACAGCAGTAAAACATGGAGGTTACATGTCAATCAATTAGGTTCTGGGGTCCAATATGCGATCAGACTTGCGAAACCAAAAAATAAAGAATTATGAAAATGAATTTCAATACAGTTCTAGTCCATATGTGTGGCCTGATATGTATTAACTCATTGTAACCGAGATCCATTTAACCCAGAAATGACACATGAAAATAATTTTTATTTTCTGCCGATTTGCGAGCTTGAGACTGTTGTGCAATTAATTCTAATGTCTATAATCTATTTCCCCGTCATTTACAGTGCAGTATTGTTTTTTTATTTGCTTTTACAGTGCTACAAATAGGTGTGTAACCCCCTTGCGGGTCCTCTCTAGCACTCGTTGGATTTTCTCCTTCATTTGCTGTTTATGGGTGTGAAAACATTTGCGGCTTGGGGAAATTGCAAAAGTGAAAGATCAAAGGCTTCTGGAGGCTGTAATTTGTGTGGTTAACCATTGCCATTTTCCCAAGCACGTAACTCGGAACCCGTCCCGAGCCCGCAAAAAGACACCAATTGAATACCAAAGTAACTTGCAACCTCACTTACAGGCTTTCGGATATCCCGAAACCTTATTTGAATGGGGGCCTTAGTGTTTTATTTGGTATCTTTACTATATCTTAATTTCATCCTCATACAGTATAGTTGAAAACCAAAGAATGCTTTGACCAATAGAGCTTGCTATGTCTCAACACTTGTTTTTATTTGTTAAGGTTCACTGTATAAGAGGTTCTGACATGGGCATGCAGCTTGCATTATTTCCTTCAAAAGTGATATTGACTGTAAACTAATACTCTGGAGCTTTATAATACACATTTTCATAAAGTAAAATCTAAGAACCAGATACATTTACTGAGGCACTATTCAAATGGATTCAGATTCTTGGCCGTGGTAGAGGCACACTTGCACCTTTTAATTGTCCTTTGGGGGATGCATATTATTCACCATGCCTTCGGGGATTTAATGTATCTTAGTAACTCAATATGATTTAAAAAAAAACTACATAGTATACATATTGCATAAATAAATCTAATATAACTTCAATTAGTTGCTAGTAAAATTGTGATTGGGCATGTGTGATAATTGAGCTTGAAGTTTTAACATTATATTACATTAAAAAATCTCTATAATTACTCTTCTATAAAATAATCATTTAATACTAACAATGTGTGTGTAAGGGTTATATAGAGAAAAAGCATGCCCAGTTATAAATATTTATAATGACACAGGGTAACATTTAAAGGTGTATATGACCACACTATTTATCCAATTGGGCACAGGCGCAGCTACTGCCAGTGCAGGCGGAGCATTGTATAATACACTACAGAAATTAATATATATATCTATTTATTGACAAAACTGCATTGAACTATAGTTAAGGTTGCAGAACAGGATGGGGCAACTTAAGCCTGGAAAAACGCAGGAGATTGTGAAGGTAAGGTAAAACGCAACCCTAACATCCCTCCCTTCCCCAGCAAAGGTTTCTGATGACACCAATTCTCTACGGCATTAGGTGATATCATTCATGACTATCCATAACAAAAGGAGAGAAAGAAGAGAACTTCCTAAGTCCAATCAGATCATCCCACTAGATAAATATCAAATTAATCCATCAAGAAAGTATATTAAAACATGGAAATCTTTATTATAGTCCATTAAAAAACAAAACAAAATCTTGTTGTATAAAACTCTAAAACAAATACATTCCACGGATGAATAAACGGTAACAGATATCAAAATCTCTTCCACAACACTGGAAAGTATAACATATATGTCACTGGCCAAATAGTAAGGCGAAAAAGTAAATTAATTGTAGTTATATATTATAATAAAAATATATAGTATATTCTGATGTCAATATAGTAAAGTGCAATCAGTAAACAAGTGCATAATATATATCAGGAAAGTGCAACAGTGCAATATAATTAATACAAATATATACAAAATGTATAACATATATAAAGCGTGACACATTAACCATAAATATTGTTAGTATGAATAATCTCTATTATTAAAATGCGATTTGGCCAGTTGAATAGGGCTCTATATAATATAAGCACAAGGCAATTTTTTTTTTTTTTTACAGAAGTTTTTAGTTAGTGAACTTCTATCCAAAAGCAAGGTCTTCACTAACTAAAAACTTCTGTAAAAAAATATGCTCTGTGCTTATATAGAGCCCTATTCAATTGGCCGAATCACAATTTAATAATTAGTAAAGCATATAGTTATTATCCCTCCAACAATATGAGAAATACAGTGCAATTCATGAACAAGTACATGAAATATAAAAAATGCAGAAAATGTAATATCATCAATATGTTAGAAGAATATATAATATATACAAAGCGTGACACATGAACCATAAATATGACCGTGCTCTCACCTGCCTCCTTGCAGGCACCCCTGGGAGCCCAGCAGCCCCGCAAGGTCTCTTCTTTCCCATGCTTTTTTTTATAGATAGTATCCATACTATTCCCATCTGGGTACAGGTATTTAAAGGCAATATAAATATTTCTGGTACCTTTATTTTTATTCCATTTGATCTGAATACATTCCAGCCAATCTTGTTAGCTATATATATATCATTCATGACATCATATATGATATAAATGTTGACATAATCTATTGCATTATTCATGACATAACATATAATCTGAAAATGATGTCATCCATGATATTACTGATAACATTACATTAGACGCCAATGATGTTGCTTTATGTTAACATTATTCTTACAAATTATTTTTCATCTATGACACAAAATAATGCAAACACTGATATTTTAAACTAGACAAAAAATATAAAATAAATGTATAATATTGTTTTTACTTAGGCAAGGTGTGGTACTGTATTTGCCAAAGGACAAAAGAAGTCAGCTTGATGGAGCTGGTACGTATTAATATCAAATGGTCTCAGCCATTAAAAGTCATCATCTGTATGAAACTGTTTGTTGTCCTTTGACCTATATTTCAATTGAAACCTTATTTAATAAAAACATATAATGCTGTGCTCATAGGCTGAATATAACCAAGGACAATTTTTTTTCAGCTGTATCTTACAAATATAAAAAAGAAATAAACATGCTGTTAACCTTCTAACTATAGAGCAGTGGTTCATAACACTCTCCTTAAGGCCTCCAGACACAACATGAGTTAGCCCTCACACTGCACAAATACAAATGAGCCACATCAGGATAAATGTTATAGTCTCACTTCTATTGACACAGTGTTAAACCTAAAGCTTAGACAAGGTTTTTTTAACCACCACTACAGAGAATGTATATACCATATGAAACACAATTTTACAGATATATTTAATTTGTGATGGAAGTATTATACCTATAAACCTAAGAACCTTGCAACAATCAAAAATGCAACTTTAATTGATGGGTTTTAGACAAGCATATATATAAAACATACAAATTAGTTAACTATGATGACTTGAAAAAAATATATAATTAGCCATATATTAATGAAATAATCAGCTTCATTTGGAAATGTTTAAACCTTCAAAGTTAACAGCATAATGAAGTGTACAATTATAGATGCATTAAGTGACATCAGGGTCTAGTCTGATGACATCATTAATTATGTAATATTTTCATATATTATGTGATGCCATTACTTATATCATGAATGATGTCACCTAATGTCATAGATGATGCCATAAATGATGTCATCAGAAAAAACTTTGCAGGTGGAGGGAGGGATGTTAAGGTTGCGTGCTATTTTAACTTCCCAATTTCCTGCATTTTTTTCAGCCATAATAGGCAACTGAACTTGCTGTAAGTGCTCTTCGTGGTGTGAAAGAGCACAAAATGGTATGTTTTTTTATTACACTAATAACAGCCTAAAGTCTAAAGTTTTACATTTATGTTTACATAAGCCTATCCTGCCCACTGGCGGTTGCACGAGTACATTACAGGCTATGATTAATAGCACAGCTTTCCCTTGGACTCAGGTTAAACTGCACCGATCAGTTAACCTATAGCTTTTTCCATCTTATGAGGATAATGACATACTAGTTAAACACCTCCCACTTACAGTATATAGAGAGATGTGACCCCCAGGTGCATATTGAGGGGCTAACTTCATCAGTTCTGTAACAGTGAATGTGTACTATTCGCTGTCTGAATTTGCATTTTCTGGTTAACGAGCAGCACAGGATTGCTGTAATGCTATTAATTAAAAAGATTTTGTTTATTGACAATGCTATTTAAAGATATCAGTTTAAAATGAATTAATCAATATCCAGTGTGTAGTGTTAGAACAGGAATAGTAGAGCTTATACTGTGTGTATGAAGCTGCAGTATCCAGATGCTGTGTATAGTGTCAGAGCTCAAACTATCCTAGCAATCCTACACAGAGACTACTCGTTCTTTCTATACATATTTTTTTCAACCATTATCTCAAAGACAGCTCAAGCTATCTGAAAAAAAATACAAAAATATGTGGAGGCATTATAGATCACTATTACACTGCCAACTTTCAAACAAAACAATTTTTGGATAAAAGTGAGCAAATATTACTTTAGGGAAAGTACCATGGCCCTCATTCAATTGCGATTTGGCCAATTGAATAGGACCCTAAATAAGCACATAACATATTTTTTCTAAAGAAGTTTTTAGTTAGTGAAAACATTGCTTTTGGATAGATGCTTACTAACTAAAAACTTCTTTAAAAAATATATGTTATGTGCTTATTTAGGGCCCTATTCAATTGGCCAATTTGCAATTGAATGAGGGCCCATGTAATTACCCTGAAATTGAAAATAAATCAACTTTAATGATTTTAATGAAACCAATGCAAAAGTTCATTAAAAATAAGTTTATAATGGAAAGTTTGAGATATATATATATATATATATATATTATATATATATATATATATATATATATATATATATATATATATATTATATATATATATATATATATATATATATATATATATATATATAGTGGTACTCAACCTTAACCCATTTCGGTTCTCAAGGTTCTCAACCTTAATCTGTTTCGGACGGCAGGTTGAGTTCCAAAAAGGTTATGTACCAAGGTAGCATTTCCCATAGGGATCTTTGATTCTTATAGGCCCAGTCTATACTTTGGTCCTTATAAGCACAAGCTCCACTTTTATGTGATAATAGTATTCCTCCATATAAATAATACAGTAAACTCACCGTTATCCGGCACCTATGGGGACTCCCTATTGCCGGATAAGTGTAGTTGCCGGTTAATCGTGAGGCCCCGAAAAAAAGGGTCTAAACGACCATTAAACCCCCCCAAAACCCCTCAAAATGCCTTTGAAAAGGCATTAGCAACGAAACTGGGCCATTTAGGCCCAGAAAAAAATAATTTGAAAACAAATAGTATTTTTTTTTGCAGTCTCAAACTGCTGGATAGTCCCGGATAGTTCCGGTTATGCGGGTTTACCGGTTTAGCAGGAGTTTTTTTTAAAATGGGGAATTGATGCTGGTGCTGGTTGCTTGAGAGCGCCTGTTGGTTGGTTGCCGGATAACCGTGATTTTACTGTACATAGATTTCAGTTCTTAATTAAATGATTTGCATTATATTTTACCAACCAAATTAATAATTAATGCTTCTAATTCAGTCCTATGAGAAATGTATATATTAAAATGTAATTCTCTCACTGATCTGTCTTTTAAACAAAAAAGACAAAATGTGGTTTGTTATTTTTGGTGAGAAACAAATAAAGTGAATCACCTGCAACTCTCATACAAGTTTGATATTTATTTAATTTTTTTTCTAATTTTATATGTTCAATAATCTTTATATAGTTTTATCATTTTACATGATAAAATATTATTTTCTGATTTAATATGCTTTTCTAGTATAATGTTACATAAATGGTATATTTTGCAATTACCATCCATTTAAAATGGTCAGATGTGAACCGGCTGGTCTCAATTGATAAGGTCGGTCACTTGATCATTTAATACATAATGTTGTTTTGTAAGCAGCTTCTTTTTCATTTTTCTTAAAATGTTATTCTTATCCAGTAACAGAGTAGAGCCCCATTTGATATATTTTAATTTCAATTTTTTTTTGCAATAAAGCATTAATAAAATACGATAAAGCCCTTAATATTCTACCTCTACCTCTGCATTTCTGCATGATATATGCTTACTGTCTATATCATTTTTTTAGATGCTTAGAGGTCTCCGAGCTATTGCTTTGAAAGCAGGAAATTAAGTAACCTATTCATATGCAATGGCAACTCACACAAAGTCAAGTGCATAATTAGAGTTTGCAAGTAGTGATCTTGCATATTTTTTCCTTTCTAAAATAAGGCTACCAGCTATCAGTTAAATTAATTTAGCACATCATAAATAACCCTATTTGAATTATATTTGTAATATTGGAAATTATAATGCCTTTGCCACTCTCTCCTCATTGTATTGCTACATCAAGTTTATCTTCCCATCTTATCAGCCTATTTTTTTACCTACAAAGTCTTGGCTCAATAAATATTAAAGGCAGTCTTTGTATATCACAGGGATGCTTGGATTCTTTTACTGCATTAGTGCTTATAATTTTTGATGGAAAGCTGTTGCACTACTCTATCACCCTTTCTGTAAGGCACTACTTCTGCACATTATCAGTTATTTCAAATAATGACCTCTTGTTCTTTTATTCATTATTTTTCTGAATGATGCTTCTCTCCTAAACATGTTTAAATACAGTGGACCTCCTCTGTGTATATTTGTATATATCCACCCTGCAGAGTCAAAATCATTATCCTATACAAGCAATCAGTTAAATTGTGCCTTTTCCTTTAGGTACAAACAAGTTGGGGTTCAGTATACCAGAAGGTTGGATAGTCAATAAACAGAGCCAAGAAATCAATCAGACATTCTGTACATCACTGAGATTATGCTTAGAAGTTGCATGAGGCAAAAGAACTGAGCAAAGATGTTCAGCTGCTGTGGGCCATGACGATGCATGCATGCATAAATAACTATGCAGAGACTGGTATGTCCACCAGTGGTGCATGGTGACAACATAGAGGCTAGCCTAGCATGAAATGAATGAGAGCATGCTAATGATCATGAAAGCATGGGCAAATTATAGTAGGTGTGCAACCACATTGCAAAGTACTTGAGGGATGGCCTAGGAGGAGACTGGGACCTGAATGGGGTTCTTGACACTTATATAACCAGTTTTTTTTAATCATACACTGAACAGCTATGCTATTATTAAAAATATAGCAATTAGAAATGTTGTTAGATTATATTGTCAGCCACCCAAATTGTCTTTCATATATAACAACTATTTATCAGACTCTAAGGTAATAAAAGGACAAAGAAGCTATTTTAGACCATGTACCATTATACTCACGCTTGTTTGAACTGTTTATAATTTTAATAACCTTTTGTAGATACAATAACCAGAAATAGATATGGTAAGGTAAGATACAAAATGGTTAAACCATTTAATTCGATTCTCAGGACATGATATTTATTTTTTATATCATGTAATTTTATAGTTATGGCTTCTGTGGTCATATGAGTGAAGCCGACTCACTCTATAGCCACATGGGAAACATGCATTTAAGTACCACTCATAAATAGCCTTAGTAAAATATCTTCCCAAATCTAGGCAGTGCTCCATGACAGCATCTAATGATTTGATTTTCATCAGGCACTGAATATTGTGTAAATGCATATGATAAGTGGCTTGCATGGCTCTCTGGTGATATCTGTACCTGATGTCTGAGATGCTGTATATTGCTTTGATACAAAGATTAATATTTCATGTGTATTAAAGATCCTATCAAATTTCACTCATATAAAATATCTGTGAAATGTGAAGACACTGATGTGATTAAATTTACGTACTTGGCAAGTGATAAATCTGACATTTTACTGAAAGTGTATGCCTGGTCTGACACTTAATGATTGAATCCCAGCTTCCACATTGCCTTTCAAGAGAATGTTCATTGCTTTTTTATGGTAGAAAGATTATTTCCTAAAATATGGAAATTCAAATAGTCTTGACACATTTTCCAGTCACATTAGATGCTCAGTGCTCTTTAGAAAGGCTATTACTGACATTAGTTTCTATGCAGTTTAGAGTGAGAATGTCAGGTCTATATACCTCCCAACATTTCAAATTTCCAAAAGCGAGACACTTATTTTTGAGAAAAAAATGTGCACTATTAGATACACACTGAATGTATGCACAGTGCCCCCTACAGACATATATTTTTTATATCTGACTCTCTAAACTTACATCTTTCTCCTCGGGTTTGAGAGCAAACAACAGGAGGAACCAAAGCAAGTGGCACAATGACAAGGTTAGAAAATAGGATTGTGACATTAAATGTGGGACTTTCTTTCAAATGAAGGACCTTTTGGAAGCTAAGAGAGACAACAGGATTTCCACTTGAAAGAGGGACTGTCCCTCCAAAAGTTAAAAAAAGTTTACGGTGGTTTATGTACACGGTATCCTCTAACGTAAATGCCTCTCCTTATAAGTAAAGTGGCACAAAGTCCCTTTAAATAAACTGTGAGTTTGATTTATCTTGGTCTCCTGTATGTACATTTGTTTAACTTTTTTTAAATGTCAGTACTTAAAAAAATATATTTGTGCATATTACTACTCCTGGAGTAAACACAATGATGAAACCCCAAAGTATATCGTATGAAAAAAAGGCTCACCTAATAATTTTAGTACAGTCAACACAAGGATATTAAGTAACATTAGACATCCTCCTAAACTGAAAAAAATTTCCTTGAGCAAAGGTGCCTGAATTTTCTCCCTTAAGAACCACTTGAAAATTACTGAGAGTGTTATGGACCATTCAAAAGCTGCTGGAGGTCTTCACGGACCACCCAATCATTTTTTTTGTCTATTGTTTATCAACTGGAATGAATTGTGCTGTATTAGGGCCTCATTCAAATGCGATTTGGCCAATGGAATAGGGCTCTATATAAGCACATAGCATATGCATATTTTTTTACAGAAGTTTTTAGTTAGTGAAGACCTTGCTTTTGGATAGAAGTTCACTAACTAAAAACTTCTGTAAAAAAATGCTCTGTGCTTATATAGAGCCCTATTCAATTGGCTAAATCGCATTTGAATAAGGCCCTTAGAGTTTAGCAAGAATAAAATGTCATATATAGGTATCTCTCTGCTTCTCGTTATGCATTTTTCTTAATATTTATTAACCATTTCCTAAAACATTTAGCAACACCAGTAGTTTCACAAATGACCTGAATTATACTCACAGCCCACTGGTGGTCCACTGCCCACAAGCTGTACTCCTCTGTCCTAGTGTAAGTAAGATATAGTACATTGGTCCCTCACAAAGCACTCTCTGAAAACCCACCTGTTCATAAAACCTTACTATGTACTTCTGTAATCTCCACTCACACCTTTTATAAGATGAACTGTTTTAACTGGAGCGTTAGTTTCGCTAAAGCAACATCCCACCAATAAGCACCACTTTGTAAATTGAAAGTTATAATGAAGTTATAATGAAAGACAGCCCTGTAAGACCTTTTGAACCAGCACATACATACCCTATATTAATTATAGCTTTAGCAACACAATGTTGTTACTGCGGACTTAAATAATATTAACAATGCACAAAAAAACACAATTGTCTCATTCCTTTATGACTATAAAGTACAAGCATAGTTAACAACTTGTACTTAAAGGACCCATTTTTTTTAAAGTACAGCAACATTTGACAGTATGTCAAATTATCAGAATTAAGCATATTATTAAAAAAAAACTTAAACTTACTTAGCTTAAAAATGTTTAATTGAATAAGTAACACCCCCTATATTTTACAGATAATCTTCCAGGAAAGCAAAGGAAGAATTTAGTGCTTGGTCAGATTTGCTAATTAAGCCACCTGGAATACAAATGTAACATTTTCAAAATGATTAATTTATTTTCTGATTCTTTGGAATACTGCTTACACTAGCAGTATGTGTTTAAAAAAATAATTAAAAATAACTCATACAGTGGTCCTTTAAGGCACTTTTTTGACTTACCATTGGGAGCTGCTCAATGTCTCTTTAATATTTGTTGTTGTTCAGTCGTTTAGTCATGTCTGACTCTCTGTGACCCCATGGACTGCAGCACGCCAGGCACAACTTGTGTCTGGTGGTGCCTATCCATAGGGATTTCTTGGCAAAGATACTGGAGTGGGTTGCCAGTTCCTTCTCCAGTGGACCACAATTTGTCTGACCTATCTGCTATAATCTGCCCATCTTGGTTTAGCTCACAGCTTCTTTAGTACACAAGAGGATGATTTTGAAAGATCAGGAATTTTTCTCTACAACCTCAACTAAATTCTCAAAAAATGTTGCAACCCATAAAAGAGATTCGATAGGGTGAATTAATTATATTAAATCAATTAGAAAAGACCTTTTAGAAAGTTTGAAGAAACACAGAAGTTAGAAATAAAAGCTGACTCACAGAGAATTTCAAATGAACGGAAACTGAAACTTAACGACGCTCAAGAAGATCACAAACAGATAATATTCTTTCCAGAGATGTCATATTTAAATTCCTCCATGAGGATGCCAGATATAAGTTATTGAAAGCTACTCATAATCTACAATCACTAATACACACAACAATAATATTTAACTTTTTGTAGACTTACCTCCTTTTACCCTTGCTAAAGAAAGAGGCATAAATAAAGTACTTTTGAATTACAAACTTCAGGTATAAAATATAATTGGGCTTTTCCCTTTAAATTAATTTTCTATTATCAATAGGTTCTAAATTAGGTTGACAAAGCAACTGGTTAACAGCAAGCAACTGGTCATCCCCATTCTTCAACTTCAGAAAATAAGGATTTACCTAAAGAGAAGAAAGCTAAAAAAGCAAAGATAGTTCAACAATCACAATGAAAATTTACAATAGATGTAACATGAGGTGAATAATGCACATCTTTTTGTATACCTTTTATTACATTAGTAAATATTGCATTACTTTTATTAAGTTCACATTTGTTTGGTACATGAGTTGAGGACCCCCTTTTTTAGAGAGACCTTTAGTTTCTTCCTTTTGTACACTGTAGGAGTGCTTGACTGTATGTCACTCATATTCATTGTTCAATGGATTATACGTTTTGACATGTTCTTTTTCCCCAGTTATATATCCATCTATCCATTGTGCTTCTCTAATGGTTGTTGTGCCTTCTATATATAATGGCAGTGCGAGTCCTCCTATTTACCATGCTCACTACCCCTATCTTTTCAATCTTTTAGTTATGGCGTGAAAGGGTTTAACTCTCAATTTAAGCATAAGAAATATTTTCTACAATATAAAATGTACCATCATGATGTTATTTTTATGTGGAATGCAAACTTCCCTATAAACAAAGTGCCAAATTATTTACATTCAAATTACCCAGCCTTCTATACTAATGAAAAATTAGGTAATCATAGAGGTGCAGCCATGTTATTGAAAACATGTTTTCCCTTTGTTGTAGATTCCATAAATAAAACCCTAAAGGTTGCTTTATTGTTATCTGTATACACATTTACTACTATCTATTAACTCCCTCAATCCCAGGCCCAACTCTCCTTAGAGTTAGGGCCAGATTTACATATCTTGCGCCCCTAGGCGCCCCTAGGCCCTTAGCTGGCTGTTTGGTGGACAAATGCACGAGCATTTCTGCTTCCCTACTACAATGTTGCTCTAACAAAATCAATTGTGAAATGTAATGCACTAATTCTACTATATATATATATATATATATATATATATATATATATATATATATATATATATATATATATATATATATATATATATATATACAGTATATATATATATATTTTTTTTTTTATGTATTTTTATGTCTGCTTATTTGCTGATAATATAATTTGCACCATTTCTATTCCAAATCTTCTTGGTAAATTAAAGTGCTTTAATCTATTATCTAGCTCAATCTATTACCTGTCTTAACCATTCATGTAGACACTTATGAAGCACCTAATATCAATCTTCTTTCATAAGTTCGCCATAATTAAAGCTAATTTTCCTTTCAGTGGCAGAAGTCTTCATTACATTTCTTAGGTATTAAATTAATATCAAAATGGTCTACTCTATACTCAGCAAATTACCCTGTTTTATTCTGTGTAATAAAACCAAAATTTCGAAAATGTATATAAATAAAATATTTCATGAATAGGTAGAATAAATGCTATCAAGATGAATATTCTACCCTGAATAATATAAAGTTTTAGAACTCTTCCACTACCTGTGAAGTATAATGCTGTCAAGCAATTTCAGTCACTATTATTCTGATTTATTTGGAAATTTAATAGAGCATGTATCCCTAAACAGGGTATGTTTATACATAAAACAACTGGAGGCAGTATCCATTTTACAATTATAAAGCAGCACAATTAGCATTTTTGCCACAAGCCAATTCTTCTGATCATATGCCAAAGTTACTTTATTTGGAAAGTAAAACTGTAGTTCCTGTGCCTGGTTGTAGGAAATGTGGATCATGTACTCAATATCTTTTGGGTTGCAGATCTAAAAGTTTTATAAGTATCAAACCCCTTTCTTACTAATTTGATTAACATTTGGCTTTCTTTGAGTTTGGCTATGGCACAGACTGCCTCACATTCTAGTGTTACTAAACTATTAAGGTCCTAAACACCAAAAAAGCAATTACAAGTGCCCTAGCTGCAGGGTAAATCCTACATAGCTATGCTAATCACTCCATCCCTAAAACATTGCAAGCAAACTGCTGCGGGTCACTGCTACCAGTGAACTTCACGACAAAGACGATAAGCAAAGTATAAATCTCCATTGAGTTTTGTACTGAAAATAAATTACGAGTTACTCCCAGACACTTTGACACCCAAACCCTATGCTAATAGATTTTGCGTATCACTCACAAATCAGTGCAGTGCCGTAAAAAACAGAACAAAGATTTACGTGTACCAGTGACCACTCGCAAATCCTTTGAAAACCTTACCTGCGTCTCCCAGAGGCATTTAAAGTGACAGTATGTCACAAAAAATCACGACAAAATTATGATATTTCAACATTATTTGGCACTTAACAATCAGATATCAATATATGTGTAATTAAAAAATATGATGTGTTGGTATAAAGCCAGTTTTATGATACAAAATCCATGGTAACAAATAACCGAGTCCTCAAGGGGTTAATACACGTCACAAAACCACGTCGCCTAGGAATGCATTGTCTATAAATATATCATATTTTAACAAAAAATAAACACACCTTCATTTATTGAACCTATAAATACAATTGTCACATCTTTGTAATATCAAAATATATTAATAAATAAAAACAATTACTATATATATACAGTATGTGTATATACATTACGGATCTGAGCTAAGTGCCCTAATCTGGGGGAGTGAATTATTTGAATTTGTGTAAAATTTAGGGAAAAAAAATCTCCTGCACACTTTATACTGCATTCCCATAACTTAGAGCACTTGATTTACTGTACATGGGGCTCTTATCTATGACATAAATATAAAGGTGGTCAGGAGCTTTCCTACAGTGAATTTTATGGAAGCCTTCAGATTCTATCCTTTGCTCAGTCTTTAATTAAAGGGCAAACATTTCTTTCCCTTATTTGGTTTGAATCCATTTTTGTTAAAAATTCTCTGTGTAAAGGGATAATTGGAACTATATATAGTTATTTAATTAACTTTACAAGCTCCTTTCCAAACTTTCTAGAATTAGTTGGAAACAACATTTTACCATAGATCTATCTGGAAGAAAATGTGGGTAAATCCTTCTAGACATTCATATAATAGTAGTCTATGTTTTTTTCATAGAACTTATTTATTACCTGTAAAATTATATAGATGATTTCCTTCGGTGAATCCTAATTGTTTCTGGGAACCTGTCAACACATTTGCTGGGAATGTAAAAAGAAACACAAAACATCTGGAATAGTGTAATCAAATTATTTAATAAACTCCTTCAAACTGATTTTTAATTTAATATTCAACATTTTCATTTAGGAAAGTTTTTGAACACTCTACAATTTTAAATGTTAACAGATAAACTAGCACTTGCCAGCAAATAGCTTGTTGCCCTTTAAACATATTATTCAGGAAATTAAATTAATTTGCATAAACAAAAAGCTTCCCCACTCAATATCTGATACTTTACATATATTTTACAATATTTTGGATCCTTGGCTTCTTTCAAGTCATGGTCTCCATCTAAATATTTAAGGGTTTTGGAAATGTATAATGAGTTGATTACGTATGAAGACCAGGCCAGAGACCCAGGAGGCATAAAGGACCAATAAGGCATGCTGGAGGGAGCTTTCCCGCCAAAAGAAAGGTGGTCCCCACTAGGGGAATAGAAGAAGAAGGGGGCGGAGCTAGTGCCCTAAGGTGGAGGGCGCAACACAGAGAGGCTCCGCGGCCTAACAAGAGGGCTAATATTTTGCAGAGATCCAGGTACAGGCAGAGTGACCCCTGAAGGGGGGGGGGGGGGGGGGATAGCACCCTGAACATCTGACACTCCTCAAACCATGGGCACGCTGAGATCACAGGAACATTGAGCAGAAGAGTGAGGGCCCCTATCAGAACAACTAGAGGGCCAGAAGGCACCCGAACCCACCTCACAGAGACACTTTTGAACAAAGCAGAGGACTCAAAGCATAACCTGGCAACCAGCTTGCCCAGCTATAGTGGTGGCTCAGTGAAATATACTCTATTGGGTGTTCGCTCTACTAGTTTCTTGCAAGCCTGAAGGTCTAAAGCAGCAGAATATACTTTAACAGACCACCAGCCTGGAGGCAAAGAGCTGACCTGAATCACGTGAGTGTTTAACCTCTGATAACACCCCTATGAACATTATTGGACAAGGAGCTTAGAGATGGGCGGCTCTAGACAGGCATGACTCCACATATGCTGAGGGCACCTCACAATAGCTACCTATTCCTGGCACAAGCCATCTACTCCTCACTTCAAATGATTTAAACCAGAGGTGGCTTCTTTCTACTACGCTACCTCACCTACAAGCGTTAGCTGATGAACAAATTATTCGCAACTAGGGTCTGCCTTGGTGAAAATGGGCAAATAAAAAAAAAGCGTGCCTTATAAGAGCATACAGGAGCTCTTCCACAAACCGGAGGACCCCCCTCGCAGCCGCAAAGCACTTCCCCTGAACAAATAGATCTGCCGGAGGTCGAGGGAGACGATACCAACCCATCACCGGACATGAATCTCTCAGCCAAATCCCTGGAGATCATAGGGCAAATGCTGCAAGCTCAATCTACTCAACTGGTTAAAGAGATCAGGGACGACCTTTTTGAGCTGGGCCAGAGAACCAACCTCTTGGAGGAGACAACTGATAAAATTCTGGAAGCCCAGGAGCAAGACAGAGCTGAAATCACCACCCTGGCGGCGAAAGTCTCTCTCCTAGATGACAAACTCGATGACCTGGAAAACAGATCAAGGAGACACAACATCAGGGTACACAGGGTGCCAATCTTGGTCCCTGATCTGTTGCAATATTTAACAGTGGTGATCTCCAATATCCTCCCAGAAGTAGCTGACAACTCCTGTGAGATGGAACGAGCGCATAGAGCCCTGGGGGCCGCACGAAACCAAGAGCTACCGAAGGACAAAATTGTTCGTTTCCTGAGGCAAAAGACTAGGGACCTGATCCTTAACGCCACAAGAAAATTGTCCAACATCAAAGGTCCTGATGGTGCTTCCCTTCAAATTTACATGGACCTTTCCCCACGAACTTTGGAGAAACGCAGAGCAATTAAGCCGGCCCTTGCTATCCTGATTAAGTGCAAGATACCATTTAGATGGGGCTTTCCTTTCTCTCTCTCATTCCAGCACCAAGGGACTGTCTACTTGACCCACACTCCGGAGGAATGTGCCAAACTCCTAAACCGTCTTCACTTGGCGGACTCTGCTGAGAGTAGTTTAACTCCAGAGCAGGCGCCCAAAGCAAGACCTTCCAGAATCTGGTCTACAGCCAAGAAGTCGCATTGGCCTGGGGTGAACAGAGACTCTCAGCTGACCCTGAGCCTGGACCCTTCGGCTGACCTTCCAAACACGTCAAGACTAACTTAAGCTTGGACTGATGGACGTTTGCATTTTCTTCTGTCTTTCCCGGAATTGTAGCCAATATACTTAATTAGCATAATCGGTAGAATACATGTTTAGAGTTTAATTAATGGCGGCCTAGGCCGAGGTACCTCGTTATAGTTATATGTTTACATAAGGCCTAGGATTCCCAGCTCTCCGTAGTTTAATATTTATTGCCAACCTACTAGCACCACGGTTCACTACGAGGGAAGATTAAAATTTCAACTTCGTTAGATTACGAATTTAGCAGTAGCTTGAGGTAATTCTAGCAATGCCTGTTAGAGCCCCGCATGGGACTTAATGCTTAGAATTGTTATGTTAATTTTGTTTACGATAAAGTTGTTGGCTACGATAAAGTTGTCGTCTGTGCTTCCCTGTGAAAGGTTAAAGAGTTAGAGGACACCGGACATCTCTCACTGACCGTCCCCACATTTCATAAAGAATATGGACATTGTTCTAGTAAAGAATTTTAGTTATTCAAACCTCCAAATAATACAATTCTGGGCAATTTTGAACAATATATATATAAATATATAATATGTATAGGAGCTAACCTAAAATGTCAAATGACAATATATATGTGAATTCTTGAAAAAAAAAAAAATATATATATATATATTAACTATACTAATATTTTTCTTTTACTGTCCAGCCATCATGGAAACTAACACTTTAAATTAAATCATTATGGTACTTACACCTATAAATGTAGTTTTATTTTTGTTTCTTTTTATTTGTTTCTTCTTAGTTTCAAATATGCTTTGAAAGTTTGACCTTGAATTTGATTAACATATAAAATCAGCTTCAGTTTGGATACTAAATGTACCGGTATATAAATAATAAATTGTGACATAAGAAAATGGGAATACTGACAGATTATTATTATTATTATTATCTTTATTAGTAACGCGCACTGAACAAGGGTTAAGTACAAGGCAAAACAAAAAATGACACCTTGCAAAGAACGGAGAACTCTGTCTTTGAGTTTAGAATATAGTGTGCACAGAGCTTTTGCTGAATTACTTTATAAGATTTAAAACTTGGAAATTTCCAATCTAACGACAGATTATTACAAATAACTATTTTGCTTAAACAAAATGTAGCAAAATTTCTTCTATTTTATTTAAAATGTATCTGATGCAGCTAATGTAGCCTGTAAATGTTAGCACTTACCAAAACTCATTCCAATTGCGAGTTACAGGCTCAAAAGCGACGTAGGCTTGTCAAAAATGTAACTCTGTCTTATCACTTCCATTGATTTTTCAAGCCCGTAAATGTTATCAGTGCTAAAGATGCGAAATTGATATTCAATTACAATTCAACAAGCCCGCAATTGCCTTCAAACCAGTAAATCACAAATGTATTACAAAATTATACGAGTACTATACTTGTATAACTGCAGCAGCAAATAAACACACTACTGTACTTTAAAATACCGGCAAAGCAATGAAAGTCATTATAATTAATTGCACAACAGTCTCAAACTCGCAAAGCAGCAATACAAAATAATTATTTGTAACTTTTATTTCCGTGTTATACAGATCCCGGAAATCAAAAGGGGTTAATACCTATCAGGCCACCCACATTTACTTAAACATGTATTTTAATGTATTTCAAGATTGCTTGAGTGCAACCTGATCGGCAAACATGACATATATATTAATGCTTAGCCTACAATTGCAGGTTAATTGTAACCATCATGTTTTACTGACACCATGACAATGGTCTCATTTACTGTTGGCTCTATCTAAAAAGTAACTTACGGCCTTGCCTAATTATTGCCAGATCACATAATCATGCCCCCTGAAATCCTACTTACGAGTTCATGGTTTGTGTGTGCAGGCTGTGGGTCTGTAATTACAGGTTAGAGAGTTGAATAAATCTGAATGTTTAGAAATAATTTAACCCGCAGCCAAAACGTGCTTGCAGTTGAATGAGGCTCTATGTATGTTTGATTTTAAGCCCTCTATTATTTTGCATTGTGTTGATATTGTTTTTGCCTTTGAAGGGAGACAGTGTTATGGTATTAGCCAGTTCTAAATAAAATATTTGTGCTATAAAGATGATAATGATGATAATGGCTAATTGATAAAAAATATAAAGTGAACTTTCAAAGCTTTATGGTGTCTTCATCAGACTTAGGTTTATTGATGTACAATATGTATTTCACATTATTTGTTTAATAAAGTGCTCCTTTTCTGAAAGGGGGTGAATAAGTGGACCATGTTCAGCTCTTTGCATATTCTATTGTAAGGACTAGCCAAAAAAGATTAGGATATCAGAGGGGATGGATAAGGATATCACAGGGGCAAAATAGCTGACTCTATATTGAACATTATGAGTAGCAAAATAAAGAAAGTAAGCAAATAATATGTCATACCTTTCCCTAAAATGTCTTTAAAAATTATAGAAGAGATCAATTTGTATTCAAATAAAAAAGTACCAGAGTCCAATTGTCCTTTACGAATATTTTAAAAAAAGTGTCTGATCTTTACTGAAGTGGTATTTTATATTTTTCTTGTTATATTAGCTGGTTATCAGAACTGATAAACTGACAAAATAATTAGCAAAATATACTACCATAAATACACATTTAAAAATTAAGAAGTTGCAACTTGGTATAAAAGTAACAATAGTAAAATGGTGCTAAATTGGTAAAAGTCAGTGATAGAAAAAGTACAAATATATATTATTTGCAGAGTATCAACTGCTCATCAAATCTACAATAAGTTTCCCTTATTAAGTTTGAGAATCTGAAATCTGTGAGAAGACAGACCTTTGACTCATGTCCATTGAACTGTGAGTTTTGTGATTATTTTGCCTGTATCTGATACCACTGATAATGAAAAAACAACTCCAAGCATACCTATAGAGACAAAACAAAGTGTATTGATGGCTAGCCCAGTTTTGCCATTCAGAGAGTAGCTTTGCTACTCCTGCCTCCAAGGTGCTCAACAATTCCTGAATGGTTACTATGTATGTTTTAACACATTTCAGTGCTAACAAATGCTCTACAGGCAGACATACCCAGACAACTACCAACTCTGCCTAATGGAAAATTCAACCCGGGTTCTATAGCAAGTAAGTATATTTTGTGGCATTTATTATTTAGCAGTTATTGATCAATGCCTCACATATGCAGTGTTGCCTCCTCCCAGGTAGCTTTAATATTTCAAGAGAATGTTGATTTACATTTATATTTAGTCACTATTTCTTACAAATACATTTTGAACACAGATTTTTCCCTAGCAGCATGTTTTTTTTCTCCTAATTACCAGGTATCCAGATTTTACCACTCAACTCACTTGATCTTTTGACTATTGAGAAGCAACAAAACATGTACTGCTAAGTATTATGTGGGGGTCACACACTTGTAGTTCTTGTTCAGCTAAAGGAAAATACTGCAATTCAGCTAAATCTTGGATCAGGAAATTGTCTCCTGCTGATTTGCTGCCATTTCTGTGTATTTATGAATGTAATTAAGTATTGAAGTGTTCCATCAGTTTGTGTAGTTAATTTGATGTGCTTTAAAGTTAGAACTGTTGGCACACTGTGAAAAGCCATGAAATTAACATAATCATCTGCAATGGAACATGGAGTAATTGATCCTCCAAAGCATGCTGATAAATATAGTCAGTAAGGTTGTTTGCTGTTCCAGGTTTATGTTTAGCCTAAAAGTATAGTTTTAACGACATTTCCCCTTTCTACGTGTGTATACATTTCAGCTTTCAGATTGCTAAATATGCCTGTGAGTGCTACATGAAAATTAAGATAGAGATAAAGCAAAACCTGGGGTACATTTCAAGGGAGGGCACATGAGTGTGGTTTGGAGGGGAGCAAGGAGGAGGAAGTTAGGGAGGAGCATGGATAGGCTATATGAGAAGCATTTCCTTTCAGTTGCTGCTCCCCTCCACAGAAAATCTGAAAAATAAAAGCCCACCTACCCTCCCTTTTTTTCTTTCAATGATAATCATCTAAGCAATTGCTAATCACAGCTTGTGGTGGGCATTTTGTTTCCAGGTGCCCAGTTAGGGAAGACGACCAGGGGACTTGGGTGTGCCTATGGCTTAAGTGCCTCCCCTTGGTCAGCTGGACTCAGTTCCTTTTATGGTTAATAGGGGAAGTCATGCCTCTCTCCAGTCAGTCCTAAAGGTAGGGGCATTCCGGAAACTTTTTAACTATCAATTTTGATTGATGAGACAATACCAGGTTCTGAGGCTCTGTCCTGTGCCTCTCTGTTCTGGCTACTACAGTCCAGAAGCTTAACACTAGAACAGGGTCTCAAACTATGTGTTAGACTAAGATTCTCGCAAATAGGATGGACAAAGGAAGATACTAGCAAACTGACAACAATCAGCAGCAGAGAAAATACACCAGTTTGTAACATACCAACTCCAAAGCTAGACAATATCTGTTATATTTTTTTACATTTTCTTTCCCTTTATTTACTACATTTACTGTATTCCCAAATGCCTTAAACTTTCTCAAACATACCATAGGTGTCAATGGAATGTTCTCTAAGTAAAACATATTATTACCCCCCCCCCCCCCAGTTCCTACACCTGTGATTCTAACTACTAAAATATATTCTATGTTACTGTAATAACTGATCAGCCAATAGCAGCACTTGGCTATATTCACATTACCCTTGTATGAATGTTGGTGCAAAGTATGTTGATTTAGTTATGTATGGCACATATTAAAACTTTATAGAAATATACATTAGTATTTACACTAACAACATTGGTAGCTAAGTAAGGCATCAGCAGATAAACTATTCAGAGAAAATCATAAATTTGTGTCTGGTGGGTTTTGGAGAACTGCTTGCTTGTATGGGCGGCTTGAGGGGGCATGCTCTGCCAATTCTTTTCTTTTCAGCAGTGTAGTTCTAATTGAGGTCTTGTTGAAAAAGGAGTTCAACTTTCAGCAACTGATACCTCTACCCCTTCCAAGCAGGCAGGTACATTTAATATTCTGCTTTTCCTGCTGGTTGCCCAAAATATATATTTTGGGTCTTGCTATTATTATATCTGTAGAGTGCTGACTAAATATTCTTCTGAATGATTTATCTATTTTGTCTGATAGCTTGCTATTATTTTACAAGAAGTAGCATCTAATAATGGGGCACACACACACACGTTATACACCCACAATATCATAGTTAGGAATGTGGAAATATATACATGGATGTACTTCTAATATAATATAGATAATGGATAAGTCCACTCGTTCCTCTTTGTTTCACCACTATTACTCTAAATCAGAGTGGTTTATAACAATACCTTTATATGCACATAAATCAGATATACCACCAGTCTTTAGTCCAGGTATGATACCTCAATCCAGGTGTAATAATACTCCCAAGTAGCACACTGAGCACAAGGATGGATAGTTCCAAAGAAGTATATCACACTAGTCTTAGTAGTCCTCTCCAATTTGTCCTTTAATTGTTCAGTGTAATTTCCAATTTGTCTAATTTGCTAGTTTCCTGCTCCTCTGTAAAGCCCTGGTCACTCAGAGCTCAAACACTCAAAAGAGAAAAAGTGTGGGCAAGAGATAGCACACTCTACTTGCTAATGCAGATAAAACAATATTTTATTCAATAAAAAATACATGTACAGATGTTCACTCACATTTGTTAACTTCTATACAAGAGGTATTTCAGCGCACATATCAGTCCAATATTTAGGATTCCATGTTCTTCATGTATATGTTGTATTCATACATCCATGTGAAGTTTCCAATAATGTAACTAGTACGTCAGTACACAATATAGTACTCAGAAGAGTGTAAATGTGGCTAAACTCTGAGATAATGGTACCTTTGAGACCCGATATAGTCCCTTGCTTATGATAGTCTCTATTAGGGGTAGTTAGCCCCAATAAGACACTGTATAGAATGCTACGTATCAGCCACTCTGGTAATATACCACTAAACACCTCATATATAGTGTCCAAATACTATGTGTATCATAAAGTCATATAATTCAGTATCTATAAGGGCAATAATAGCATCCCAAAGGGGACAACAACCCCAAGAGCTTATGCAAACAAACCACAAGCTAATTGAGATATAACAACAAAATAAAACAAGATAACATAATATCACATATATAGTTGTCAGTGCTGGTCACGTTTGCGATGTTGGTCATGCAATGTTAAATAATTGAGGCCATCGCAAAGCGGGGCCCGCAGTTGCTGGGCTGCAATGAGAGCCAAAGGCACTCATTGCAGGCCTTGTGAGGCCCGTGGCACTTAGGCGGTTGCGAGGCACACAGTTTACTAATTTAACAGCAACAATTTTTTAAGCTCGTAATTCGAAAGACCGCCCAAAAAAGCCATATAATTTTCAAAAAAAAAATTACACAATCACACACAACCCCAAAGCTAGTAACACTTAGAGCAAGAAAATAAACACGATCACGAACCCAGTAACACTTTGCCAAACGACGGCGCTCATTGTGAGCCACGCAATACTGCAGCACAGACACGGAGGAGAAAGACACAGGGGGGGAGAGGGTGGAAAGAGACACAGGGATGTGAGACGGACGAAAAGAGACACGGGGAGGGATGAGGAAAAACAAAAGACACAGGACAGGGAGAGTGGGAAACAGACACAGGAGACAGAGACTGGGGAGAGGCTCGCGATGAGCGCCGAAGATGATCATTGAGAACCACGAAAGTTGCGGGTTGCCAAGGTGAAGTCGCTCATTGCGTGGCTCGCGATGAGTGCCAAATGCACTCATCGTGAGGCCCATAAAGTAGACAGGGGGAGAGGCTTGCGTGCCGAAGATGCTCACATTGTCTGGCAAACAGTATTGACAGCCTTTTAATTTTAATTCCGTCATTTCTAACGGGCAAGTAGCTAGTAATATAATAACTCTCAATTAATGCTTAAAAATAATCCAAAAACGTTTAACTGTGACTTGCAGGCTTTCTCAATGGTATACACGTTAATAACATTAAATAATATGTAATGAGCTTCTTAACAGGAGCATAAATCCAGAATGATGATACAGTGTCTTATTGGAGCTTACTACCCCTAATAGAGACTGTGATAGGCGGGGACAGTATATATAATTATATATTTTTTTATTTATATATATTTTTTAAAGAAATAGATGTAACAGTTGTATTTATAGATTAAATTATATATAGAGAGAAAAAATGCATTAGAGCATTTGTTCCTAGGCAAATTGGTTTCCTGACATGTATTAACCCCTTGTGTACTGGGCTGTGTGTAACCCTTGATGTTGTATAATGAAACAGACATAATAATATCATATTATTACTATATCAGTTTGAAAAACCCTTTTGAGTATCTTGATATTAAAGGGCCATTTACCTAACTGTAAGTGCTCTTCATGGCGAGCCCATGATTGTATATTAAAATGATCTTTTTTTTTAATTACACTAATAAAAGGTAAACAATATAACGTTTAAAGTCTGTTAACATAGCAATGTTTTTCCTGCCTACTTGCTGTTGCATGACAGTTGAGCCACAAGATGAAGACACTGATTGATAGCAGTTTTTCTCAGGACTCAGCACTGCACTGAAAAGTTAACCCATAACTGACCTGTTTAGGTGATTCCAGCATTCCATGCTCTGCACTTATCATTTTGGCAAGTGTCAACCTTTTGTTTTCTTTTGCACACTACACGTAAATGTAGATGTGGGTCTGGCAGAGGGCAGTAAGTGACACATGTAAACATAGATTTAATGTATTTGATTTCTCAGTTTAAAATGCATTTATTGCAAAAATTCAAAAATTATTTAAAAATGCTTTTAGGAGACAATTACGTCAATGTGGTCCAAAATTGGACTGAATAAAGTGGCCCTTTACGTTTCTGGATGAAATGATATCTTTAATCAAAATGGTTTTCAACTGTAGCACAGTCTTTTTTCCTGGTTTCAACAAGCTCAAACGCTAATAATTTTGAATAGCTCTGTTGTCCAATAAACTACAGCTACTCAAGTATCTTTAGAGTTACAGAAATCCACAAATTACTGGATTATAATGTGTTAATATTTATCATCGAAAGCATTTACATTTCTGGAATAACAAGTCTGTAGTTCTATTAATTCTATAAAATATTATTCTTAGGGCTTAGCATTTCAGGGAAATTTTTAGCATCCAGAGGTTAGATTTATTTATAGCTCGGTAGTGATTTACAAGTGAACTTCACTCGGTTCTTTTCCTATGTGAGCCATGGAATGGAGGCCATTTTACCAAATGATAAGCTCAGCTTTAAAAGTGAATACTACAAACAGCATACATACTGATACAGTAGTAGTTGAGGGCCTTGTCTTTATGAAAGCTTACACTCAAAGTTGGTATGAATGGCAGAACTGAGGGAACTGCTTGATGATGGTATGCTCAAGATTCATGGAAAGGAGACATTTACCGTATCTTATAATATAGTTTGTATTGTGTAAATTAAGGAGCAGGGTATGCTTGTCTGAATAGATCAGTGTTTGATGCTGTGTACAGATGATGGAAGTCTGATTGAGTATGAGAGGTGATGATATGAAGGTTGGAAAAAGTTTAAAGCAGAGAGAAGGGGTGGTTATGGAATTATCTGGACAGAAGATGAGAGATATAGGCAGATGCAGTATTGTTGAGGAGCAGCGCATAATGGATTGGATCGAGGAGAATGGGCAGAATCAAGTGACACACAGCTGGGAGTGAGTTGCAGGATTCATGGCAGGACATTATAAGTGAGTCATTAGTATTATGGTCATATTATACTACAAGTGCACTTTTTAAGATTTGGTGAATTATAGGTTGTAGACTGTGATCTGCGGTATCCTCAAGAAGAATGTCTGTGGGTGTGAGAAAAGGGGATGTCAAATGATGGGGAGAGGAAGGGTAAATAATTATTATAAGCTCTGCCTTTGACGTGTTCATTTTTTGTATCATCCGCATATTGATGTACTGAAACATGGAATTTATTAAATTATACATTTAAAAGAACAACAGTGAATGGCAGCGGAGATTATGTAATACCATTGAATGAGGCTCTTAAGGAGTTACTGGAGAAGAAGGTTTAAATATTGTTGCAAAGACCAAGGGATCCAAAAATGTATAATAAAATAGAAGGGGTTCATCAACTTTGTCAGACAGGAGAACTAATAGGCAAACGTGTGAGAAGATAATTCAAAGCTTTAGTGAGTGCAGTAAAAATACTGTTTGTTGCATTGTATTCATATTTATTATTTAAATATGGCAGAACAGTTATGAATAGTAGTAATCATAACTTTGTTCCATTTTAGATGTAATATTGGGAAACTACCCACAGGGTTTTTACAGTTTTGTGTTTCTGATACACCTGAGATATATGCAGTGTATATACAGCAGGCATATGCTTAAAAGAAGCCATGTTTGAAATGGTATTTGGATAAAAAAGAGCAAAGCATTTGTGGGCACATTTACATGTTCCTGCTCAGGTTCCCAGAATGCAGTATAATAACTGTATTTCTCAGAATTCTGAGCAGGAAACAAACATTTTAATTTGTTTTAGACATTCAAATGTGAAAACAAATGTACTATTTGTTTTTACTCTCTCGCACAAACTCTCTCTCTCTATCAATATATATATATTTATATATATAAAGCTCTGTACATTTTTGTTAACAATATACTGTAGAAGTTGTAAAGGAATACATGTAAATGTTAGATCAGAATCATTATAAAGGGTTGATTTTCAAGTTTTAGATGGAGAAATAGCATTGGAAATAGATATAATTTCTATTTTTTGGATCAGTGATTCTTAAAAATCTTTTCCTGTGTAAATGTAAAAAAAATGAATCCTGCAAAAAGCCCCATACATGGGTCTACACACAGCTGCACATCGAGTCCTACAGAGCCTGTGTCTGCATATGTAGCAGTGGTCAAACCCATACAGGGGTTATAGTTAGACTTCAATAGCTTCTTAATAATCATACATACAAGTCAATACATAGGTATATTACATACCTAGTAAAATCCAGAAACCTATATCCCTTTTAGTAATGAAGAATAAATGAAGTGACTTAAAATCCAACTAATAGTGTTTTGTTCTGTATATATGTATTCCTATATCCATTTATACATGAGCACATATCCAAAAGGCCAAAGATGCTCCATTTTTGTTACATATACAGTACATAAAACCAGAGAACTGCTATTTAATCTTTTCTGGGTTTTATTTAAAACATATCATAAGTGGTACAGCAAAAATAGTCTCAAATAGTAACTGTAATTAACAAAAAAAGCAGCGAATTTTATTGACATTGATCCAACCTATTTATTTCTTTGCCCTTCTAACTTCTAAATAAATCTCCTCTAGAATAACATAGAGAGATATCTAACATAATATTTGTATTTGTTGGATTAATTTCAATCAGATATTTTAAATTAATTTGGAATAACAAGGACTGTGTCTGATAAAGCATTAGTGCCTCTTCTTTTACACAATTCATTTTTTTTACCATCCATTTTCAAATAGATTGTGTTCCCCTTCCCACACTGTGCTGTTCAGTGGCAGATTAAATGAGACTTGTCATACTTATCTTCTGTGGGCAGATTGGAGTGAGGGGGAGGCAGTCTCCATAGCCAGTATTAATGTCATTCAATCAAGAATTCATTATCATAAAAAAAATTACATTACTGATGAAAATCTGTTCTTTGAATTAGAAGCCAGAGTAAAGATTATGTTAGATAAAAAAAAAAAATACTACCAGGCTGCTCATCTTATAACACAGGGTACTTTTTGTTCTGCCCTTCTGCTTCTGGGCATATTGTGATATTCATTCATAAGCTTCTTTAAATGACTTTGCTCTTAACTAGTAGATCCCAGAGATATGCCTCCTTTAGAAAAAAACATTTTCATTACTCGACAAATGAATTAATTACCAAATCAGGAGATCAATAATTGACAAATGTTATCTTTTCTTGGAAGATCTGTTACCTAAATAACAATCTTGATCAAAATATTAAATTGTAGATGCATTTTTGTTGCTGCACTGCAATAGGTTCAATATATCATCAGTGCTGTTAGTATTGCATTATTATTATTATTATTATTATTATTATTATCATCATCTTTATTTAAAATGACAGATTGCACAATTCTGCCCAGTGGACTTGCACATTACATTACATTACAGAAAAAGCAATGCATGTGTAACAAAACTGGCAGTATACAAAGATGATGAGCATGAGCCCCCAGCATAAAATTATTACTAATCATAAGACACAGACAGTTACTGTTTGTGGAGGAAGTGGGTGAGGGGAGGAATAAGGTTGTTCAGACTACCATAGAGCTACAAAACCAGATGCTTTGACTGGTTGATTACTGACAGATTGGTAAAACATGGTGCCCAAACCTTGTAATATTTGCACACTTATTACAAGACTGTGACCACCCTAATGCTGCACTAGTTCTTTAAGTTACTTTGTTGGTCCATGTTCTCCCCAGGGACCATTTGTTCCAGTCAGTGGAGGCAAGGTGCTTGAAATTTGATGCCAGGTCTTCCCCAGTAATTGTGTGTGTCATGACTGATTTTGGGGCTCCGCTGCACCCCAAAAAGTACCACTGTTATCTGGGACTCTTACACATCTAATTGATAACATAGATACTATAAATGGACATGGGATGTGTTTTAATAATTGTGACAATTTGTCTTGTTTAAAGAATAAGTATGTGCATATAGTCACTGTCATGGTCTCTTGGTTACAATGTATATGCTGTTATTGATGTAAAGTGGCAGAAATAGTTTATGTGCTATTTTGATGTATTAGGTCCACGGGTGCAATTCCCACATGTTACTCTACCCTCACCATAGCATCTCATGAGTGATCAAAGAACAGCCATAACATTTGAGGTGATCTGGCCAGATAACATCTAGGCTATGGTATCTGGGATGGGAGGAAGGGTTTATGGCTAGTGGTGGGGTGAGGAGGACACAGTAGGAAGAACAGACCCCTGAAACAGGGAAGGAGGGGGTTGGTAACCGTAGTAAGTAGTAATTGGGGGTTTGGCTATAGAAATGGGGGATGGTATTTTTTTATATATGTAAAATGTGACTGAAGCAAGGAATAAAGGAGTCTTCTATGCACTAAGAAATGGTGTTGCTGGTCTGATATGTTTTGTTTCTCCATGACTAATGTTTTGATCTGAAATGCTGGGTGCAGAGAAGAATATAAAAGTCACAACCTGCAGATTGCTCCTATAAGCTACAGTAGGAGAATAAGGGGAGTAATGAGCCCCAAATCTAGGTTGTCACAGTGTGGGAGGGCAATATTGCAAAATCCCCGTCTTATGAAAGAAGATGACTCTTTTTTGTCTGTCAGCATCAGTTGGGATGAGCATCATGAGCAGAACCTTCTCAACTAGTAGAAACTGCAACATCAGGAGTAGATGATCCTCTGATGGAGTTGTGTTCTTTATCAAAGGTGAATTACCTTATTGTTATGATATATCATTACCTTATTGTTATGGTACTATCAATGTGTCTCTCTGCTTGTGGAATCATTGAATCGCTGATGGAGAGGGACAGCACTGATTACCTCTACCAAATTCAGGATCAGATATAAAGTACTAAAGGGTGGAGTATTGCAGATCTCTTAAAGAACATTTACATTCCTAAACTATCACATAAGACCTATGTATTAGCATTTCTCCAACACTGTTTACGATGCATGGACCCATTTCTTTCTGCCTTCAGATAGTGATGGAAAACACTAAAAATTAGCACATTGAATGTGAACCTACAGAGAGTGAATTGATGCTCTGCACTTATGTGAATATTCCCAGCATATATCAGATTTCTAGAGTACTATGAAAATTTTAAGGTACAGTAGACTCTCAGTTATCCGGCACCCATGGGGATTGGTAGATGCCAGATACATTTCTGGTTGTTTGAAAGTCACTATTTAAATAGGCCTAGATTAGCGGCACGTAGGATACTCTGCTAAGTATATTTGTCAGTGAGGGCTGTTCTAGCAGCAGCAGCTTTCACTCCTCACTTACACAAAGGTCCGTTCGGCTGAAGGGTACGGTGTTGAACCAGGGGAATGTAACCCAACACTGCACTGGCTCAGTCACTCATGCCTGTCTGCTTCCAGGTAACATTGAATTGCAGAGACGTACAGTGGATGCAATCTAGGTCAGGGGTCTGCAACCTTTAAGACAAAAAGAGCCACTTGGACCCGTTTCCGAAAGGAAAAAAAAAACTGGGATCCGCAAAACCATTGCGACAGTAAAAACAAATATAATACTGCATATATTGTTTCTTAACATAATGCTATATATAATGAGGGCCCAATGTCATCCTCTTCATTATAAAAAAAAATTCCCTCACAATGTAGTAGTAGCTCCACCCCTGAGGCATCACTGCACTTCCATGCCCCCTTCAATGCAGTATGTGGGCCGGGCTACCCCCCCCTGAGGCATCACTGCACTTCCATGCCCCCTTCAATGCAGTATGTGGGCTGTGCTACCCCCCCGCCGAGGCATCACTGCACTTCCATGCCACCTTCAATGCAGTGTGTGGGCTGTGCTACCCCCCACCTAAGGCATCACTGCACTTCCATGCGCCTTTCAATGCAGTATGTGGGCTGGGCTACCCCCCACCTAAGGCATCACTGCACTTTCCTGCCCCCTATAATGCAGTATGTGGGCTGGGCTACCCCCCCCTGAGGCATCACTGCACTTCCATGCCCCCTTCAATGCAGTATGTGGGCTGGGCTACCCCCCACCTAAGGCATCACTGCACTTCCATGCCCCCTTCAATGCAGTATGTGGGCTGGGCTGCTCCCCCCTGAGGCATCACTGCACTTCCATGCCCCCTTCAATGGAGTATGGAGTATGCGCCGCTGCCCTCCGATCTAACAGAGGGCGAGAAGGTGACGTCGGGCGTCGGGATGATGTGACGTTACAGCCAGTACAGCGCCCGCCACAGTGGGGAGTGTCGGGGCGTACAATGCGTTCCTCTCCTCGCTAGTATCCGCCCCGGAGCCGCGGCAAAGGTGTAAAAGAGCCACATGCGGCTCCGGAGCCGCGGGTTGCAGACCCCTGATCTAGGTGCATGTAAGCATTTTGTAACATGACAACCTGGCTCCTGGCATTTGTTGAACCCTGTAAAATTAAATTTTTATTTAAAGTACAGTATTAAATTTTTTTCCTGGTTGCTGGAGAGTTCTGGTTGCTTGAGTCCTGGTTAACTGATAGTCTACTGTATAACTAAATTTCTCTGTTTTTACCTTTTTCTAATCTAACACATGCTGCTTATATCAGAAACACACATTACATTGAGTCCCTATTAAAAATAAAACTGCAAAAATTCTACAATGCATTTACTTTTGTTGATGCTCTGTTTCAAAAGCACTTATCTGTAAAGCTGCATTAGTATTTTGAATAAAAAAAAACTGTTGTGTTCCATAGTAAAAGTGGCATGGACCTTGAGAAACAAGTAGTAAACACAGAGTATCTTCAGCAATTCAACAAAGTCCTTGTTCCAAATGTTTGCTTAAAAGGACTGTAATGAGGAATGAAACATTCTGATATCACTGTATGTTCCCCAAAGTCATAGTAATGCAATTTCTTAAATTAATATCTGTGTCCTACTAGCATGTTTTTATGTTTAACACTACCTTACTTCCATAACATTAGTAACAGTAAATCCATATTAAGAAATATCCCCAGTTAAGCACAATTTGTTATATCTGCTGCTTTATTGATACCATTTAACCAATAGTTTATTATCGGGTGCTCATCTGATATTCCTATAGGAAATAACAAACTAGTAGCTTTGTATTCCTACTGAAAGCCTTTAAGAGATGCAGTACATCATTTGTATCAGTATCTGTTGCTTAAGGGCCACATTCAATTCCAATCCCGTAACTCGATCGCAGACAGCCGAATGTCTGCGAGTGAGTTGTGGGCTCCCGTTGGTCTCCGTTTGCGAGGCTATTCAATTGCTCAAGCTCGCAAGTTGCTGGGCTTGAAGCAAAAACCTTAAACCATGCACTGGTTTCGGAGCAGTTGAGGGCAGGAACATGATCAATCAAGCAAGCCAGTAACCTCCCATTTCGAATCAGCCAATAGAAAGTGAGACTGTTATACTTACGGCAGTGAAACATGGAGGTTACATGTCATTCAATTAGATTCGGGGGTCCAAGTTACGATCAGACTTGCAAAAAATACAAATTAAAGAATTATTAAAATTAATGCCAATACTGTTCTAGTCCATAAGGGTGGCCTGATATGTATTAACTTGATACCCAAGATAATTTTAACCCCGAAATTACACATAAAAATAACATTTATTTCCTGCCGATTTGCGGGCTTGAGACTGTTGTGTAATTAATTCTAATGTCTATCATCGCTTTCCCCGTTATTTACAGTGCTGTATTGATTTTTTATTTGCATTTACAGTGCTACGAATAGGTGTTTAACCCCTTTGCAGGTCTTCTCGAGCACATGTAGGTTTTTCTCTTTTCCATTTGCGGTTTACGAGTGTGAATACGTTTGCGAGCTTGGGGAAATTGAGCAATTGAATAGCGATTTGCGATTTTAGCTTTGCAAAAGATCAAATGCTTCTGAAGGGTGTATGTTACGAGTTTGAAGGATGCAACTTTTTTAAGCCCGTAACTCGTAAACCGATCCGAGCCTGCAAAAAGACGCCAATTGAATAGCAAAATAGCTTGCAACCTCACTTGCGGGCTACCGGATCTCAAAATCGATCAATTGAATGTGGCTCTAAATCCCTGCCTTGTTAGATTTACTATCCTTACTGGTTTGCTTTTAGCTGTAAATCTACAAATTATAAAGCTTTGCCAATATAATTTTGCAATAAACACACGTTAATCCAACTGACAGCTAAAAAAATAATTTAATGAAAATCTTAATGATACTCATTATATTGCTACGATTTTGAGATCCATGCTCGCAAATGGAGGTCGCAAGCTACTTTGCTATTCAATTGCACTCCGTTTGCGGGCTCCGATTGAGTTTCTCAGAGTTGCAGCCGCTAAAATCACAAATCCCTATTCAATTGCTCCGATTTTCCCTCGCGAATCACTCCGTCAAGCCCGCAAATGGCAAAAATCGAACGACAGGTTAATGGGACCAAGGAGGTCTCACAAAGAGCTTAGTGACAAATCAGAGCACTTTGAATGCAAATATAAATGCAATACAGCTCTGTAAATGATTGGGAACACAATGGGTGACACTAGAATTAAAAGCACAACATTCACGAGCTCACACATTGCAAAAATAAAATACTTTTATCTCTTGTTTATTTTCCGTCCTAAGGGCTTCAAACTCCAAGCCTGTATGACTTTGGAATCCAACCTTCATATTTAATTAAAGTCCTATGGGCTTGAATAACAAGTTACTGGCTTGGTGGTCATTCAAGCCAGTAGGACTTTGAACCGAAATTAAACGTGAAATAAAGTATTATATTTTGGCGATGTTTGTGAATGTTGTGCTTTTAATTCTAATGTCAACTATGGTGTTCCCCATCATTTACAGTGGTGTATTGAATTTATATGTGCTTTTAGGCTTAAACCACAAGTTACAGGCTTGCGGCCGCGATCATGTTCAAGCCCGCAACTGCTAGAGCAGAGAGCATGGTTTCCGATTCTCGTGACCGGCGCCTAACTTTCGGGCCCAGCTTATGGTATGAGATAGTGTCATTGTGCTTTCTGTCTCTTTATGTACTCTCTGTGTACCCTGCATGTCTCTTTATTCCCCCTCTCCCTCCCCTGTGTCTCTCCCTTTCTCCTGTGTCTCTTTCCCTCGCTGTGTCTCTTCCCCCTTCTCCCTTCCCCTGTGTCTCTTCCCCCCTCTCCCTCCCCTGTGTTTCTTCTTACTCCCCTGTGTATCTTCCCCCTCTCCCTCCTGTGTGTCTCTTCCCACCTCTCCCTCCCTTGTGTCTCCTCCCCCTCTCCCTCCCCGTGCATCCTTCCCCATCTCCCTTCCCTGTGTCTACTCTCCCCTCTTCATCACCTTTGTCTGTTCCCCCTCACCCTATCCTTTCCCCCCTCTCCCTCCCCTGTGTCTCTTGCCCCCTCTCCCTCCCCTGTGTCTCTGCTCCCTCCCCTGTGTCTCTCCCCATCTCCCTCCCCTGTGTCTCTTCCCCCTCTCCCTCCCCTTTGTCTCCTTTCCCCCTCTCCCTCTCCTGTGCCTCCTTTCCCTCTCTCCCTCTCCTTTTCCCCCACTCTGCCTCTCCCTCCCATGTGTCTATTTCCCCCTCTCCCTCCCCTGTGTCTTTTCCCCCTCTCCCTCCCCTGTGTCTGTTCTCCCCTCTCCCTCCCCTGTGTCTGTCCCCCCTCTCCTTCCCATGTGTCTCTTCCCCCTCTCCCTCCCCTGTGTTTCCCCCCATCCCTCCCCTGTGTCTCTTCTACCTCCCCTGTGTTTCTTCCCCCTCTCCCTCCCCTGTGTCTCTTCCGACTGTGTCTCTCCCCCCTCTCCCTCCCCTGTGTTTTTTCGCCCTCTCCCTCCACTGTGTCTCCTCACACCACTCCCTCCCCAGTGTCTCCTTTCCCCCTCTCCCGTGCTTCCTTTCCCCCTCTCCCTCCCATGTGTCTCTTTCCCCCTCTCCCTCCCCTGTGTCTCTTCCCCCTCTCCCTCCTCTGTGTCTGTTCTCCCCTCTCCCTCCCCTGTGTCTCTTCCCGCCTCTCCCTCCCTTGTGTCTCCTCCCCCTCTCCCTCCCCTTTGTCTCCTTTCCCCCTCTCCCTCTCCTGTGCCTCCTTTCCCTCTCTCCCTCTCCTTTTCCCCCACTCTGCCTCTCCCTCCCATGTGTCTATTTCCCCCTCTCCCTCCCCTGTGTCTGTTCTCCCCTCTCCCTCCCCTGTGTCTGTCCCCCCTCTCCTTCCCATGTGTCTCTTCCCCCTCTCCTTCCCATGTGTCTCTTCCCCCTCTCCCTCCCCTGTGTTTCCCCCCATCCCTCCCCTGTGTCTCTTCTCCCTCCCCTGTGTTTCTTCCCCCTCTCCCTCCCCTGTGTCTCTTCCGACTGTGTCTCTCCCCCTCTCCCTCCCCTGTGTTTTTTCGCCCTCTCCCTCCACTCTGTCTCCTCACCCCACTCCCTCCCCAGTGTCTCCTTTCCCCCTCTCCCGTGCTTCCTTTCCCCCTCTCCCTCCCATGTGTCTCTTTCCCCCTCTCCCTCCCCTGTGTCTCTTCCCCCTCTCCCTCCTCTGTGTCTGTTCTCCCCTCTCCCTCCCCTGTGTCTCTTCCCGCCTCTCCCTCCCTTGTGTCTCCTTCCCCATCTCCCTTCCCTGTGTCTTATTTCCCCCTCTCACTCTCCTTTTCCCACTCTCCCTCCCCTGTGTTTCTCCCCTCTCTCATCACCTGTCTTTTTCCCCTTTGTCTGTTCCCCCTCACCCTCTCCCCCTCTCACTCCCCTGTGTCTCACCTCTCCTCCCCTGTGTCTGATCCCCCTCCTCCTCCCCTGTGTCTCTTGCCCCCTCTCCCTCCCCTGTGTCTCCCCCTCTCCCTCCCCTGTGTCTCTTCCCCCTGTGTCTCTTCCCCCTGTGTCTCTTCCCCCTGTGTCTCTTCCCCCTCTCCCTCCCATGTGTCTGTTTACCCCTCTCTCTCCTCTGTGTCTCTTCCCCCCTCTCTCCCCTGTGTCTCTCCCCCTATCCCTCCCCTGTGTCTCTTCTCCCTCCCCTGTGTCTCTTTCCCCCTCTCTCTCCCCTGTGTCTCTTCCCCCTCTCCCTCCTCTGTGTCTGTTCCCCCCTCTCCCTCCCCTGTGTCTCTTTTCCCTCCCCTGTGTCTCTTCCCCCCTCTCCCTCCCCTGTGTCTCTTCCCCCTGTGTCTCTTCCCCTCTCTCTCTCCCCTGTGTCTCCTCCACCTCTCCCTCCCCTATGTCTCATTTTCCTCTCTCATATGCCTCCTCTTCCCCTCTCCCTCTCCTTTCCCCCCTCTCCCTCACCTGTGTCTCTTCCCCCCTCTCCCTCCCCTGTGTCTCTTCCCCCCTCTCCCTCCCCTGTGTTTCTTCCCCCTCTCCCTCCCCTGTGTCTGTCCCCCATCTTCATCCCTTCTATCTGTTCCCCCTCTTCCACCCCTGTGTCTCTTGCCCACTCTCCCTCCCCTGTGTCTCCCCTTCTCCCTCCCCTGTGTCTCTTCTCCCTCCCCTGTGTCTCTCCCCATCTCCCTCCCCTGTGTCTCTTCCCCCCTGTGTATCTTTCCCCTCTCCCTCCCCTGTGTCTCCTTTCCCCCTCTCCCTCTCCTGTGCCTCCTTTCCCTCTCTCCCTCTCCTTTTCCCCCACTCTGCCTCTCCCTCCCATGTGTCTATTTCCCCCTCTCCATCCCCTGTGTCTTTCCCCCCTCTCCCTCCCCTGTGTCTGTTCCCCCCTCTCCCTCCCCTGTGTCTGTTCCCCCCTCTCCCTCCCCTGTGTCTGTCCCCCTCTCCTTCCCATGTGTCTCTTCCCTCTCTCCCTCCCCTGTGTCTTCCCCCCCATCCCTCCCCTGTGTCTATTCTCCCTCCCCTGTGTCTCTTTACCCCTCTCCCTCCCCTGTGTCTCTTCCCCCTGTGTCTCTCCCCCTCCCCCGTGTCTCTTCGCCCTCTCCCTCCACTGTGTCTCCTCACCCCACTCCCTCCCCAGTGTCTTCTTTCCCCCTCTCCCTCTCCTGTGCCTCCTTTCCCCCTCTCCCTCCCATGTGTCTCTTTCCCCCTCTCCTTCCCCTGTGTCTCATCCCTCTCTCCCTCCTCTGTGTCTGTTCCCCCCTCTCCCTCCCCTGTGTCTCTTCCCGCCTCTCCCTCCCCTGTGTCTCCTCCACCTCTCCCTCCCCTATGTCTCATTTTCCTCTCTCATATGCCTCCTTTTCCCCTCTCCCTCTCCTTTCCCCCCTCTCCCTCACCTGTGTCTCTTCCCCCCTCTCCCTCCCCTGTGTCTCTTCCCCCCTCTCCCTCCCCTGTGTTTCTTCCCCCTCTCCCTCCCCTGTGTCTGTCCCCCATCTTCATCCCTTCTATCTGTTCCCCCTCTTCCACCCCTGTGTCTCTTGCCCACTCTCCCTCCCCTGTGTCTCCCCTTCTCCCTCCCCTGTGTCTCTTCTCCCTCCCCTGTGTCTCTCCCCATCTCCCTCCCCTGTGTCTCTTCCCCCCTGTGTATCTTTCCCCTCTCCCTCCCCTGTGTCTCCTTTCCCCCTCTCCCTCTCCTGTGCCTCCTTTCCCTCTCTCCCTCTCCTTTTCCCCCACTCTGCCTCTCCCTCCCATGTGTCTATTTCCCCCTCTCCATCCCCTGTGTCTTTCCCCCCTCTCCCTCCCCTGTGTCTGTTCCCCCCTCTCCCTCCCCTGTGTCTGTTCCCCCCTCTCCCTCCCCTGTGTCTGTCCCCCTCTCCTTCCCATGTGTCTCTTCCCTCTCTCCCTCCCCTGTGTCTTCCCCCCCATCCCTCCCCTGTGTCTATTCTCCCTCCCCTGTGTCTCTTTACCCCTCTCCCTCCCCTGTGTCTCTTCCCCCTGTGTCTCTCCCCCTCCCCCGTGTCTCTTCGCCCTCTCCCTCCACTGTGTCTCCTCACCCCACTCCCTCCCCAGTGTCTTCTTTCCCCCTCTCCCTCTCCTGTGCCTCCTTTCCCCCTCTCCCTCCCATGTGTCTCTTTCCCCCTCTCCTTCCCCTGTGTCTCATCCCTCTCTCCCTCCTCTGTGTCTGTTCCCCCCTCTCCCTCCCCTGTGTCTCTTCCCGCCTCTCCCTCCCTTGTGTCTCCTCCCCCTCTCCCTCCCCTGTGCATCCTTCCCCATCTCCCTTCCCTGTGTCTTATTTCCCCCTCTCACTCTCCTTTTCCCGCTCTCCCTCCCCTGTGTTTCTCCCCCCTCTCCTCCCCTGTATTATTCCCCCCTCTCCCTTCCCTGTATCTATTCTCCCCTCTTCATCCCCTTTGTCTGTCCCCCCTCACCCTCTCCTTTCCCCCTCTCACTCCCGTGTGTCTCACCTCTCCTCCCCTGTGTCTGATCCCCCTCTTCCTCCCTTGTGTCTCTTGACCCCTCTCCCTCCCCTGTGTCTCTTCTCCCTCCCCTGTGTCTCTCCCCGTCTCCCGACCCTGTGTCTCTTCCCCCCTGTGTCTCTTCCCCCTCTCCCTCCCATGTGTCTGTTCCCCCTCTCCCTCCCCTGGGTCTCTTCCCCCCTCTCTCCCCTGGGTCTCTCCCCCTATCCCTCCCCTGTGTCTCTTCTCCCTCCCCTGTGTCTCTTTCCCCCTCTACCTCCCCTGTGTCTCTTCCCCCTCTCCCTCCTCTGTGTCTGTTCCCCCTCTCCCTCCCCTGTGTCTCTTTCCCCCTCTCCCTCCCCTGTGTCTCTTCCCCCTGTGTCTCTTCCCCTCTCTCCCTCCCCTGTGTCTCCTCTACCTCTCCCTCCCCTATGTCTCATTTTCCTCTCTCATGTGCCTCCTTTTCCCCTCTCCCTCTCCTTTCCCCCCTCTACCTCACCTGTGTCTCTCCCCCTCCCTCCCCTGTGTCTCTTCCCCCTCCCTGCTCTGTGTCTCTTCCCCCCTCTCCCTCCCCTGTGTTTCTTACCCCTCTCCCTCCCCTGTGTCTGTCCCCCATCTCAATCCCCTCTATCTGTTCCCCCCTCCTCCCCTGTTTTTCTCCCCCCTCGCCTGTGTCTCATCCTCCTCTGACTCCCCTGTTTCTCTCCACCTTTCCCTCCCCTGTGTGTCTTCATCCCCTCCCTCCCCTGCATCTCTTTTCTTCCCTCTCTCTCTCCTGTGTCTCTTTCCCCCTCTCCCTCCCCTATTTCTTCCCCCCCACTCCCTACTGTGTGTCTCTTCCCCCTCTCCCTCCCTTGTGTCTTATCCCCCCTCTCCCTCGCCTCTCCCTCCCCTGTGTCTCCTTCCCCCCTCTCCCTCCCCTGTGCCTGCTTTCCCCCTCTCCCTTTCCCCCCTCTGCCTTCTCTGTGTCTCCTTTCCCCCTCTCACTCCACGCAATGTGCGCATGCGCGCCTCACACCGTGCATTGCGCATGCGCGGCTCACACCGTACATTGCGCATGCGCTCCTCACACCGTGCATTGCGCATTCGTGCCTCACACCACACTTACGCGCCTCACGCATCGCATTGCGCTTGCGTGCCCCCACCAAACATTGCGCATGCGCGCCCCCTGCCGCCGCAACCTGCTCTGCATTGCGCATGCGCATAGTTGTCGTAATTGCGAGCATTACCAACAAACTCGCAATTACCACAACTATATATATGATTGAAACACAGTTCTGTTCAGTGATGATTGATACTCCAGTTATAATTTTATTGCCACTTTTCTAAGATACTGAAACACTACTTTTGTGTTCCGGTTATTCATAATCCAAACACAGTAAACATTCTCAGAGAACTATCTCTCCAGCTGCAGAAGGCATTGCATATATTTTTGCACTAGTGTCTAGTGCTATCATTTGTATTGAAAGTGTATGAGATAATAAAAGAAACTGCTTGTCACACTGCAGCAAAGAATCCTTTGACAGTGAGTTAAAAAGACAACCTAATTGAGTGCTGAGAGACCAGTCTAATCCCTCAAGACAAATACATTTGCTGATATATATAGTTTTTGATATTTATTACTATTTACCAACACTCCACTCACTATCTATTTTTCCTACCCACGTCAATGCACTTATTTGGTGTCAAACATTTGTTATACATGTATATTTAAATTTTTCGACAATGTAAATATTCAAAGTATAGGTTCTGTATAGTGTGTCAGATCAAATTGGCAATGTGCATTTTATCTACTGACTTCATTACAGTTCCCAAGGCACCTTGAGACAATGACATCTGAGTAAAACGTTAATGTGACACATTTCTCTGGTCTGTTTGGTTAATCACAGTCACACACATTTGTCCATAAGGGACTTTCAAGGACATGGTGATAGCATGTTTCTAATAGCTTCAGGGGAACATTTTGACAAGGCACTCGATGTTTGGAGTAATGAGCTAATTTCACAAGTTCCTCTATTCTACTTACATAGGGGAAATACTTCACACATTTTAATGATCACTACAAACTAGCACTTTGATATTGCCATTTAGATTATGTGCATTTTTATTTACATGGGTTTTTCACTTAATAAAGTAATATCCTGGGAATTTGGCAATTACCAATGAAGAAACATGATATATGAGATGTGGTTTATTTCTTACAATTGTAACAATAATTGATAGTTGAACAATCTATTCTTATACAAAACAAACAGTAAAAGCATATTTAGAAAGCAAGAATTTTAGTAACTGAAGAAATAGTTAATAAAAGCTTATCTTATTCATAAATCTTCAACATATTGGTCTGAAAGGTAGATATGGAAATAGAAAATTACCATATTTAGAAATAAAATGTAAGTCACTTTGGGCCTCATTCAATTGCAATCCCATAATTACCTGGCCTTTTGGCTGCATTTTGGTCTTAATGAAGATTCCTCGTTTTCAGCCTTTTTATAATAACAAATATTTGGTGATTTATAAAGACTCTTGACATCACCAAACCTCTTTCCTACACTCATACGGTTCAGATATAACTACTACTACCTTTGAAAAAATAATAATCTTTTCACTGGTTTATTTGCATGAAATTACTTTCACTAACCTTTTAGTAGTCCTTACTATGAGCTATTCACTAAGAGATACATACTTCCAAACTTTATCTTTAGTTGAGGTTCAAATGAAATTTAGACATAGCAACGTTTTTCTCATTCACACGTTGATACCTCCCTATATTTAGGTCAAATGCATACCCTGACATACAAGTCACTTTCTTTTGTGCACAGCCCAGTGGCTTTGATGGTGCAGGATTGAGATATGAATATTAGTCAAATAATTATTAAGTATATGAAGTACACACAGGGCACTTTTCACCCTCTCCTAACCTTAGTTTAGCGCTAGATGACTCAAACAAAACTGCACACTTATTAAAATTCTATATATTTTAAGATTTAATCACAAGTTTTAAGTCATCTCCAAACCAATTTTATTATCACACATGATTTTATGGACACATAAATCAACTATAGATTGTAGTATAATTACATTCAGGGAACGACTGTATAGTGAGTATAGTGAGACAAGTTAAACACAAGCTAACATTTAAGCTTGACAGGACAGTAATGTAGAAAGAGCTAAAACAAGTCAGCTGGCGGAATCTAGGCGACGCAGCGAGATACAGGAAGGTCGAGTAGTGACACTGAGCAACATCATTAGAGCATCCTATGTTGCGCTCACGGCTTCAAAATAAGTATAGGCCAATCAAGACAAACGCAGACTTACGTCTGCTCCGTTTTTACTTTACACACGTCATGGCGTCATATGATGCGGCGCTCATTGCGGCCGCATCAAATGACGTTTTCGGGGGGCGTGGCCTTCGTTCAATAAAAAGCCCGCGAAGGGCAAATGAGAGAAGTGGCAGCCTTTGAAGAAGTTACCATACTGGTAACGAAACCGGTCGGCAAGAGCCATATCACCCCTGCGAACAACCAGATAACAAGTATGTGGACTTAGAGGCGTTTTTGCAACTGTATAACAGTAAGTAAGAGCCTATATGGCTCTCTCTTTTTTGTATATATAGCTGATCAAATCATTTTTGGAGAAGTACATTTATTCTCCTTCAGTCCCCTCTATTAAAAGGCCCCCTACTTGGCAACTCTATTAGGGCAATACCCCCATGATATTCTGTTTGCACTAATTTTTTTTTTTTTTGGTGTAAATCAAGGGGAAAATCAGAGCCCCACAGAGACCAAGTGGCCTATATATTCAGGATTACATTTATATACCGACACATTTGCAACTATAAGTCCTCAGTTTATTAGCTTTGTCCACATACTGGATAGCCACTAAGGCACTGGTTGACGCTTTTTTAATATAAAAGTTTTTTACTTACCCAATAGTCATTATTTTTTATTTTTTGTTTATCCAATGATTTACAAAAATGTTTTGTTTATATGAGGATAACTTCCAATCATTGATTTTTTCTGGCTATTCCAATGATTTAGATTGCCGATTCCAATGGGTCACAAATAGTGCATATGTATCAAATTTCGATACTATTTACACCATATATCACAACCCTCATTAGAATTACTTCCCCTATTTAGCTATTATTAGCCACTGTTATATGGTACCAGCACACTTATGCAAGCTACGGCTAGACATTTTGCACGTTTAGCATTCCCTATACACAGATAGTGGTTATTTTTCACCACATATTGACCAATTTAGTTCCATATACCTCACATCATTATATCCCACACACTTGGTCACAAGGCCTTCACATTCACGCCTACTCCTACATATATTATATCACTAGAGATAGTCCAGTTAGTAGGCAGTTACCAAGAATATATACTTCAACTATTAGGGTTTATTGTTCATAACTTTTATTTTTATACCACTTTTTAATCACCTTAGAGCAAGCCGGGTAGGCAGCTCACATTAAAAAATAAATCACATGAACGTTTTTCATTTAATAATAACATTATTATACTAATCAGGTGTTAAGCACCAACTCCCCAAATTTCTATGATCTACATTTAGATGTATCCAATTATCTCGAACTCGCAAATGCCCTCTCACAGCCTACACACACAAACCATGTACTCAAAAGTAGGATTTCAGGGGGCGTGATCATATGATCTGACAATATTTAAGCAAGCTCGTAATTTACTTCTTAAGCACTCACAATACTTCTTAGACACAGCCAATAGTAAATGAGACCATCATCATGACATCAGTAAAACATGGAGTTTAAACTACAATTAACTAGGGCCTCATTCTATTATCGGCCGCAGCCGTTGCGGGGCCGCATGGACCGGCCGCAAGCTATTCTGCTATTCTATTCCCTTACGGCCGGAGGCTCCGGCAGGCTTGCGGCCGGTGCCTTGCTATCTTTTGCGGCCGCTCGCGCCAGAGGAAAGCCTTTGATCTAAAACGGCCGCAAGAGTTTTGCTATTCAATTGCTCCGGGAAACCTCTCTGCAAGGCTAAAAGCGAGCCGCAGCTTACTTGCAGGAAAGAGGTCTCGCTAGCACCAATTAAGCACATAAAATAGCTCAAATAAAGCCATCCTGCACTTTGAGAAGACTATAAAGGGATTTTAGGTGTTAGAATAAATAGCACATAATTATCCTGTACTCAAATCCGTAAAATATTTAATTTTTAATATCCGTAAAATATCCATGTAAAAAGTCCAGAGTGCTTGGAGCACCTCAGACACACCCACGCCGCAGCCGGAAAATAAACAGTTAATTTGAACTCGGGTTTGGGCTGATGTGCAAGCTTGAGAGTGGGTTCCTTTTAATCCTCATGTCCCCCAATATGATCCCTAGCATTTACAGAGCTGTACAGTGCAGGCTTGAATTTATTTTTGAGTTTTTATATTTCACAGCTTACGGCCGGTTCCAAGATATGCGGCCGGCCGTAAAAGGAGATCCTTGCGGGGCCGTATAATAGAATCGCGAGTTAACTGAAGCCCCGCAAGGAATCGCAGCCTTACGGCCAATTTACGGCCGCTAATAGAATGAGGCCCCTAGCTTTAGTAGTACAATTTGTGATCAGACTTGCAATCCAGCAATGCAGAAATCAATACGAATCATTAAGCAACAGTTCTAGTCCATGTGGGTGGCCTGTTATGTATTAACCCCCTTGATTTCTGGGATCAATATAACATGGAAAAAAAAAGAAAAAAAAAATATTTTGTATTGCAGATTTGTGCGCTTGAGACTGTTGTGCAGTCACTATATCACATATAATAGTTGTCAAACTGCAATTTGTCATCACCCTTGCGAGCCTCGCAAAGCGAGGCAAGATGTTGAGGCATAGAAGCCTTCCAATCTCGGAGGACTTAAGCAATGAGCGGTGAAGGCGCTCATTGCCCTGCGAGCCTCGTGAAGCGAGGCAAGCATTTGAGGTATTGAAGCACGCTGGACTTAGGCTGCAAGCACTTGAGGAGCGCATAACTTAGAAAAAAAAAGCCGACCTCGGAATCTCAGGAGGCAAAAAAATATGAACTCGGAAAAATATGAAAAAAATTACAAAAAATTAAACCACACTCAGCACAGGGGGAGAGCCAGGACCCCTGGGAGTGAGGTTGCAAGCGAATTAAAGCAGGATTTGCTGTGTTTCGTCACTCGAAAATCGACTAAGCAAGAAAAAAAATGGCGGACTAAAAATGCAAAAAATTCAGAAACTGGATGAAAACGAGGCTCTGCAATGCCAGGCGCGCAGACCTTGGAAAATGCATGATGCCAAAGATAGTAACACTTGCACAAACAAAATCCGACCTTGGAAAAATATGAATTTAACGGCCGAACCGCAGAAATCGAAAAACACGAAAAGCAACAAGAAAAAAATAAAATAAATTAAAACACACTCACACACAGCACAGGGGAGAGCCAGGGTGCCTGGGAGTGAGGTTGCAAGCAAATTTAAGCCCATTTTACTGTGTTTTGGCACTCGAAAATCAACTAAGCGAGACAAAAAATTGCGGACGAAAAACGTAAAAAAAATCTGAAAATGGAATGAAAACGAAGCTAAGCACATTTCGACTTCGGACTTTGAAAATAAAATCAACGGAAAGATTCAGCAGACATACAGAGGAGAAACACACAGGGAAGGGACAGGGGGGAGTTGCTGGAAAGAGACACATGCCATTCCCAAGCACAAAACTTTCAGATTTATGAACCCTGCAATGAGCGGCCCGTACAGTAGGAAGGAGGAAAGGTATGCAATGAGCACCAAAGGCACCCATTGCGAGCCCCAAGATGAGCGCCGTAGACGTTCATCATGAGGCTCGCAGTAAGCGCCCAAGGTGATCATTGCAAAGTAGGAAAGTTGAAGTACACGAGGGGAGAGGCTCGCAATGAGCACCGAACGTGCTCAGAGGGCCAAAATACTTAAATTGTGTGTCAAAAAGCATTGCCAGGCTTCACATTTTATTGCTGTCATTTTTGACGGGCAAGTCACTAGTCACCTACTGTATATAGTTGTCGTACTGCGAGTTGTCGTCACGCTTTCCGAGCCTCGGGAAGCGAGGCGAGCCATCAGGAGGCATACAGGACTTAGGCAGAAGGCACTCATTGCACTGTGAGCCTCGAAAAGCAAGGTGAGTAGTTGAGGCATGCGGGACATAGGCTGCCCCCAAGGTGGAGACACACTGGACTTAGCTGGCGCTCATCCCGAGACACGCGGGACTTAGCTGCAATGAGGCCTCATCGCGAGGCCCCCGAAGCACGTAGATGGACTGCAGGGCTTGCAAAAATACAAATTTAACGGACGAACCACCAAAGTGGAAAAACCTGCAAAAAAACACAAATATGCCTCACATTAACTTACACACTCACACAGAGGCAGGGAGTGAGGTTGCATGCGAATTTGACTACGCCAGGCACGCGCCACACAAACATTCAGCAGACACACAAAGGAGAAACACACAGGGAAGGGACAGGGGGGATATAGTGAAAAGAGACACATGGCATTCCCAAGCACAAAACTCGCAGGTTAATGAACCCTGCAATGAGCGGCCCGTACAGTAGGCGGGAGGAAAGGTTCGCAATTCAGATAGATTTTCGGAATTGTAGATGAGTTATTCTCAACTTTTATAGAGCTAGGGACCGGCAGGCTACTCTCTGACGCTCCTCTGTATAACATTTAAGATCCTCACCATTATTAACACCTCAGTTCTATTTTACTTACTTCTGTGTCAGTGATATGTTTAAAGGATCACTGTACTCCAAGACAAAATGCATTTATTTGCGAAGTAGGTAAGAAACCAATATAATTAGCAGTGCTAAAAGCCATGGGAATTAAAACAACTTTGGGGAAAATAAGTCATTTTATCCACACTGTTTATGAGTAAAGATATCCATTTATGTTTGTTGCATCACACAGGGTGTGTTTATTTATTTTACAGTGGAGGAAGGTTGGGGTGAGCACAGGGTGGAGCTTTGTTGCATAATTGGATATGACAAAAAAGTATACCATTGCATTGCTCTCCAGAAATGGAAGCACCACTTTCACACACAAAACTTCCACCAATGTGTCATGGATGCCTCCAGGTCCCAGCAGCGGAATACCAATGTATGTGTTTCTAATTAAAAACTAGCTTAATGACCTTTCCCTGCTTAATTATTTTCTTAGGCAGACTCAAAGATTTCAAACATATATATATATTTTTATTTGTTCGGTGTACTCCTCATTATAACTTGTTCCCATCCAATCCGTAACTTCTTCTCAAACCACTCCTCATTTCCCCTTTTCTATGAGGATTGTAAGATAAGACTTTCTTCACTGGACTGATGGGAAACACAGTTGTATTACTGTATTTTAACACTGATTTACCCTTAACAACCTTGTTGTAAAATTATTTTCTACATATCAACCTGCTGCACATATGCCTTCAATAAAGAAGCTGATTGCAGGAACTTCTTAATGTACACAAATTAGGATATTCATTTGCACAGTAGTCTTCTGGAAGACAAAGACAGGGTTACCATTTATTCTGTCAGTTTTAAGAGGTGTATAATTGATTTCTATTATGAGAAAATATGGCAAAAGAGGGGACAAAGTAAAATAAAAAGGGGGGGGGGCAAAGTGCAGCAAAGCAAAATAGAGGATTCAAATAGATAATATGAATGAGATATAGAGGAGAACAAGTAATAGGCAAAGATATTGCAACAGGCATCGAAGTGAAGGCAGCATAGGTAGTCAAAAATCCTTTTTTTCGGCTGCTCTTTAGTTATTGTTATTCTAGGAGAGGACCGCATAGTTGCTTCGGAGGAATCATCTTTTTTTGATAAATACATTGCTATTATATATAACATATTCACTTTGCTTTTACATACACAAAGTTATGCTATGAATGAACTAATCTTGAATAAATTCTAAAAATCCTTACTTTTACTTTACATATAAAACAACAAACAAGTCAAAAGTTGCACTCACGATCATAAATTCACGTGCCTGGATGCGCAAACAAGTTCATAATTCAGTTTGTAATGAATTTATTCCATTACAATTACAACCCCCATAAGAAGTCTAGATCTGTCTGCAATGGCTACGGTAGGGACAGTCTCCTGGGTAGATCCTCTCCCACCTCCTTCTGGGACCAGATAGAGGTGGAGAGACAAGCATATCTGTCTTAATGAATGTGCCACTCATTCCGCTAAAGTCTGAAACACTAAAGATTAAAAGGATTTTTTTTTTAAATAAATTGAATTTTTTTCTCTGAATACTGCTAATAAGTTATTAAATCAAATGCACTAGCTTACTCCAGCACTCAGCTGAGTCTTCAGACAAACGGTTGTAGCCCTAAATCTAATTTGGTCTATTAACATTCAACTCATTTTTTTTTTTTTTTATCTAGTTGTGTCATTACAGCATTAACATTTATATCATGTATCATTAAACATAAAACCAACTTCCGCAATGTGTATCCTCAAATAAACTACTAAACCTTCCAGGAATTGCTAAAAACAAATGGGATCTGATGGGAGGTTTACAATGCCTGTCTTGATGAATTCCACAAGGAAATTATTTCCTTCCACCTAGACATTTGCTTGCCATTCCAGACAACAAAGGCTCCCATCCCATTGTCTGAGCTGTCACTGGCACAGAGTAAGATATTAGGAATGTTCCAGGGACCAGAGCAATTTTTAAATAACTGACACTGACTTTTTAAAAGTGCAATTTATGTCAGCTCAGCTGAAGCAGAATGAAATGATTTTTGCCTTCTGTTATACACTTGTCAGTGATAATATAAAACGTTTACCTCTTGGATGGTTAACCACCATATGTTATCTCACTGTTTTTTATTCAGATTCGCAGTAGTAAAAAAATATTTTTTTCCCGTGAGCTTGAAGTTATTTTCATGGATCACAAGGTTAAACCATGAGATTTAGAGTAATTACCTGGGTTTCCTAATCTGTTTTAACCAGTAATAACCTGTATCCTTCAATCATTGTGGTGAGATTAGATACAGAAAAGCAACAACCAAGGAGGCATTTTATCTTTTCCTTTTCTGGACAATATTTCCATAGCAACCCAGAGATGATTAAATGGTAGGTCTGTATTATTCAGGAACAAAGAGTTTATAACTAAAAATATTTAATACAGACATTTCTCCAAAATAGTTAAAAGTGTGCAAATGATCAAAATAATTCACAATACATTATGCAGGTATGCTAGCTTGTGAACTGACGTGTAACCTTGTTCCACAGATGTTTGTTTCAAGTGCTTTGCACAATATAAATACCTGAATGTTATCGTTGTGCCTTCTGTAAATTAGAGACCCTTTTAAATGTAAGTCTATATTGATATGTCAATTGACAATGTATGTAGAATGTCTCCTAAATGTATTTGATAAAGGTATGCTTGGATAAAATACAGATTTAAAAAATAATAATTTAAAGGAACACAGATCACATATTTTTCAAGCAATTCAAAAAGCATGTATGAAATGCTACAGAAGTTGTTTTTTTTTTGCACGTTCAAATTTCCTTGGAACTAACAGGAAATGCATGGCGCACAATATGTCTGATGGGCAGAAACTCATGCATCTATATAACTGCTTACTGGCTAACAGGGGCATACTATCAGTTCAACAAATAAATACCGTATTTACTTAAATCTAATGCGCACCAAATTTGGAGTGAGCATTAGAATTGATGGCGCACTAGATTCAATATTTTAACCCCTTTTACGGGGTTAAAACATCAAATCTAGTGCACCATAGATAACATTGCATTACGGGTACGGTATGATGAGGGGAGTAATGAAGAAGACAAATGCTGCTGATATTGTTAATTACCAGAATGTTAATTGCTGGTATGTTGTCATTACTGTTACTGTATTTGCTGGTATGTCGTTATTACTGTTAATTACCGTTATATTGTAAATGTTGTAATTACTGTTAAGTACTGGTATGTTGTAACACTATACGTATGATGCAATATGATCATATTGATGTACAGTAGTGTCATTTATAATCAAACTACCATAAGTTGGTAACATAAACTCACTGTTGGGTACTGACAAATGCGCATTACATCCGTCAGCAAAAACATTTTTTTGATTCATGGGTTCCAAATTTGGTGTGCGCATTAGATTCAATAGCGTACTAAATTTGCGTAAATATGGTAATTCTGTATCCCTTTAAGGTAAAATAATCATCAATTACTATTCAAACAATGCACTTTTTCTCAGATATCTCATTTGGCATATTTTAATGAACTTTGGGGTTCTTGAACAAAATAGTATATCTTCTAAATGGGCATGGAATACATATTTTATTATATCTGAGTTATCATTTAAAAACATTTCACAGTATGTCTTGTTTTTTTAAAACAAACACCCCTTTGCTCAATAAAGTGCCTTGAATAAATACTTAAGCAGAGAGGTTTGTTTCTAGGCAATGAGCAGAAATGGAGCTGTATGAGCCACTTAAATAATTTATAGAACTAAAACCTGTTGATTTTAGTTTAGGCATGTTCTTTTAAATGAATCCTCTAAAATCACTTTAATTATATTAAATAAAAAAATATAATGAATTATGAGAATAATATTTTGAAATTTGACATACTATGAAAATAGGGTAAACTATTCATAGGGCTCCATTCCATTCTGACTTGTAGCAGCGAGAAAATGTTATTTTTCTACTGCAGGAGTTTTTTTCTCACTTTGTATGGGGCCATTCCATTGCTGATCTAAAAAAAATCCCCTCAACGTAGGTGACAAGCACCAAAGACAAGCACGCAGTCTGCTTGCTGAAGCTCACTATTCTCCATAGCAATGCTACATGAACACCATACACTAGCCCTAACATCCTCCCTTTCAATTATCTATTTACATAAACCCCTTCTCAAGGCAGGGAATTGTTAAAATAAGAATAAAAACTTCAATAGTACATCACACAAAGACCTGTAGTAAATAGTCTTTGCATCTTACTAAATTGTCAGGGCTGGATTTCCCATTGGGCAGAGCAGGCAGGTACCTAATGATATCTGCATGTAGGTGAGGTCATGTTTTTGCACTGGAAATGTGATATGACAATCCAAAACTTTTCAGCAGCTTACAGTGTCTCATGCAGGAAGTACCTAGTGCTTTCAGGTCAGGAATAGCAAAGCATCTCTCCCATTCATTGAATTATGATGCCACTTTTTTATTCTGTACATTGAATTCTGGAAGGTGTACTCTTTTCCCGCTCGTAATATAACCACAGCTTCCACTATTTTAAAGGTAAAACTCTGACATCAGTCAATCAGTCTTCTGTGGAGGGTCACAAATTTGAGCTTGTCCACGCGAGGCAGTTAAACTCAGATTAGAGGTGATGAGAGAAGTATATATAGTTTTACCCACCTTTCCTTCCTTTCCTTCCAGAAATTATTATAAGTTCATAATTCAGTTTGTAATGAATTTATTCCATTACAATTACAACCCCCATAAGAAGTCTAGATCTGTCTGCAAGGGTTACGGGAGGGACAGTCTCCTGGGTAGACCCTCTCCCACCTCCTTCTGGGACCAGATAGAGGTGGAGAGACAAGCATATCTGTCTTAATAAATGTGCCACTCATTCCGCTAAAGTCTGAAACACTAAAGAATAAAAGGAATTTTTTTTAAATAAATTGAATTTTTTTCTCTGAATACTGCTAATAAGTTATTAAATCAAATGCACTAGCTTACTCCAGCACTCAGCTGAGTCTTCAGACAAACGGTTGTAGCCCTAAATCTAATTTGGTCTATTAACATTCAACTCATTTTTTTTTTTTTTTATCTAGTTGTGTCATTACAGCATTAACATTTATATCATGTATCATTAAACATAAAACCAACTTCCGCAATGTGTATCCTCAAATAAACTACTAAACCTTCCAGGAATTGCTAAAAACAAATGGGATCTGATGGGAGGTTTACAATGCCTGTCTTGATGAATTCCACAAGGAAATTATTTCCTTCCACCTAGACATTTGCTTGCCATTCCAGACAACAAAGGCTCCCATCCCATTGTCTGAGCTGTCACTGGCACAGAGTAAGATATTAGGAATGTTCCAGGGACCAGAGCAATTTTTAAATAACTGACACTGACTTTTTAAAAGTGCAATTTATGTCAGCTCAGCTGAAGCAGAATGAAATGATTTTTGCCTCCTGTTATACACTTGTCAGTGATAATATAAAACGTTTACCTCTTGGATGGTTAACCACCATATGTTATCTCACTGTTTTTTATTCAGATTCGCAGTAGTAAAAAAATATTTTTTTCCCGTGAGCTTGAAGTTATTTTTATGGATCACAAGGTTAAACCATGAGATTTAGAGTAATTACCTGGGTTTCCTAATCTGTTTTAACCAGTAATAACCTGTATCCTTCAATCATTGTGGTGAGATTAGATACAGAAAAGCAACAACCAAGGAGGCATTTTATCTTTTCCTTTTCTGGACAATATTTCCATAGCAACCCAGAGATGATTAAATGGTAGGTCTGTATTATTCAGGAACAAAGAGTTTATAACTAAAAATATTTAATACAGACATTTCTCCAAAATAGTTAAAAGTGTGCAAATGATCAAAATAATTCACAATACATTAGGCAGGTATGCTAGCTTGTGAACTGACCTGTAACTTGTTCCACAGATGTTTGTTTCAAGTGCTTTGCACAATATAAATACCTTCATGTTATCGTTGTGCCTTCTGTAAATTAGAGACCCTTTTAAATGTAAGTCTATATTGATATGTCAATTGACAATGTATGTAGAATGTCTCCTAAATGTATTTGATACAGGTATGCTTGGATAAAATACAGATTTAAAAAATAATAATTTAAAGGAACACAGATCACATATTTTTCAAGCAATTCAAAAAGCATGTATGAAATGCTACAGAAGTTGTTTTTTTTTTGCACGTTCAAATTTCCTTGCAACTAACTGCATGGCGCAAATGCATGGCGCACAATATGTCTGATGGGCAGAAACTCATGCATCTATATAACTGCTTACTGGCTAACAGGGGCATACTATCAGTTCAACAAATAAATACCGTATTTACTTAAATCTAATGCGCACCAAATTTGGAGTGAGCATTAGAATTGATGGCGCACTAGATTCAATATTTTAACCCCTTTTACGGGGTTAAAACATCAAATCTAGTGCACCATAGATAACATTGCATTACGGGTACGGTATGATGAGGGGAGTAATGAAGAAGACAAATGCTGCTGATATTGTTAATTACCAGAATGTTAATTGCTGGTATGTTGTCATTACTGTTACTGTATTTGCTGGTATGTCGTTATTACTGTTAATTACCGTTATATTGTAAATGTTGTAATTACTGTTAAGTACTGGTATGTTGTAACACTATACGTATGATGCAATATGATCATATTGATGTACAGTAGTGTCATTTATAATCAAACTACCATAAGTTGGTAACATAAACTCACTGTTGGGTACTGACAAATGCGCATTACATCCGTCAGCAAAAACATTTTTTTGATTCATGGGTTCCAAATTTGGTGTGCGCATTAGATTCAATAGCGTACTAAATTTGCGTAAATATGGTAATTCTGTATCCCTTTAAGGTAAAATAATCATCAATTACTATTCAAACAATGCACTTTTTCTCAGATATCTCATTTGGCATATTTTAATGAACTTTGGGGTTCTTGAACAAAATAGTATATCTTCTAAATGGGCATGGAATACATATTTTATTATATCTGAGTTATCATTTAAAAACATTTCACAGTATGTCTTGTTTTTTTAAAACAAACACCCCTTTGCTCAATAAAGTGCCTTGAATAAATACTTAAGCAGAGAGGTTTGTTTCTAGGCAATGAGCAGAAATGGAGCTGTATGAGCCACTTAAATAATTTATAGAACTAAAACCTGTTGATTTTAGTTTAGGCATGTTCTTTTAAATGAATCCTCTAAAATCACTTTAATTATATTAAATAAAAAAATATAATGAATTATGAGAATAATATTTTGAAATTTGACATACTATGAAAATAGGGTAAACTATTCATAGGGCTCCATTCCATTCTGACTTGTAGCAGCGAGAAAATGTTATTTTTCTACTGCAGGAGTTTTTTTCTCACTTTGTATGGGGCCATTCCATTGCTGATCTAAAAAAAATCCCCTCAACGTAGGTGACAAGCACCAAAGACAAGCACGCAGTCTGCTTGCTGAAGCTCACTATTCTCCATAGCAATGCTACATGAACACCATACACTAGCCCTAACATCCTCCCTTTCAATTATCTATTTACATAAACCCCTTCTCAAGGCAGGGAATTGTTAAAATAAGAATAAAAACTTCAATAGTACATCACACAAAGACCTGTAGTAAATAGTCTTTGCATCTTACTAAATTGTCAGGGCTGGATTTCCCATTGGGCAGAGCAGGCAGGTACCTAATGATATCTGCATGTAGGTGAGGTCATGTTTTTGCACTGGAAATGTGATATGACAATCCAAAACTTTTCAGCAGCTTACAGTGTCTCATGCAGGAAGTACCTAGTGCTTTCAGGTCAGGAATAGCAAAGCATCTCTCCCATTCATTGAATTATGATGCCACTTTTTTATTCTGTACATTGAATTCTGGAAGGTGTACTCTTTTCCCGCTCGTAATATAACCACAGCTTCCACTATTTTAAAGGTAAAACTCTGACATCAGTCAATCAGTCTTCTGTGGAGGGTCACAAATTTGAGCTTGTCCACGCGAGGCAGTTAAACTCAGATTAGAGGTGATGAGAGAAGTATATATAGTTTTACCCACCTTTCCTTCCAGAAATTATTATATGAATGATGTGAGCTTCAAGAAGACAAGAAGATACATTTTGTATCTGAAAGAGGCATTTACATTTCTGGAGAGATATAGCTGCATTTCCTGAAGCAACAGTCTACTTCTGGGTCAATCTTATTCAATAATTTTAACAAAGGCTCATTGTTCTCTCCTTCTGTAACCCTCCCTCCAATGAAACACACACACCCTCATTATTTACCGCTGAGGTGGTGATGTAACAAGCACAAAATGGATTCCTATACTCACAAAAATAGTCTTTGAGCAAATTATGTCTTTAATATTGCTAGTTTGGTATATACTTGACAAACGATTGCCTTTTTTCTTGAACTGCAGTGGTCCTTTAACATTCGGATTCTCTGCAACAGGAGGTTTTTGTACAATCCAATTGAAGAGGCAATATAAAACTTTTTATACGTACAATGTTTGGAAGCTGCACATGAGATGAAATGAGAAAGCAGATTTTGTTATATCAAGAGCTGGATTGAGTGTGCCCCTTTGGTGTACAGAGGGAAAGGTCAGCAAAACAATATCAGCTCAGTGTTGGTTCACATAGCTGAAGATTATTCGTTTTTTATTTTCCTCTCATCTAGTTTTCTCATCTGTTGCAGCAAATAGCATGGGCTAAATATCACTGTACACAGGCTCTCCATAGTGCGCCAGACAGCTTTCTCTAGGATTAGGTTAAATCTTGCTTATTGAAAACTCGCTGGGAGATCAATCCTATTTCCCAACAGCTCTACCAGACAATTGCACTCAAAAAGATATTTAACTGTAGACATGCACCAGGTAAGTGTTTTATAAAACTATACATCGATCTTTGTCCCTTTTATGTAAGTCTCTCCTTGTAAACTATAAATGAGCTCCTTGCTCACTGTGTTTAGGGACATCATTAGCAGTTCACTTACAAAACTATTTGAGACTGAACTGCCATGCAGAGGAGACTTATGCAGACTTACATACAGCCTTTTCAGATTTCTCATCTTTAATCAGTTGTCTTATTTGAGGTCCTACAAAGATTCCCTCTTTGAACTTTGCACCACTGATCCTTGGGAATTTATTTTCTTAAATATGTAAATCCAGTTCCACTTCGATCCATAGCTTTCACAAAGTTCTTCTTAAGACCGAGCTTTATATGGAGTGGAGGTAGATATACTTTTTCTGGATCAACAAGTGGTGTACTGACAACATTCGTCTGTCCTGGAGTTAGTGATGTCCGTTTTGGCCATTGTTTCTGAGTGCTGTCCCACTCACAAAGAAATTAGCTGTACTTTGTGTGACCAAGTTGTAATCCAAGCAAAAGAGTGTCTACTTTCAAGTCACCATAGATATTCCATTTATATTCTTCATATGTGATTTTTTAAAGCACGACTTTCATGCTCTCATAAGTTTCTTTGATATGTGGCACTGATGGAAACTTATTTCCTTTGTGGAGAAGCACAGCTTTCAAGCTAAATAAACACCAATCCTCTGTTTTGTACTCATGCCCAGGGGCTTCCATGACAGAATAAACATCATTGCAAAAAACGTAGCGAGACAAGCGGTTAAACTCTGAGCAATTAGCGGGAGTTAGAAAAAAAAATACTAAACGCAGGACTTAGAAAAAAAAATATACGAGACGCAAACATTTACGAGATTAGCAGCCGAACCAAATCCCCGCAAAACACACTAAATACACCCCCAAAAATTCAAAAAACATCATAGACAGCATGGGGCAACAGTCAAAACATCTGTGAGTGAGGTGGAACGCAAATTTAACTCGATTTAGACGATTTTCGCCACACGAAAATCGCCTAAGCGAGGAAAAAATGTGCCCCGAAAAAAATGAAAATGAGGCTACATGACCCCGGAATGCGCAAAACACTGCAAACCGCATAGCACTTTACACATCACCCTACGACCCACAACATACACTATTAGAAGAGCAGGAAAATGCTCACGAGACGCGTACCACATTAATAACATTACGACTATACAATGCCACTTTACACAATAAACCAACGGCTTTACCTCGCGCACGCAGCCTATTTAGAATGCACACTTGGAACATTCATTACACTTTATAAGCAGGGCACCAACACTCACAATGTATATTCTATGCAGACGCAAAATACAAACAGATTGTTAGCTCTTCAGCCGATTGCTTGCTGCATATATCAATTATAAATAATTCAAGTATATTAATTTATTGCATAAATAATTAATTATTACTTAATTAATTGAATAAATCATTAATTATTACTTAACTACATATACATAGAAATATATATCTCTCTCAGAGGACCAAAAGTACATGACATGAGAGGCGAAGGCGCTCATTGTGACGCATGCGATGAGTGCCGAAGGCGCTCAGCGCAAGCCTTGCAATGAGTGCCAAAGGTCCTCACAGTACAAAACTATTTCAATTATGTCTCAAACAGCATTCCCATGGCTTCAAATTTTATTGACCGTAATTTTTTGACGGGCAAGTCGCTAGTAAACAAATAAAGATATAATTAGAGGAATGCCTATGAAGTTAAATATTGTCAAGGTCTGTGAAGGAGAATACAGTAAGGAAAGTTCTAAAGGATAGATGTGCCTTTCATTTATATTTACAGAATAGTGAATGCTTTTAAGTTTAACTCAGGGTTAGTGTATTTATCTTTCATACAAATGTTCAGTCATATCCTCTGTACCAATGATCTATTGAATGTGCACGCAACCTGCAGGCTTGTGGCACTTGACCTTCATGTTTGATAAATTGCATGTCTCTACAGTATTTTCTTTGCTTTGCCATTAAATGTGCCTCAATGTACAGCTACAGCTAAGCAATAAAAAATAATTAAACAGCATTTAAAAATTAAAATGAATGAGTAGAGGTCTGTATGCGGTGAACATATGTTTGTAGTGATCTCAAGGTTAACATGTCATTTGTGTGCTGTTTTACATGTTGTAGCATAGTACTCTATATTTACGTCAACATATTCTATGATGCTTATCACACAGACAATGCATGTAACAATAAAATTTGTTTTAATGGCCACTCTTGTAAAATCATTGCCATAAAAGCAGGGAATTCCATGACTGCGTCATCCATAGTTTCTCGTGGCTTGGAGTCTGAGGGCATGTGTTCTCTTTTACATTTTTGTATTTAAAGGTGGATAAATGCGAGTGGGGGTTGCAATCCCAGCTTTTTCTATCCCTTCTTGAAAAGGAATTAATGCTGTCAATACATCTTCCATGCATTAGAAAAATTTATATTTTCTCTGAAAATTGTTTTATGCTCACGGCTTACACTTCTGCTAATGTTGTTAGTTTGTTGCATATATCACAAATGTGAAGTGTTTTCTAATCTGTAGTGGTTCTTTAAATGGAAAAGTTATTTCACTAGGTGGCATACAATGCAAACTTATATAACTATCAAAATGGCCAAGACTCCTGAGACTTTCTTTGGGATACAGAGTTGCTTCTGATATGTCAGTAACTGTCTTCCATGGGAAAGTGAATCATGAAAATATTGCTTTGTTCTTGTGCATGGCAATCCCTCCACAAACATTCACAATATATTTTGGACATTTATAACAAATGTAAGTAGTCTTCTTCTTATTCAATTTTTTAAATCTTGGTTAATTTTTTTTTTTTTTAATATTGCTTTTTGATTTGTATTCATGGACATGGAACCATCGTTTTTTTTTACATTGATATGCAAAAAGAGCTAGAAATGGAACCTGAGAAAAACTCGAAGAAGAGACACAAACTTTCAGCCTGGAGATGATTTTATCTTTCTATGTCCATCTGTTAAAATAATCAACCCATTTGGACTGTTATCTTGCAATATCTAAAAAATGCTTCATGGGTGTACGAAAATAAGTTCCTAAGAGTCTCTACCTTCTGCTTGACTGTGAGCTTCATTCAATTGAGCCTTCGGGAGATCCAGGCTTCAGAAATGTAGCTTGCAAGTTATTTTGCTATTCAATTAGCGTCTTTTTGTGGGCTCCGATTGAGTTACAGGCTCTGGCCTCCGATTCATTGCGATGGTTAACAAGCCTTTGATCTTTCACAGCCGCAAGAGTTCTATAGTTCCATAATTCCATAGTAATTTAGGTTGAAAAAAGACTTTAGTCCTTGAAGTTCAACCTTTTTAGATCTCCTCTGATCTGCAATACGCAGATTTAATTTTAATTGATCTAGAGGAAGGCAAACAGAAAATAAAAAAAACAGTGAAACTATATATATATAAAATTCCTTCCTGACCCCAGATACTGGCGATTGGATTCATCCCTGGATCAATACTCCCTCTCTATTTATCCAGGATAGCCCTTAATGCCCTTTTTAATAAAAAATATATCCAGTCCCCTTTAAAAAGTTAACTATCGAATCCGCTGTCACCACCTCCTTTGGTAGAGAATTCCACAGATTAACCACCCTTACTGTGAAGAACCATTTTATTTCTTTAAGGTGAAATCTTTTTTCCTCTAACCTCAAAGGATGTCCTCTTGTCAGTTGAAAACCTCTTGGCACAAAAAGTTCCCTTGACAAAGCCTTGTATTGACCCTAGATTTATCTATATAGGGTAATCATATCCACTCTTAGACTCCTTTTTTCTAAATGTAAATGAGGTTTAATTTTGTTAGTCTTTCTTCATAACTTAGCCCCTCCATTCCCTTTATTTGCTTTGTTGCCCTTCTCTGTACTTTTTCCAGCTCTAAAATGTCCTTTTTATGAAGTGATGCCCAAATTTGTACTCCATATTCTAAATGAGGGCGTACTAGAGATTTGTATAGTGGGAGAATTATATTTGCTTCCCTGGCTTCTATACTCTTCTTAATACATGCTAATATTTTACTTGCCTTTGCAGCTGCTGCTTGGCTTTGAGCACTGTTACCTAGGTGGTTGTCCACAAGCACTCCCAAATCCCTTTCAATATCTAATAGACCTAGATTTGCTCCATTAAGATTATAAATTGCATGGCTATTTTTCCTTCCCAGATGTATAACTTTACATTTATTCGAATTAAATCTCACAGTGCTTTAAACCTTATTATTGTACACAAAGCAAAATGGTAAAATCACTGTAGAACAGAGAGCTATAGATAACAAGAAGAAGTATTTTTGAGAACAATTGGGTATATTGCTAGTTTTAGAGAAATATAATTGATTATATTTTGTTGAAGAGGGGCATGCTGGGGCTGCATGTACATGTATAGAAGCATTCACTTTTGCAACCCATAGCTAAGGAAGTGGCACAGGTGCACACCTATGCAGTAAAGTCTGAATTGATATTTTAAAACGGAAATAGGTTCCTTAAAATGAAACAGGCGTTGGATTGGTTTCTCCATAGATGATATAGTCGAATTCTTCTGAAATGTTGTGCACATCAAACAGAATGTTTCCTCATCTAAATTCTTTTTAACATTATCAACTAATAACTTGGAGAAAAGTACAACTTTTATAATGTCACTTAGTCAAGTTTGTAATTTTTATCTATCAGTCTACCTGGAGCACATAGTAGGGAAATAATGGCTGTAGATGTTCTTTTTTGTACATAAAATGTTAAAACTACAGCATATGGAATATTAAAGATTATGGGGGAAATATACTAGAATGAATCATGATAATCTGTGATCTATCACTGCTCATCTTGCATTAGTGCTTTTCGGGTCTCCATGTCATTTACTAAATCACCAGTATTATAATTAGGTCAGGGATAAGGAGTGATAATGCCCGATATAGCATGATGTAAATACCTCAAATCCACCCCTTTACACATTACGATCGGAGAAGCGCTTGCATGTTGTGTGTGTGTCTGGCATGCACAGTTTAACATGCTTTTCATCAGCACAGGCACCATATTGGTTGGCAAATATGCAATGGTTGGCAATATGTCAAAAATGACATAGAACAACAACAAGCTCAGCAAAATGATAACATGCCTGTGCATTGAAAGTTACAGGGCTAACGGCTAAGCGAGGAAAAAAGTGGCGGCCGTAAAGACATAACTTTTTTTCAAGCCTGTAAATGGGAAAAACTTTTCGGGCTTGCGGAAATGGTTTCACACCCATAAATGCAAACAGGCACACAGAGGGAGAGGGGGATAAAGACACAGTGGAGGGAGAGGGGGGAGAGGGTGAAAAGAGACACAAAAGTGAGAAAGGGGGGAAAGAGACACAGGGGAGGGAGATAAGGGGAAAAAAAACAGAGGAGGGAGAGGGGGCAAAGAGACACAGGAGTGAGAGAGTGGGGATAAGGCTTGTAGTGAGCGCCAAAGGTGCTCATTGAGAGGCCCGAAAGTTGCAGGTTGTCTGACTCCTGCAAAGTAGAGGGGGCCCATAAAGTAGAGGGGGAGAGGCTTGCAATGAGCCCCAAAGGCGCTCATCACGGGGCCCGCAAGTTAGAGGGGGAAGAGCCTCACTTTGTGTGGCAAACAGCATCGCCAGGCTTCGAATTTTCTTGACAGGCAAGTCGCTAGTATTTTATATTGATATGTAACTTTGGCCCCTATTCAATTGCAACAGTTAAAGAGCGATTCAATTGCTCAAGCCCTCAGCTACCTGGCCGAAAGTCTAAACCGTAAACCATGCACCTGTAAGTAGCATTTCAGAGCATGATCATGATCAATCAAGCAAGGCCGTAACTACCGATTTAGAAACAGCCAATAGTAAATGGGACCATCATCAAAACATGGAAGTTAAACATCATTCAATTACCGTTTAGAATTCCGATATGCAATTAGACTCACAATCCGGCAATGTAGAAAATAATAAAAATTAATGATGATACTGTTCTAGTCCATGTTGGTGGCCTGATATGTATTAACTGCTTTATTACGGAGATTGATATATCCCGGAAGTAAAACGTAAAAATAATAATTTTTGATTGCAGATTTGCGAGCTTGAGACTGTTGTGCAATTAATTATAATGTCTTTCATCACTTTCTTCATCTTTTAAAGTGCAGTATTGATTTTTTATTTGCATTTACAGTGCTACGATCAGGTGTCCTATCTGGTACTCGTAGGATTTTCTTCTACATTTGCCATTTATGGGTGTGAAAAAATTTGCGGGCTTAAGGAATTGTAGCAATTGAATAGTAATTTGTGATTGTAAAATTTATGGGCTTGAAAGATCAAAGGCTTAGCTGAGTCGGAGTTACGATTTTGACAACCGCAGGGATTTTCAGCCTGTAACAATTTGTTTGCGGGTAGCTAAAAGAGGACAATTGAATAGCAAATTAGTTTACGGGCTACATTACGGGCTCTAATAACTTGCAATGCTTAATTGGATAGGGGCCTTTGTTACCCATAACAATTTAATACACATTCAGTATAACCACTTACTGTATGTCAAATAATGAAGACTTCATAGAATGCAATTTACAACTGAGAATAAAAAATACATTTACTGTATATAAGAGCAAATGCAAATGTAATACTTATAACATTTCAAGTGATATTCAAAGTAAATGAGGTCACTGTTTTTTAGTTACATTCTTGAAACTCTTTGAGTCTCATTGAATTCGGTGGCCACAACTCGATTGGAGATGGACGTATGTCCAACTTATGGTGATATTCAATTGGCCAGGGCCCGCAAGTCCCGGCCTGATAGCGCACATCGCAAACCATGCTATTGAAAGTAGCATTTGCAGGCTTGAATATGATCGCTGAAGCAAGGCCGTAACTCCCAATTACAAACAGCCAATGGAATGTGGGTGTTATCATGACTCGTGGTTCAAGTCTGTAGACTTTGAAATTCAACCTCCATTTTTCATTGAAGTCCGACAGGCTTGAATTACTCGCATGTATTCTATTACATGCGAGTTCCATTATATGTATCAACACATTGATTGCCAGGATCGATTTAACATGGAAATTAAGCATGAAATCACGTATTTTTGTGGGCCGATTTGCAAACTTGAGAATGTTGTGCTATTAATTCTCAGACATAACATCACTTTTTCTTTAACTAAAAGTACAGTAGAGTGTTTATATATGCATCTACAGTGCTCCGTACATGTCATTAAGCCCTTTGCGACACCTCCTTGGTACCAGTAACTTGTGGTTCGATTTTTGCCATTTGCGGGCTTGATGGAGTGGTTAGCGAGGGGGAATCAGAGCAATTAAATAGCGATTTGCTATTTTAGCGTTTGCAACTCTTGCGGCCGTGAAAGATCAAAAGCTTGGAGGACATTAACTTGTAATTGTACAAATCGCTATGAATTGCAGTACGGAGCCCGTAACTCGATCGGAGCCCACAAAAAGTTGCCAATCGCATAGCAAATTAAGTAACGGGCCCTATTTCCGAGCTCGGATCTCCCGAACGGCTCAATTGAATGAGGCTCTATAAATTTAGATTTTATGCTAGTTCTGTGCCATGTGATCAATAGAATAGACAAGTACCGTATATACTCGAGTATAAGCCGAGTTTTTCAGACCTTTTTTTAAGGCTAAAAAGGGCCCCCTCGGCTTATACTCGAGTGCCGGCACCTAGTATATGCTAATGACGCGGCGCGCATGTGACGTCACATGCGCGCCGGGGTCAAGACGAAAAGAGTAGAGGCCGGAGAAGAAGCAGGTAAGTGAGGGGAAAGGTAGATGGGGATGTATTTAGGGGGGTTTAGAATGAGGAGGGGGGTTGAGGAGGGGGGTTGAGGATGGGGTGGGTTGATGAGGAGGAGGGAGGTTGAGGTTGAGGAGGGGGGTTGAGGTTGAGGGGGGTGAGGAGGGGGTTGATGAGGAGGAGGGAGGTTGAGGAGGGGGGTTGAGGTTGCGGGGGGGGGGGTGAGGAGGGGGTTGAGGATGGGGGGTTGAGGATGAGGATGGGGGTTGAGGATGAGGATGGGGGGTTGACGATGAGGATGGGGGTTGAGGATGAGGATGGGGGGTTGAGGGGGGAGGATGAGGATTGGGTAATTGAGGAGGGAGGTTGAGGAGGGGGTTGAGGATGAGGAGGGAGGTTGAGGATGTGGAGGGAGGTTGAGGATGTGGAGGGAGGTTGAGGAGGGGGTTGAGGTTGAGGAGGGAGGTTGAGGATGAGGAGGGAGGTTGAGGAGGGGTTTGAGGATGAGGAGGGAGGTTGAGGATGAGGAGGGAGGCTGAGGAGGGGGTTGAGGATGAGGTGGGAGGTTGAAGATGAGGAGGGAGGTTGAGGTTGAGGAGGGGGTTGAGGAGGGGGTTGAGGATGAGGAGGGAGGTTTAGGATGAGGAGGGAGGTTGAGGTTATGTAGGGGGGTTGAGGTTGAGGATGAGGTGGGAGGTTGAAGATGAGGAGGGAGGTTGAGGTTGAGGAGGGGGTTGAGGAGGGGGTTGAGGATGAGGAGGGAGGTTTAGGATGAGGAGGGAGGTTGAGGTTATGTAGGGGGGTTGAGGTTGAGGAGGGGGTTGAGGAGGGGGTTGAGGATGAGGGGGTTGAGGAGGGAGGTTGAGGATGAGGAGGGAGGTTGAGGATGAGGAGTGGGGTTGAGGAGGGAGGTTGAGAATGAGGAGGGGGGTTGAGGATGAGGAGGGAGGTTGAGGAGTGAGGTTGAGGAGGGCGGTTCAGGTTGAGGGGGGGTGAGGAGGGGGTTCAGGATGGGGCATTGAGGATGAGGATGGGGGGATTGAAGATGAGGATGGGGGTTGAGGATGAGGATGGGGTTTGAGGATGAGGATGGGGGGTTGAGGGGGAGGATGAGGATGGGGGGGTTGAGGAGGGAGGATGAGGAGGGAGGTTGAGGAGGGGGTTGAGCATGAGGAGGGAGGTTGACGATGAGGAGGGAGGTTGAGGAGGGGGTTGAGGTTGAGGAGGGAGGTTGAGGATGAGGAGGGAGGTTGAGGAGGGGGTTGAGGATGAGGAGGGAGGTTGAGGATGAGGAGGGAGGTTGAGGAGGGGGTTGAGGATGAGGAGGGAGGTTGAGGATGAGGAGGGAGGTTGAGGATGAGGAGGGAGGTTGAGGTTGAGGAGGGGGTTGAGGAGGGGGTTGAGGAGGGGGTTGAGGATAAGGGGGTTGAGGAGGGAGGTTGAGTATGATGAGGGAGGTTGAGGATGAGGAGTGGGGTTGAGGAGGGAGGTTGAGAATGAGGAGGGTGATAAGGGAGGGGGAAGAGACACAGGGAAGGAAGAGGGAAGAAGAGACACGGGAGAGAGAGGAGGGACACAGAGGGCACAAGTGAGACAAAGGGGGTGGCACATTTCCCACCTTCGGCTTATACTCGAGTCACTCATTTTACCCAGTATTTTGTGGTAAAATAGGTGCCTCAGCTTATACTCGGGTTGGCTTATACTCGAGTATAAACGGTAATCCAAAAGGTACTCATTGCTGACATAGGGCCTCATTCAATTGCAATTTGGCCAGTTGAATAGGGCTCTATATAAGCACATAGCATATTTTTTTTACAGAAGTTTTTAGTTAGTGAAGACCTTGCTTTTTGATAGAAGTTCACTAACTAAAAACGTTTATATAACAAATAATCTCTGTGCTTATATAGAGCCCTATTCAATTGTCCAAATTGCAATTGAATGAGACCCATATATCATATTGTTATAGTAATATATACAAAAAGGAGTATATTTTGTATAAGTCTATGTGTACTTTTATCCATGTGAATGTGATAATTGTCAAAGTGTAGTGAGTTATTGTTAATAAAGATGTTAGACAGTTAGATGTAGCTTTTAGGTCTTTGTAACATTAAATAAACACAGGTTCCAAATATGTTATAATTTGAAATATAAGTAAAAAAAGAATACTTGGAATGAATCAATTTATTAAAAACATTGCCTTAATGTAAATATACATTGAAGTTTGTAATTTTTATTTCAGTCAGTCTTTCTGACTGATCAGGTGCAGTAATTGCTCATAATTGCTATTTTGTGTATAGTCCTAGGGAGTAATATAATTGATAATCTTCAGTTTCACAGCAAAATGTACATAGTAGTATATAGTATTATTATCACTATCACTGCAATCCCCCTCCACTCCACTGATTAGTATGGATGTTTTAGAAAGTTGAAGAATAACTTAAAAAAAAAAAATCTTACCACAGATTATTCAACAAAAAAAATTGAAACCTTCCGGAATGAACTCTCCTCCCAGCTCGGCCCTAAGTCACTATCCACTCAACAAACTGACCACAACTAGCCCTTCCCCAATGCCTCCTCCATTATGGACTAATTTAACCCTGTAACTGAGGATGAAGTATCTAAAAAAAAAAAATCTTACCACAGATTATTCAACAAAAAAAATTGAAACCTTCTGGAATGAACTCTCCTCCCAGCTCGGCCCTAACTCACTATCCACGCAACAAACTGACCACAACCAGCCCTTCCCCAATGCCTCCTCCATTATGGACTAATTTAACCCTGTAACTGAGGATGAAGTATCTACGTTACAACCTCTCACCTTACAACTTATCAACATTTTCCCATTCCATCACAGCTAATCCCTCCCCTCTCTACCACACTTATCCCAGCTCTCACACATCTATTCAACCTCTCCCTGAACACTGGCAAGTTCCCATCCTCTTTAAAACACAGCATAATTACATAAATTCTTAAGAAGCCCTCATCTGACCCAGCTTCTGCCTCCAACTATCACCCTATCTCTCTACTTCTCCTGGCTTCAAAACTGCTTGAGCTGCTTGTTTACAATCGCCTCACTCAATTTATTTCCTCCAATTCCCTTCTTGACCCCTTCCAATCTGGCTTCCGGGCCCAACAATCTACAGAAACAGTCCTCACAAAAGTCACCAATGACTTGCTAACCACCAAATCAAAGGGTCACTTCTCTATTCTAATTCTCCTGGATCTCTCTGCTGCCTTTGATACAGTTGACCATCCTCTTCTAATGCAAACTCTCTGTTCTTTTTGCATTAATGACACGGCTCTCTCATGGTTCGCATCCTATCTTGAAGATTGTACATTTAGTGCCTCTATCTCTGGCACTTCTTCTTCACCTCTCCTTCTGTCTGTTGGTGTACCCCAAGGTTTAGTCCTACTCCCCCTCCTCTTCTTCATCTACACATCCTCCCTTGGAACCCTAATAAAATCCTTTGAATTTCAATATCATCTCTATGCAAATGATACTCAAATCTACCTCTCTGCACCAGATCTCTCTCTTTTAGCTCAAGTTTCCAACTGCCTCTCTAGCATATCCTCCTGGATTTCTGCCTGTCAACTGAAACTCAACATGTCTAAGACTGATCTCCTTATCTTTCCACCCTCTTCTACAGCTTTAACTCCTAAAATATCTCTCAATGTCATCATCACTCCCACCTCCCAGGCCCGTTGTCTTGGGGTTCTACTGGATCCCGCCTTCTCTTTTATTCCTCACATACAATCAATAACAAAATCTTGTCAGTTTCACCTAAAAAACATCTCCAAAAGTTGTCACTGTCTTACAGAAGACACAGCTAAAATGTTAATACACTCTCTCATCATATCTACACTTGACTACTGCAATTCACTCCTTGCTGACCTCCCCATCTCTCGTCTGTCTCCCCTCCAATCCATAATGAGCGCCTCCGCTAGACTCATCTTCAATACCAAACGATCAGTGTCTGCAGCTGCTCTCTGTCAATCACTCCACTGGCTTCCCATAGCTTCCAAAATCAAATTTAAAATCATGACCCTAACATATAAAGCCCTCAACAACAGTGCACCCCCTTATATCTCTGCTTTTATTTCAAAATACTCTTCCAACCGCCGTCTTCGTTCTGCTAACGACCTTCTTCTTTCCTCCTCTCTTATTCTCTTATCAACTCTTCTCACTCATGCCTTCAAGACTTTTCTCGTGCTCCCCCTACTATCTGGAACACCTTACCTCGCTCCATTAGGTTATCTTCCTGCTTCAAAACCTTAAAAAAAAAAAAAAAACACACCTGTTTAAAAAAATTATTTCACCTTCAGCCTTAATATGCACAATTGCACACTACACAGCTTAATAACACATACACCCACAATCTACAGTACATCACACAGACACCTCCACTTGATTGAACAAATTGCTTTCACACTGCCATCTTGTATTTGACACCCTCTTGTATCACACCTAAACCCTTTAGATTGTACGTTTTTGAGTTTTCAATATTGTGTTGGTGCAGTGGAAACAAGCACTATGTACATTTGATTTTAAGCTCAAAAACAGGGCCCTCCATTCTTTATAAGGTGTTAATGTCTTTGCCATGTTCTAAACCCCTGTATAGCTCTACGGAATATGCTGGCTCGTTACAAATAAAGATAATAATAATAATAATAATAATAATAATTATGGCAGAAATGGCAACTTTGCTATAAACTATTACAGAAATCTGACACTAACATGTTTCTTTTACCTGGGTCACATACTATTGACCCTCAAGATACTCCATTGAGTCTGAGTGGCCAGCCTTTGAAGTGGTAAACGTGCCAGTTAATCATGAGTTTTTTTCAATATATACTTTTATCACTGTGAAGATATGGCTTTACTCATTTGCTGGAACTTGACATGTATTGTGGTACAGATTGACATCACCCCCTGGAGCCCTCATGTGACTCTGTTTGCCTGCTAGTGTTCCTACATTTCACCATACGCTGCCCCTGTTACAAAGCAAGCTTATGCCAGCCTCTGAAGCATTAGGGAATCCCTGCTCTCTATTACAGTGGGAACTTGGCTAATTGATGGAACGCGAGGTTCCCTTTGAAACTCTATTGAGGTTAACCAAAATGGCATTCAGATTCAAGTGCCTCCCCTTTAAAGTTGTGTTTTGGTTTTCTTTGCTTTATCATTAAGGTTAACCAAATAATTAATTGTTTCCTCTGATTAATTACATTTGCAGGCTCATCCAAGGAGCTATATGATGTTAGATACTTATTTCTGAATAAGATATTTTTTTCTCATAAGATATATATATATATATATATATATATTAGATATTTATTTCTCAATAAATGCCTATTATTTTATATGTGTATTCAGTCCCAGGCATTCATGGTAACTTTTTGTGTTTTTATTGTTAAATATTTAAAGGCTGTTTTTTTCTTTCTAAAAACATTCCCCCTTTATCAAGTTTATTTCTCCAAAATACCATATAGTGAAAATAGTGCATCTGACGGGTATATTCTTAAGAGAGACAGAAATATAAATCATACAATGATACTGCAAAATGAAGCTTAAAAAGCCTATCATGCATTCTTTTCATAATATTCCTGTGCAAATAAACAAGAAATTGTGCTTTAAAGCTGGGATTTAAACTTTTCGTTTTTGTTATTGCTGATTTAAACAGCAGTAAATGTTCCACTTTTCAATGAATCATTTTGTTTGTTGATGTCAGTCATGGATAGATGATAGATAATTGGTTTGGTGGAGGCACTACACAGGTGAGTATCCCAGCAACTGCAGATACCAAGCCAAATGTAATGTTGGTTGGCTTTCTGTCCCAATCCTCTATCTGAGACTGCAGAGTTATTTTAGTAACAAATTGCCTAGTTTTATTGTCAAAGAGATTATTGCCTGTGCACCTGCAAGCTGTATACCAGATATAGACATATTTCCATCTTGATCCTTTGCCAACTGTTTGTTTTGTTTATTGTATAATGATTGTGCTCACTAACATGTTGTTAAAGGGGGAATCTAGCTATATAGAAGTATTCAGCTTCCCCTACTCGAGACCACTTGCCTAAAAATGTTAAAAAAGTGTTTAAAGGGACATAGCAAATATTATAATTATGGTATAACTACAGTGTATAGGTATTAGTAACATTCTACTAAAAATGCATTTTCATTTTCACTTTTTAAAAAAAAATTGTGCCTGGTGGGTCTGCATTCATTGGGTTCAGTCTAAAGCTGTTTGAACTAAATATACATAAAGGCATATTAAAGTGAGGTGAGTTATGAATGCATCCTGTAAAATGCATCATAACCCACCTAGCAAAAATGTTTGCATGAAAGCAATACTCTGGGGTTGGGAGGCAATTCACTGGGGTTGGGAGAGATCATGGAGTAATTCTCTGTGACTGGGGACAATTATCTTGGACTGGGGGGCAATTCTCTGGGGTTGGGGCAATTCTCTGGGGTTGGGGGAGGTGATGGGGCAATTCACTGGGGCAGGGGAGCAATTCACTGGGGTTGGTTAGGTCACGGTGCAATTCTCTAGGGCTGGGAGGCAATTCACTGGGGCTGGAGGAGGTCACAGGGCAAATCACTGGGGCTGGGGGAAGTATCACCTGGGATGTAGATAAAACAATCTGTGAATGAAGGGACAGAAATCTAAAGGAAAGTATCTGGGAAGAAATTCAGCAAACTTCAGGCTAACGGTTTAACTGTTTGCTTTGGTATTTTTTCATGCTAACAATTTTTTTCAGACACTATAAATTCTCCTCTATCAGATGCACTAATAACCCAGCTCACTTAAATAAACCTTTAAGGAACTAGGCTTCTTGATAGAGTATTTGTTATCTAATTTTATCTAGTTTATTTACAAGAAAAATTGGAATTGGGGTGCTCAGAGCAAAAAACAAAACAAAACAACAACCCATAAGATATGCATTTCTGCTCCTTATAGGGTTGTTTGTCCTACTCAATGTCCAAAGTAAAATTGCTTGATATAGGGTGATAAAGAGGTCTCCAAGCAGCTTGTAGGCATAAATTCAGGAACATGTATGCCAGCCATGCTACTGAAACAACATCACAAATAAAAAAATAAACCAATCTTTATTGAAATATTTATTAAAAGCATAAAAACAACACCTGGAAAAAGAATCACACATTGGTATTATACGTTCTGTGCTTAACCACAACATTAATCCACACATTTACCATAACCATGATAACCTTTCTTTATATTTGCAGAACACAGATTAAGTTTTTAAGTGGCCATATATGGTGAGTCATTTGGGGCAATTTTGGCTTATGTGATTTATTTCAACTATTTGCTCTATGGTCTGTCATAACTCTTTATTAATAATTAATTAGTTCATTTACCCCCTTCTTTTAGTCCATTATCATTTAGAATTGACTAGTGTTGCTAAAAATGATTTTAATTAAATTTAAATAACAGTTACGTTTTGCAGTTATCTGTTCCTTTTTCTTGGGCTTAATACTAGACAAGATATTCCTTTGTTAGTTTACCAAGATTTTACAGTGTAAGAAAGTTTTAAGAGTAATTTGGTTAATTTGTTTCTTTCTTTCCTTTTTTCTATCAATTGTTTGAGTATATTGAAATCATTAAAATTGTTTTAATGGAAGCTGCCTTTTATTACTGCAATTTAGTTTGGTGTTTAATTACTTACAATAAATTGTTCTGCTTTTAGAAATACTGCTACACATAACTGTACTACTTGTAGGTTATTGCCAATTGTATAATTGGATCTCAGGGGTTGAACCTGAAAGACTCTCCAAATCAAATCTAAACAGGTTGTCTCCTGTAGATCAGGATTTCCTTTTTTCCACATACTTCTTAAATGCTACTAGGATAGCATTTTATAACTTCATATCTTGTAGTGCAAATCTATTTTTAATTGCTTTAAAATATTTAAACATTTTTCATTATTCACCTTTTTTATTTATTCATGTGCACATTTTAATTAGCATGCCAAGCTTTCTATACAAACCAGATGATATGGTTTATAAAGGTTATAAAAGTATATGGCTTCAGAACTTCATCCCACTATTATACTGGAATAATATTTTTCATCTCACACACTTTATCACAATAGTAGTCATCTAGTGTACCTGGATGCGAATCAGGACCTCTTCCCCCATCTTTTAGGCCATATGCATCCTTAATCATGCTATTGACTATTGTGTCCTCTGTCTGCTACTCCTTACCTATGAAAACTTCATTCCAATACTCTTCTTCTAAATGGTAATGTAATACATTATTTTTATGTATGTATAAAAATAAATGTATTGGTGACCTTAACATTATTTTAAAAAGAGCATTTGGACGTTGATGATCTTTGTGAAAAAGAATTGACTGGTGACAATATCCCTATCTCAACTTCAAAGCTTTTCCACCAAACACGATCAATGCACATTGGTCTACATTTTAGAGGCTAGGGTTATTTTTCATTCTTTATTTTTTCTCTATTGTTATGTTTTACCATGCTATAGGTGTATGCATATAAAAAATATTGCATAGTACACCATCAACAGAATTGCTCATTTTCTGAGTGCCTAGACACTGTCATTTTTCACAAGGCTTTGCCTTTATCAGTTCAGGTCCCAAGCAATTATTATATGTTTGCAACATGATGTTCCCTCTGGACTGACACTTTCAAATTAAGTTGACTAAATTATTCTGATCCTAATGACAGTGATATCTGTTAAAGGTTACAGCTAAGTAGTCATTTCAGTCTATTCCTCTAGAGTTTTTAGTGACTATCTCCTCTTTAAAATGTTTAGTTCCATAAAGAAATGTATTGTCTCTAATTATATACTTGGGAACATGAAAGATTTTTAGGCAGGAAAAAAAAAGTTATAAATGATCTCTGCTGAAAGGTGTAATTTACGAAAATACTAAGAATTACACATCTGTGTCTACTCAATATGACAGCAAGAAAATGTGGGATTTCTTTTAAATTTAACATCCTTAAAGATATACTTTACAAAATGAACATGTCAAATAAACATATTCTACTCCTGTGCAGACAATTTTTTAAACCTCTAAAAAGTCTGCATAACATTTTTATGCTGAGCTCCTTTTTTCCAGTGAAGATGGATTTTTGAAATGTCCGTTTAATCCTTGCTTGCCCTAATATCATATAAGTAAATATTAAAATTGCAATATCTTCAGTGTATTTACTTTGAATAAACAGAAAATAACACAATACTTGGTATTCGATGATCTGCTTAAGATAAATTTTGAGATACATATAAAAGACACAAAAAACAATTATTACAAATAGATGTTTTGAGAGCAACAGGCGCGAGCGTACACACACTCAGTCGTGCCACACATTATTATGACCACCAGCTAATATCCCCCCAAAACACTGTGTACAGCACTGACAGCAGCTAGACGGAGTGGTATTGAGTCAATAACATTCTGGGAGGTTGGCAAGGGTATCTGGAGCCATGCAGACTGCAGGGCATTCAACAGCGACTGAATTGTTTGTGGTGGAGGATCCATACTGCGAACATGGAGATCTAGGTGGTCCCACAGGTGCTCGATGGGGTTCAAGTCTGGAGAATTTGAAGGCCAGGGAAGTACTTGGAAGTCTTTGTCATGCTCATCCAACCATGCTGCGTTGTCCTGCTCGAAGATCCCATCCGCTTTAGGGAAGACAGTTCACATGTATGAGTGTTCTTGATCTGCAAGGATGGTAGTTAACCCAATCGGTTGCAAGTGCCTTCCAGAGGTATGAGTGGACCCAGACAATGCCAAGAAAACATTCACCAGACTATAACGCTGCCACAACCAGTTTATGATCTTCCAACAATGTTTGCAGAGTGTTTGTTCTCAGAGATTTCAAGCCTGACACGCCAACATCTGTCCAGTCAATGGAACGGAAAATATGACTCATCAGAGAAGGCAACCGTTTGGCAATCAGAATAGGTCCATGTGACGACTTCCTGCTTCTGTTGGGCTTGATAAGAACCTAGTTAAAACCTACCCAGTAGGACTGTCAGGAACAGAGCCAGCTCAGCTTACAGCCTCCAAAGTGCCCAGCAACCCACAGGAATGTTACTGTAACAGATGTTACTGTAACAGAGCCCAATGCAGGCTCAGCAGCATTAATCTCAGTAATAGAAATTGTTATTCCTTCAGAATGAAACCTTAAAATCAATTATGTAGTCCAGACTGACAACACCTTCATTGATGAACACAGCACATTTATCCACAATACTGTCCAACCCATCTCCACCAGCCCTCACCGTGACCATGTGGGGAAGCCTGCCTATGAAGTGATGTCACGCCCTGTACTCACCTCTCTTGGTCCTGGAGCCTAACTTACTACCCTGGCTTATTGGCCCTTTATCCTGGCTTTACAGGGGGTAATCAAATCAGGGGTGGAGACACTCTCTGATATACGTGAAACTCCATATGCCCCAGCTTGCTTCCCCATTCACTTCTAAGTGCCCACTGTCCCCTGGTGCTGGCAAGCTCTTCCCTCACTGTACACTGGATCCCCTACAACCAAGCAACTCATAAGCGGTGACACCTCTGCCCAAGGGACCCTGGTAATACACTTCATTAAACTCACTGGGGAAAATGCAGCATTCAATACCAAAAATGTCTGATTGCCACCATTACATCAATACATTAACACAACAATACAATCATTCTGATCACCCCCATATTGTGGCCCTCTCCATGAACAACATGGTTCCCCATCCCACAGGGCACACAATAAGAATGTTGGTGTCACAGGTCAAGCAGTCTGGAAGGACAGTGTCTGGGGAGAAAAGGAGGAAAGAATACCATTAGTCCTTGTCAAGGCCCCCAATAGTCCAACAGTCCCCCAAAGCTCTGTCAATAGCACACATTATATGACATCAATGGCCTCATTTTCCATGCTGTTTATTCGCTATAGTGCCCTTTGTCCATTCATGGTACACTTTAACCACAACAGAGCGGGAACAGTTGAAAAGCTGCGCTATTTGTTCACATGTCATCGTTAAGTCATTGTTCGCTGTGTTCTTCGTGCTCATTTGTTAGCCTTCTTTGCCGTGTCGCTATGTCATTTTGTGTGGCCCCGGTCTCTATGATGCATTCCTGAGTCATTCTCCTGCTCCGACGCTCTCTGTGCTTTCTCCTGCCCCCTTTGCCTTTGTCTCCATGTCTGCATCCTCCATTAACTATGAGATGTTTATCACTGCTAAAAACAGAGCATTTAGCTCCCATATATATATTGCTAGTGCTTCCCAAAGCACAGCCAAGCCTGCACAATTGTGATTTACCATAACCCATTTACTCAACTTGTCCTGTTCTACCAGCACATCCTTAAAGGATTTCCAGTCTACATTTGAATTAATCACCAATCACTGCAAGGTGCTAATCATTTCTCTTTTATTGAACTCGTCATAGTCACTAGTTCTGTCACAGACTTTATTCATGGTTGCAGCTAACGCCATGGTTGCAGCTAACATCAGCCTTCTCACCTCAAATGTTGAAATCCTTTATACTAACTTACCATTTCATTTCAGGCGTAATTGGTATGACTGATCCTAACATGTGCAATGCATAGTGTATACCACAGGCTGCATCCTCCCCTGGAAGGGCTCCTGCACTGTACCATCCCAAGATTGATCCTGGAGTTCAACTTCAACATATGATAGCAGATATCGCTACATCAATTAACTCACTAAAAAAAAGAACGCTACATTTGGAAAACCCAGCATCAACATCATCATACCACTCCACTGATAGGACAAGGTGTCACTCCTTATATCATCTAATATTATCTCTGACAAAAGACAATTTCTCAGGGCGACATAAAGCAAACTCACAGTCACCAAGTTCGTCCTAAGATTTAGCATGTATAAGGACGTTGTATGCTGCACTTATCCACAGCAAAGGCAGGAAATGGACGACTATATGTATCTGATTGTAGATTTGGCATATCTCCATGGTGGTTTCGTTACCACGATTACCACTGCTCATTCTCTGCCTACGCCGCATTCACCCTTAGTCCGTTCAAATTTACCATCAACTGGTTAACCCTTGACCATGAATGTTTATGTCGCTGCTTTGCTGGCATAAAATCCTCTGTATGCCAGCATTGTAAGTCTGCACACTTCCATTTTTAGTCCCAATGCCATAACCGAGTCACACCAAGCTAACCCTCTTCCTACAATATTTCTACTTGATGCTTCACCACTAGCTTGACCAAGCAATGTCCTTGTTGCGGGTTTTGGCAATTAATACCTTTAATAATATTAATTAAGATGATATATTCTATATATTTGCCAATTTCTGAATTCTTACTACACAATAAATATAAGCTTCGTCCTCATGAAATAAAGAGAACTCTTTTATGTGAAAAGATATTTAATATAATGAATAAACATAATATAAATTCAGTCTATTTTAATATAGCAGGATAGTATGAATAATTATAATATATATATAATATAAAGGTACAACAAATTATGAATTATCAATTATTATCACATTGTCCATATAATCATATATAAGACATGCACAATATGCTTAATATAATTGATATGGTAATTATGATATCAGACATAGATTTGATTATTTTGGTATGTTTACAAATATCTATTTATTAAGATACCATACAATTTTAATATCATATAACTCTTATAGTCTAATTATGGTATTATCTCTAATTCAAAAGATAATTTTTTTTTCATTACAATTAGGTTTCAAACTATATTGGATTGCTACATCATCTGATATTTATGATATTTATAAAATGAATATGTAAGTTGTATGTCAACTTACAAGTTACAGAATTATAGTGATATTGTTTATATCAGATAAATATTGATATAGCAATATACTTTATAGTAAATTAACAAAATATTTCCATAATTGTAATGAAAATAAAATGTAGAGAAATATTAAACTTTGATACACCTAGGGCCCTATTAAATTCACCAAGTTGTAGTTCCTGAAGCCTGTAAAAGAGCCCACAAAAGTTACAGCTATTAAATTGCCTCTTTTAGCTACCTGCAAACGATCTGCGGGTTGCAGGCTGAAAAACAGTGGTTGCCAAAATTGGAACTCCGACCCAGCTAAGTCTTTGATCTTTCAAGCTCGTAAATGTTACAATCGCAAATCACTATTAAATTGTTACAAGTCCTAAAGCCCACAATTGTTTTCACACCCGTCAATGGCAAATGTAGCCAAAAGTCCTATGGGTACTAAAGAGGACCCGCAGGGGGGTTAAACTCCTGTCCGTAGCACTGTAAAAGCAAATATAAACACACTATTGTATCTTAAATTACAGTGGAAGCGATGAAAGGTATTAAAATGAATAGCACAACATTCTCAAGCTCCCAAATCTAAAATTAAAAAAAAAAAATGTTATGTTTAAATTACGGCAATCAATGTGTTATACATATAATAGAACTTGCATGGACTAGAATATTATATTTATTGATTTTTTCATGTTGCATTATTTATGGAATGCGGGACAGATCTCAACTCAGACTTCAAAACTGGAACTGATTGAAATTTAACCTCCATGTTTTAGTGACGTAATGATAATGGTCTTTTTTTAACTTTTTTTTTTAATCTTTTTTTTATTGGCTCTGTCTAAAACCCCATAACTACGGTTTGAATAATTTATCATGTTCACACCTGGAAATGCTACGTGCTGAAGCAAGCCTTTTCTAATTTAATCGCTCTATAACTCCTGCAAATTTCAAGCCTGCAGACTTAAGGGCTCTACGACGCCCACTGCTTGGAATTTAAAAAGGGCCCTAGTTAAGTGCTTGGTTTCATCAAATCACTCAGCCCAATGGAATTCAGGATCTTTTCTTCTTTTTCTAAATAATTTCCTGTTCTTGGTTATGTAAGAGTGTAAATGCTTTTGTGTGTGAGCTGTGAAAGTTTCTTAGTAGATCTTGGGAAAAATACATTTTGAATTAGCAATGTGTTTCGGGAATGTCCCAATAGTATATGTTAGTGCGTTCTTCTTAGGAGTATACCAAAGTTTCTCCCTGGGGCGTGTCTGTGTCTCTCTAACTGAGCCTGTGGCTCTTAGATCTTAGATTCCAATTCTATTTGTCTCTCTCTGAATTATAGTAAAACTCAATTTGCTTATCAGAAATTCAAATCAGGCTGTGTATTTGGCAACCAATCAGGAACCATGGTGATGTCAGAGATAGTTAACGAATAAGAAAAGTATGTATTCTTGTTCCATAGACACAATATCAATTAATATCTCAAGATTAGATGGGGCCCTTATACCATCAAATTACAATAACAAAAATTAATGAAATGAGCTATTCAACTTAGACCTACAAATAATAAGTAAAATGTATATCTCTTTACATTTTTACATTTCAATGTAAAACTGTCATATGTCACATACCATAGTTAAATGTATTATTTGAGAACCAGGTAGTTGTGTCTACATATGTATGAGAACTTTAAGGGAGTGTACCTAATGTAATCTCTTAAATGTAATGAAGATAGAGACCTTTGGTTAACATTTCCAATTAACTAAATAACTTTCTTAGGCAATGTGTGTTTCGAACAAAATACACTGCTCTTTTGATAATGCTGAATAGGGATTTCTCAAACTTACATACATGCATATATGTATAAATGTATAAAGGCAAATAAAGCAATACAATGGATATAATAGGAATATAATATTAGATTATAATAACACCAGAAACTAAAACAACTAGAGGGTGTAACTTTGGTTGCTGCTGCCCCCTGCATATCTACATAAAGCACATGCCAAAAACAATATGTCCTGCAATAATGCATCCCACATGACAATTAACAATGGACATGCCAAGCTATCCGAGTGTGTTTGCTTCAAGTAAGGCTTCCAAACTGGAGATGTCAACATATGTCCCAGGTTTCCTTCACTATCAAGATTCTACAAAGGAATATGGAGTTGTGGAGAAACTCCTCTTAACCAAAATAGAAAAAGGCTACATTTTTGAGCACCACCATTCGTGCTTGGGAGGATAACTCCTATTGTAATAGCTACAAGAAAGTATCCTCTCAAAAAGTGCCTGGTTATAGGGTTATTTTGCCAACAGGCCTACCTTTGGATCAAAGAGAAGTTTGAAATTGTTCAATCTATTTGCCAAAGCATTTTGTTGGATTTTACTCAACAACCAGAGATGCCCCAAATGTAATCCATTATCTGGATGACTTTTTGTTCATTGAAGCTAAAATTCTCCACTTACGATGAAAACTACTGATCTCTGCGATTAACTATCAATCCTTTTGCGCAAGACAAGGTTGAAGATCCATTTCATACCCTAGATTTCCTAGGGATAATATTGGATACAGATGAATCCCAGGTACCTAATAATAAGCTGGAATGCCTCCAAAACTATATCAGTACTATCAGCATCAGTATATACACTCTCAAGAACCTACAAATACTCCTAGGCAATCTCCGCTATGCTACAAAAAATGTTTTCCTCAAGGAGGACCCTTCCTCACTTGTTGGCTGGCATATCTAAACTGGCTCACCAACAGTTCACCATTACTTTAAGTGAACAGTCCATCAATGACTTATCGCTGTGGACTACCTTCCTTAGTACCTGGAATGGTAGACGTTTTTTGTTGCTAATCCATTGATCACATCACCATGTATTATAGTATTCACAAATGACCTTCACTTTAAAGCATTCAACACTAGGGAAATTGTAACATCACACTGACCTACCCATATCAGAATCAATAGCACAAAACATTATTTCAGCGCTAATGGCTGCCCAAATCTAGGGTTCAAATTGGAGCAACCAACCACTCAGGTACATAACTAGAGATGAAGTAACATGCAATATTATCTTGGGGTTGAAATCATCTGATCTAATAACAATGTCTCTCTTCAGAGTCCCTGCACTCCATTCTCTCATTCACATTTATACCCACACCCCTACATCCAGGAAACTATTCTTCATTCCTCAGGACTTTGTGTCAATTCCTCTGGGTTTCGCTATCCTGCAACCTCCACACAATCTTCTATTAGTACAAGTCTAGAGCCACTTCAGCTCATTGTCTGCCAAACGATGACAGGCAGTCTAGCTACCAACTCTAGATAAACATATGACAGAGCTTAGAGATCTCACGACTGCTTCTTCAATTGGGCTTGCCCAGAACCTAGTTCTGACCCTCTCAGCGATACATGATGGTTCTTGTTATTATCCCTGCTAGCAGAGATAGAACAAGACAAGTAATGGACCCTCAGAACAACCACAAGAACTCCAGAATCACCAGTCAGAGTAACAGAATTACCGGTTGTAACTCTTCCTTAGGTAGATGCAGAATTATTAAGCCCTATGATCAGGATTATCCCTTCCCTCAGAAATGAGCACACACTTATTTATGTATGACCACCTGAGCATCCTTTATTTGACATCCATTCAACATTTTATACATTTTAGTTACCCCTTATCACCAAACCACACCCCCAGCTACAGTTCTCTTAACCAATCCTCAACCTTTCTCCTTCTAGCCATGTGGCTCACATGTCAATCAATGATGTCGGCCTTTCTAAGCACCCCCTATGGTGCTGGAGCCTAACAGACTGAATAACTTAATGGGACCCTTTGTCCTGGGTAGAGGGACTCACACTTTAATGTATGCTAGGTCTCCCTTGTCAGGAAGTTAGCTGTCCAGTGGACCATAATGGGTAATTAGATTTTCCTCACCCTTCCCTGAAATACATTTCTTGGCTCTACCAAGTCTGACTTCTGAAGTCTTCCCAAACCCCCTCAACCCGTCACCCCATAATTCTGACCCAATTCCCCAAAGATTCAGGAAACATGCTTTATTTTATTCCTTGGTGAAATCCGGTCACTCTGATGCCAAACATGATATTGGGATTCTCACACTTAACAGTAATAAATAAGTCATCTATGTTATACTTGTGTCATAGGAAATATTAAACTACACCATGCAATATTATACTATAATTGCCATCACTGCAACAATAATTATTATACTCATGCCAGCAGGGCAACCCTGACCCATACATCCAGGAGGTACCACAATTATGACCATCCTGCTCACAGGGAAATAACAGTGCCTGGAAGGGGCTCCTTGTTTCACGCTCCCCATACCCTCCCAGGGCATAGGCTGGTTGAATCAACCCCCAGACTCCCCAGTGGTCCCTGGGCATCACAGGAGAGTATTGCAGAACAAATTGACACATTGCATCACCCATCACACTTCCAATATTTCTGGCTTTCTCAGCCCATTACCATTCCATCTTCAACCAAACACCATCAATACATACCTTGCAGGGGTTTAGTTCCATCTCTCTCAATCGCAATTCCTTAACAAACCATTTTCATCAGCTCCTCCTACTAAATGGTCTAATATTTTTAAGCAAATTATATAATTTCTAGCCATGAACCCCTTTGGATCAAAAAACTCTTTCACTAACATGGCCGCCACAAAACTTTCTTTGGCCTGCTAATGCACTGTGAATTTATCATCTCATCCTTAAACGCAACCAATATGCAACCTTACCAAACTCACAATCCTGTCTCATACCCTGGCCATTCATTTAGAATCGGAGCTGCTTTCCAAACCTCCAAGAGCCAAGCCCCCTGTCCATGTTATCGAATGATGGGATAATGAAAACTAACTACTACAGGCAGTACATTCCAGATCCCGAGGACTGAAATCAGAGAAGATCAGAAGGTTCAGTCAGTAGATACATTTTTGACCCTCTTAGCAGACCAAATTGGGCATAGCTTTGGCCATACCACCAGCAATATGGGGAAGGGGAGCTGACTACAATTAAATTGTAGGTAATTACCTGGGATTGTGGAAGGGTTCATTTACAATGCCAGCCGCTTTCTCATCTCATTGCACACTTTATTCATGTCGCCCACCCTCATCTCCCCTCATCTCCCCTCATTTCAGCAATTCTATTATCCCTTGGCCCTCTAAGCAAATGGGCATAGGTTTGGCCACACCAACAGCTATGTAGGGAGAGGTTGCCAACTACAAATCTAGACAGTATATATTGGCCAGTTTACTCCTTCGCATTAAAATGTGAAAGGTGCACAGTTTTTAATTTTCTTTTGCTGAAAATCATTATGAGTGAATTGTTTGAATGTTGGGGAAGAGACAGGAGATGGGGAGAAGGAAGGAAATATGAGAGAGTGAGGCTAGACAAGACTGATTATAAGAAAAAAGAGGCTCATGCAAATTGTATGTTCATTATTATCTTGACCCAAGTCAACATAATAGAAAGTATATTAACTTCTGATTTTCTTTTCATTTTTTGTAATACAAAATTCACTTGGTATTTGCAGTGGCATTAGAATGCACAAAGATCCATTGTAAATCTTTTAAATAATCTCTAAATATTTTCTTTTGTTGCATCAGTATGCCCAAATGAGATTTCTAAATAATGTTGTAATGCATTTATATTGCTATGACTATAGTAATCTGATTTCAGAGAGGATAAATATCTAATAATAAACATTCACAATGTATTTTATGTATTAGAATTAAAAAAAAACATTCTATATTGATGTGAATGTTATTTATGGGACAATAATATTGTATGTTGTAATATTTAGCTTGGAGAATAACATACAATAAAATATGTTTGCTGTTTAGGTGTTTTATCTTTTTGCAACGTGGTATGTATTTTGCATTGTATTAATGCAATAATAAACTAATTGCTAGGTCAGTTGAGATTTTTCTGATGCTGGTTGTTTCAGTGGTGCAGTGTTGTGTTCATTGTAGTTTTGGGTATTATGGGTCTGAACTGAACATATAAATCTATGTGATATATATTCATTCATAAAATACATGATTGACAGTTGGGAGTGATGAATTTCAAGGTTTAGGCCACAACTTCAAATTTCAGCCTTCCAGTTACAGTTCTATTAATCAGCCACAATGAACAAACCTTAAAATCCTGCAAAAAATGGAAAATAACGATGGGCATAAACTCCACAACCTATAATCTGCTTTACACATAAATAAAAAACAATGAAATGTGGTATTGAACTCTTAGCTTAGTTCACCAGGCTTAGTTTTATAGATAATAATATTAATTCATGTATATGGCTGAAAGGAGTGTCAAGAAAAGCCTATAATGACATTTGGAAGAAAGAGTCTAATAGTATGGTATGTTATTCAATAGTATGTGTGAACAGATCTGTCTTTTATTTTTAAAACCGACCAGTGAAAGGGCATCTCTTATTGCATGTGCTTGAGAGTTACAGAGTATTTGTCTTTTATACATGAAAGCTTGAGGTAGATGAAGACATTCTGTGGATGATTAGTAGATAGTCACAACCCAGAGATGAGGGGCCTTGTGCACCGCAAGACTCTCCTGCTTTCTGCTACAGAAATCACTGTAGATTGTGAATTTGGGGTTCAATCTCTCAGCGCCCAGCATGCCGCAGGGTAATTTCTCATGAACTCTGGAAATCAAAGTTTACATGCTCTTTCTAATAAAAAAAAACTAATAACCAATTTGTCCTATCCCTTAAAGTAGGATAGCTCAGAATACAATAAATACTCATGCACCCTTGTTCACTGCTGAGACAGACTACCTTTATTCTTTCTTCCATATATATTTTAAAACAGTACCTCCACCCCAAGCCTTCCTTCCCAACATTCCTTCCTCTGAAATGTTTCTATTGTCAATAGGGAGGGGGGTTAGATTTCTCTTGGTCCCAGATCTGGTCTGTTTTATGACCCGATAGGGGCAATAAACTCATTTTAAACTTTATGACTATCTACCCAGGTACAAAGCTTGGCTTCTACTCACCTGGAAACCTGGGGGGGGGGGGGGAGAAAGGAATTCCTAATATCATAATGCTTAACATATCATATAAACCATGGTTGACCTCTAGCAGCCTCATACAGTAAATATCTTATAATGTGAAATAAACAGAATCAATAAGACACACATATCAAATAATTTCCCTAATTCTACATCAGCACCAGTAGTCTCTGCTCAATATATCGACCCACCTCTCCCCCAGTGCCCTCTTTGACAAACAAACATTGAAGAGATGTGCTCCATGACACAGCTGGGATCCTGATCATGTAAAGGAAATGTTAGTAGTCTATTCAAAATGATGTAAAGACATGAAGCAATTTAGGTAGGTTGTTAGAGGCTTACGGCTCCATTACAATCGGATATGTTGGTAATTAACATGTTAATTGACACTTTATTACCAATGTATCGATCCAAATCCAGAGCTGCATGAAAGCCTAAAATAAGTAAAATGACATGCATTGGAACATTAGGGCTAGCTGTCACATTCAAATTTCCCATAAAGCCATCCCAATCAGAGATCCCGCAGACCTCCATGGCATATAGCTACACAATTAGGGTAGTGGAGGTCCTTGCAGATCCTCCATGGCTAGATTTGTTGTTAGATGCCACAGGGGTCCTAACAAATATCTTAGATTTCTATATGACATGGAATGTAAGGGACTCCAGTGGCATTCTAAATTAACCCTGCTGTGGCTTAGGGGGTTAATTTACCACCGGGATCCATTAGGGACCTGTGTGGTAAGGGTTAATTGTTAGCTACCATTGGGGTCTATATACACTCCCATGGTTATATCTATTTGTGAGGATCAGGGTAAGCAAGGGAGGGAGTACACAGGGATTCCCTTCAATGATTTAATTTTGAATGCCTTTTCTGTCATTGGAAGGGGTTTATATAGATAGATGGATGAAGGGCGCTGTGTGTTTTTGTGCTAAATGGTGCATTTTATCGCCATAGCCCGAACAGCATTATAGCTAAAAAAGCTTGATAAGCGGGGATTTAAATGCCTGTAACACGATTTAAAGAGCTATCACGAGATTTAGCACAAACAGCGTTATCGCGAGGGTAGCACAAATCCATGTATTTGAAAGAAAGCTAAGCTATTACAGTGGCACTTTAATAAATAAATACAAGAGCAAATGATCTAGAGGTTTAACATGATATCCTAGATGGACCCCCATGGCACATATAGTAACTACTATGCCACAGGGGTCCTATATTACACAACCTGCATGCCATATAGAATTGTAAGATATATGCAGGACCGCCATGGCATGTATCCTGAAGTTATATGCCATGACATTAACCTCCTATGCCACGAAGGTCCAGAGGATTGAGGACAAGGGCTTCAAGGATCATCGCTAAAGGATTATTTAGGTAGGTAGTATTCATTTTTATTTTACAACTTTATTTTTTCTATGTAATATATTATTTTGATGTAATATTTTTTGTAATGTGTGTTTTTTTTTTTTTTTCCTGTTAGTGTTTTTTTTATAGTGGTCCTTGAGCACCTTTTGGGTTAATTTTAGTATGCCATGGGGGTCTATAAAAACTACCATGCTAAGTAGGGGTTAATTTAGATACAGTGGGAGTCCTTTAAATGTATATACCATGGGAACCCATGAAAATTAAAACAGAAACCAGAATTGAAAAACTTTGACTAAATCACTTGCAGCACAATACACTGTTTAAAAAGGCTTTCTAATTGGACTCTCTATAATAATAATGTTTGATTACTTTTATGTATTTTATCAAGTTAATGAAAGCATCAAAGATCTCTAGGCCTGGTGTCATTGTGTGGCTAACCATTTTTATACCCTGTTAAACATGTCTATTATTGTATATATATATATATATATATATATATATATATATATATATATATATTATATGTAGTTTTGTAATTGATATACTATGATACAGTTTGCAAGGACAGGTCTAATAAGTATATCGTGAAACACAATGGGGCAACTAGCAGTGAAGAGCTCCTACTGACTGATTAGCTTAGCTGGCCTTTCTATATTAATTGCATTACCTATTGTTACTTTGTACTGAGACAAATTGACCTTTATGCTCTACTATGTATATGAGTCCATGTGTGTTGCAATAAAGGGCATTACCCCATTTGAAAGTATAAAAGCAAGTCAGCTGTATTCCTGAGAGGTGGAATAGTGCTTTTTAATCACTTTGCTACCTAGCTACAAAGAAATCCTGCACCCAGAAATGCATCCCAACTCTCCACAGATCCTGAAGCAATCCTCGTCCCAGCAACCCTAGCACCGATATACATTAACATAAACCTGTAGATATGAGGACCTAACCAATTGCAAATATTCTTATTTAGGGATGAAATATCATAAATATGATTATTTTGTATTGTATCAAAATTCCCCTGATCACCCTTTGATCTCTAGTATGCTTTATTGTTATGTAATATGTTATGTTATTTTGATTACTCTATGTATGTTAATTAATGTATGTTATGTTGCATGTTTGGTTCATGAACAGTTAAATAATTTGGAATGTTGTGCTGTCAGTCAGTAACTGCTTGACAGATTCAGTTATGTAATCAGTCAGTTGGTAACCTGTTGTGTGGAAGAGTCTGCGCTGAATGAAGATATATAAAGTAGGTGTATGCTCCTAAAGAAAAGGGAGGTGACATATCTTGAAGATTTATGAAGTATGTGTATGCTCCTAAAAAAAAAAGGGAGGTAACATATCTTGAATACATATGAAGTATGTGTATGCTCCTAAGGAAAAGGGAGGTAACATATACTGAAGATATTTGTATGTGCCAACATTCCTAGAGAAGATACTACTGAAGTGCATGTTAAGAAGTTATGCTTCAGTCTTCGTAAAGTGAGGTAGCAGATATCACAGTCTCTGAATAGGTGAATATGCATATGGAACAATATATCTAGTCGAATATATATATATATATATATATATATATATATATATATATATATATATATATATATATATATATATATATATATATATATATATATATATATATATTGAGATACTTAATGAATATAGGAGCTATCACTGCATGACTGGATTGGACGTTTTGATGCCTTGCAGATGAAACATTGTTAATATCTGTATTACCAATTTATACAACACCCAGAAAACTCACAGACTGTTATCAGTTCAAGTTTAAAACTTCATTGTAGCATTATCAGACAGCTTATTGCCATAATAGTAAACAAATCACTATTGTTAACTAGTTACTTATTATGTCACAGAACGCAAACATAAATTTAACATTAAAAGTAAAAGACAATAATACATTAACAATACTTTATGAATTTATTAAAAGTTACACATGTACATGTAGCTCAACAACTTTCAATAGACAATCTCAATGTTCTCATATCATCAGACACAACAGCCACTCATAAAGCCTGATCACCGTAGTGGTCATACAACAGGGTTTCATTTATTTATTTATTTACTTACTGATTAGCAATAAAATCAGTATTGGAACAAAAAAATCAATATAGCTCTTTACAACTGTTGTTCTGAAATGCTTCTCATTTAGTTTAGTGCAGCCCTCCCTATACTGCTGCACCACCAACAGCCCTATCATTTACCCAAAGCTGCAGATTCACAGATTCACTAATTCAATGTCGCTGGAAAAAGCAAAGCCAAACACAGGGCCTCATTGAAATGAGATTTGGCCAATTGAATAGGGCTCTTTATAAGCACATAGCATATTTTTTTACATAAGTTTTTAGTTAGTGAACTTATATCCAAAAACAAGGTCTTCACTAACTAAAAACTTCCACAAAAAAAATATGCTATGAGCTTATATAGAGCCCTATTCAACTGGCCAAATCACATTTGAACGAGGCCCACAGTCTACAGGGCCATGTTGGCTGGCATTTATATTATGTGCCAATATTTCTGTCAACAGGGGAAGAAAGAATAAAGCTGACACACTAGTACTTCCAGCTCCCCTACATCATGTCCCTGTTAATAGAGGCAGGCAGGACGTCTGTAGCAGCTGTAAGAGATAGTAAGACATTAAATACAGTATTTACATCTGTGCAAATTATCAGCCTCATTCATTTGCTCCGTTGTTGAGATCCACGGTCACAAGTGGAAAACGGAGGCAAAGTTGCTATTCAATTGCCTCCATTTTGCGACCTTGTATCGCCAATCTGCAACCTGCAACTCGGAGCTTACACCACTCTGAAGCCTTTGATGTTCCACTTTCGCAGCCCAGAAATTGCAAAACCCTATTCAATTGCACAATCCCTCCAACTTCTCAAACGTATCCCGGGTCGCAAAGCGCAAATGGAGGACGAAGTCCTGCATGTGCTCAGGATGACTCACAAGGGCTTTCAAAGCCCTTACGTCTGGTCCTCTGATTGTCCCTAGTGCACCAAACGCCCCCCCTCCCACTCCTCCATTAGACCTCAATGATGCAGGGGTCCCGATTGGAACCCTGCAGGGTCCCCACATTAACCCCTTGCTGCGGGTCTGCATCAGTGACCCCTGCAATGTCGCCACTTCAACCCTGGCAGTGGAGGTTACTATCGTGACCCCCACTGCACTTAAAATGTTTAAATTCCCCGCCCTATAAGGACCCGCGGCACACAAATAGTTAAGGCCGGCAGCGTGGGTACTATAAGTACCACCCACCGGCACCTAAAATTAAGCCCCCAATGCTGGGGATCCCCATTGGGACCCCTGGAGGGTCCCCACATTAACCCTTGAAGTGGAGGTCACGCACGTGACCCCCACTGCATTTAAAATGTTTAAATTTCCCGCCGAGGGTGCTTAAAGGGTTTGCGGCACACAAATAGTTAAGGCCGGAAGCTAAAATTAATCCCCCAATGCTGGTGGTCCCCATCGGGACTCCAGGAGGGTCCCCACATTAACCCTTGCAGTGGGGGTCACGATCGTGACCCGCACTGCATTTCAAATGTTTGCATTCCCCCCTGCAAGTCCTTAAAGGGCCCGCGGCACACAAATAGTTACGGCGGGCAGCAGGGGTACTGTAAGTACCCCCACCGGCAGCTAAAATAACCCCCCAATGCTAAAGATCCCCACTGGGACCCCCAGAGGGTCCCCAAATTAACCCTTGAAGTGGGGGTCACGATCGTGATCCCCACTGCATTTAAAATGTTTACATTACCCGCCACAGGTCCTTAAATGACCCGCGGCACCCAAATAGTTTAAGGCCGGCAGCGGGGTACTGTAAGTACCGTTAAGTACCCCGCCACCAGCACCTAAAATGAACTCCTCAATGCTGGGGGTACCCATCGGCACCCCTGGAGGGTCCCCACATTAACCCTTGAAATGGGGGTCACAATCGTGACTCCCACTGCATTTAAAATGTTTACATTCCCCTCTGAGGGTGCTTAAAGGGCCTGCGGCACACAAAGGTCCTCCAGGAAGGGGATTGGTTTCAAAAAGATTGATAGGTACATCAGCCAATCGAAATGGGATAGAGAGGCGTATCCCATTGTTATTGGCTCACACCTTGGCACCTTCTGATTGGCCAACATTTTATTGACAGCCATTTCAGCCAATCAGAAGGCACCATTCCATTTTTTTTTACCAGAAGAAGTGCTAGAAGCCTTATTAGCGTTGGGTTAGGGTTTAATGTATTTTAGATAGGGATTATTGTATTGTAGATAGGGTGTAATGTATTTTAGAAATGGGTTATTGTTTTCTAGATAGGGTTTAATGTATTTTAGATAGGGGTTAATGTGTGTAGATAGGAGATAATAGTATGTATATAGGGCTATATTTGAACTGTACTTATTGGGTATATTACTGTATTATATGTTGTATGTATTGTGATGTGATGTACAGTATATATGTGTATGTAACTGCTTTTCAGGTGCGTAATTGTTTTTTTATTTTCTGTTGTGGGGGGTTGTAATGTTCTTTTTTAATTTTTGTAATGTAGTTTTTTTATTTTCTGTTACAGCTTTTTTCCTTTTTTGCAACCCAGGTTATATTATTTTTTGTAAATAGTGGGGTGGGGGGTTTAATAGGGGGTTAGGTAGGTTGTGTAGGTGTTAATAGGTTAGGGTAGAGGGCAGTTAGTTTAGGTTTAGTTTATTGGGGGGGAATAGTGTAGGGTAGTGTTTGTACTTAGTGTCATGAGCCTCCTGGAGGACCTTCATGGCACTGATGGGGTTAATGTTATGGTTCTAATTGTCCCATAAGGGTCTTTATAGACCCCTATGGAACTGATGGGGTTAAATAGAGGCTTATGGAGGTCTCTATAGACCCCCATAAGAGATGGAGTAAAATAGGCTTAGATGCGGTTGAATAGGCCCATTTAGGGTTAGATCGGCATAGTTGGGGTTAAATAGGCCTAGATAGAGTTATTGGGTCCAAATAGGGTTAAATAGGTTCTTTTAGGGTTAAATAGGACCAGGTAGGGTTAACTAGGCCTATATAGTGTTATTGGGTCCAGATATGGTTAAATAGGACTTGTTAGGGTTAAATATGCCAAGTTAGTCTTAGATAGGCCCAGTAAGGGCTAGAGAGGCCCAGTTAGGGTTAAATTGGTACTGTTAGGATTAAATAGGCTGAGGGTTGAGCTAATGGGGTATAGTTAGGGTAATAGAGTCGTGCTTAGACTTTGTGTTGTGAGGGTCCAGGAGAACCCTTATAGCACTTATAGTGTTATTATAGGGGTTAATAAGTGTCCTATAGGGGTCTATATAGACCCCTATTGGACTGATAGGGTTAAATAGAGGCTTATGGGGGTCTGTATTGACCCCCATAAGTGACAGGGTTAATTTGGGCTCATGGGGCTTTGTATAGAGCCCCATGAGTGACAGGGTTAATTAGGGGCTCATGGGGCTCTGTATTGACCCCCATGATTGACAGGGTTAATTAGGGGCTTATGGGGTTCTATATTGACCCCCATAAGTAACAGGGTTAATTAGTGCCTAATGGGGGCCTGAATTGACCCCCATAAGTGACAGGGTTAATTAGTGGCTCATGGTACACTTTATAGAGCCCCATGAGTGATAGGGTTAATTTTTATTTAGCATGGGTCCTTTAAGGACCTTTACAGTCCTTTAAGGACCCGCAAGGAAGGAAATTTGAATGGCAACTCTCAGCATTTGGGGGGTTAAAATTTTCCCACTACAGAAGCGAGGCTTATAGGTCTATAATTTCCTAATTTTGCTCTTGCTCCCTTCTGAAATATAGATATCACCTTTGTTTTTCTCATGTCATCTGGTAGAGACCCTGTGTTGAGTGAATCTTGAAAAATTATAAATAATGGTTTGGCTATTACAGAGCCCAGAACCCTCAGTACCCTTGGATGTATTCCATCAGGACCTAGGGTTTTATTAACATTTATTTTATTCCATCGCTCCTCTCCAAAAACATCCCCTCTATATAGATAACATGCACCAAGGGATTTCCCAGACCTCTCTAGCCATAGCAGCCGTCTCTCAGGAGACTTTGAGTCTTATGCTCAGTAGTCACCATACAAATGCTCAGTAGTACTGGACACACTAATTTGGACGCCTAACATCCCCTTCCTATATTTATGGAACCTAAATACATTAAATGAGCCCTAACAGTGATTCGTCTTATTTATCTATATAAACCATGTTCGTTGGCAAAAAAGCGGTTAAATAATAATAAAAATGAATGCAGGGTTTATGACCCTCTATGAGACGGGATTTCTGAATTTCACTTCTATACCCGATATGACCCGGGGAATCCCCTAGAATTCCCACTTCCCACGTGCTATGAGTCAGGGTAACTGTGAAGATTCCCCCTACCCACACGCTATTCCCTATGACCCCGGTGAACCCTCGTCAAGCTATAAGTTCATATAGCCCCACATGGCACCAAAAATTTAATTTTAGGGTCTATGAGAGACCTTATAGGCTTCCATGGGAAGTCAGTTTACATGGAGGTCCAAAATGGATTACCTTCCATATGGCCCCCATGACAAAGAGGGGTAACCTTATGTGACATGGTGCATGGCATAAGAGTTAGTGGGACTATGAGGACCCCCATTGTTAGTGTTAATGGGGTTCACTTTAGGTGCTGAAAGGGTCTTTTAAGGACCTCGGTGGCACAAAGGGTTAATTTTAGATGTCATGTAGGTCCTTATAGAGGAGTGTGTGTGTGAATATTGCTGCCAGAAGATCAATAACATCACATTGGAAACATAAAGTTTTACCTGATCTTGATATATAAATGTTGCATTACTGCAATGAAGTTAGTGAGACATAAATCAAATTATGAGATGGGGAAATGGAAATCTGGACACTGTTTTTATATACTGGGAAATGGAAGAAATGGGTAATTTAATAGAATATTGTACAGCAAGATTTATTCACAATTTTTTTCAAATGTATAAATATTCAAAGAGTTTAGGTTAAACATACATTTACGGTCATTTACACTTAGTTAAGAAGGATCAGGGAGCAGATGTATTGTATATGGAGAAAGGATGATAATTAACATTTATTTAAGTATGTGAATTTAATTTATGTAATTCAATAAAACTGAAATAAGAAAATTGTCTGGAAGGTTAAAGGACAACGGAAATGGTAATACTGTTAAATTAAAAAAGTATATGGAAAACAATGGTCCCTATTAAATTCCAAAAATTTGCTGCAGTTGCAGAGGGATTAAATTGAACAAGCCCAAAACTACATGGCCAAAAGCCAAAACTGTAAACCATGTAACCGTAAGTAGCATTTCAGAGCATGATCATGATCAATTAAGCAATCCTGTAACTACCGATTTAGAACCAGCCAGTAGTAAATGAGACCGTTATCATGACGTCAGTAAAACATGGCGTGTAAACGTCAATCAATTAGTGTTTTGACTTCCAATTTGTGGCTTGCAATCAAGAATAAATAAAGAAACTGTTATAGTCCATGTGGGTGGTCTGATATGTATTAACTCCTTGATTCCCAAGATTGATATAACACAGAAATTAAACGTAAAAAAAACAAATGTTGATTACAGATTTGCCAGCTTGAGACTGTTGTGCAATGAATTCTAATGTCTTACGTCGATTTCCTCATATTTTAAAGTGCAGTATTGAGTTTTTATTTGCTTTATAGTGTTACGTACAGGTGTTTAACCCCCTTGCGAGTCCTCTCTAGTACTCATAGGATTTTTGGCTACATTTGCCATTTACGGGTGTGAAAGCTGTGGTAACTTGTCTTCCTTGAATGGTAATTTAAACAGGCCTTTGTAGGAGGGCTGAGAATCTTTACTTCCCTCCCACAATTGCTAAAGGAAGTCATGGACAGGATGTGATGTAAATTACATCATCTCAACTAAGGATATATCCAGGCAGGAAACTGGTGCTTTTTCCTGTTTTCTTCCTTGATGGTGAGGGTGAGGAGGTGATGTCAATGGTCTGACCGTGGGTAAGATCAAGCGTTTGGGGAAGGGAATTACTATATATATATAGGTAGATAGATTTAAAAGGGGGTGTTGCTCCGTGGGTCTGGGCTGTTGTGTTTGTAATACATTTATAGTATTGTGTTATCTGCCTTTTAATAAATACCTTTTAATGTAGACGAACCTTGTGTAATATTAATTTGGTGATACACCACATTTGGCGACCACGAATTTTAGACTTCTACAAAGGTTATTTATGAGGCAATATCACATTAATAGATAGTCAGATTTATTTTTTGGGGGAAGAAAAATTACTTTGTCTAATTATCCTCTGCATGGGAAATCAAGTGCTGATTGTGTGTGGAGTCTAGTTTGGGCCTACATTTTAATATACAAGTTTGGGCATCAGGCCTCAATTTTGAATATATTAGCAGGCCTAGTAGTTTTTCAGGCCTTCATTTTTATTTTATTGTAATAGACTACCAGCATAGGCCTCAATTATTATTATTTTTAATCCTTTATATCGTATTAGCTTATTTTGCTACATAAAACAAATATATCATACAGTTTGTTTTTGTGGGTTTCAAATATCTGAGTGAGTTGAATATCAGAGTACAGGCCTAGCCCTGCATTTGAATACAATATGGTAGGCTCCATGCGGCTTTTTGTTGTATTTGAATGCTGATTTCCTTTGTATCCTAGTTTGGGTCTCCATTTTATTATACAAGCTTGGGCACCAGGCCACAATTAGGTTGTTGTGTGTTTCAAATACCTGAGTTTGTTAATACTATTATTCATCAGGCCTCAATTTAGCAGGCCTAGTAGTTTTTCAGGCCTTCATTTTTATTTTATTGTAATAGACTACCAGCATAGGCCTCAATTTGCTACATAAAACAAAGATATACAGTTTGTTTTTGTGGGTTTCAAATTGAATATATTAGCAGGCCTAGTAGTTTTTCAGGCCTTCATTTTTATTTTATTGTAATAGACTACCAGCATAGGCCTATCTGAGTGAGTTGAATATCAGAGTACAGGCCTAGCCCTGCATTTGAATACAATATGGTAGGCTCCATGCGGCTTTTTGTTGTATTTGAATGCTGATTTCCTTTGTATCCTAGTTTGGGCCTACATTTTAATATACAAGTTTGGGTTTGTTTTGTTTTTGTTTTTTTTTTTTTTTTCTCTTCTTTCTTTTTCTTTCTCTAGTCCTTTATCATAGTACAGGCCTGGAGAAAAATAATAAATAAACCATTTTAAATTTATATATATATATATATATATATATATATATATATATATATATATATATTATTTCAGGCGTGCATTTTAATACACTATAGGCTTCCATACCTTATACATTTTGGGTGTCTTGCATATCCTCGTTCGGGTTTATCTCCTACCCTGCAGGCCTTGCTATTATATTTTAAGTTAATTAGCAAGTATTACCTTCACCATACTAAGGTAAGTATAATTTGCATTGTGGGTACTAATCTATTTTTCTACATATTACACCTGGCCTACTGAATAGTCATCAACTATTGTTGGCTACTCAGAAGCATGCTACTTTAGTCGCAAATTGATTTGGATTCTTACTTGGGTGAGTAAAAGAGTAGAAATGTCTTTTCAAGGGGCCAAATACTTTCCCACAGAAGTGCGTGAGTACTTTAGGAAACATATTCAAAAACATGATGGTCCATATGAGCTTCCAGAGCCAGCAAACCCAGACAGTGGAAAAGAGAAGAGATTAATGGATGTTCTAAAACAAATTTAAATAACAAAAAGTATAGAACAAAGAAGAGAAAAAGTTTGGTCACACAAGCTGTTGTAGCCACAATAGGAGGCCTAATAGACTTAGTTGTAGAATTACGGCAGCATAATTTGGAAACAACAAATAAAATGGAGGAAGCAATGGACAAAAGGGATTGTTTAAAAATTGCAGCTTTGAGAACAACTACAATTGTGGGGAACTAGAAAGGGAGTTAGGGGAAATAGAGGAACAGAGGGATGCTTATGGATAAAAATAACAGAACTTCAAAACATAATAATGGACTATAAAAATAAAACAAAGTTAGAAGGGATAAAAGGAGTCAGAGACATTGCCAAAATATATCCAGATCTGGATATGTTCGTGGCACAAAATAAAGAACCAGTGCCGAAAATGAACCAAGATAGAAAAGATTTCTTATGTTATTCTGTTCCACAAGTAGATACCATACCACAAGCACCAGTTATTGTTTCAGAATTATTTAATGCAAGGCAAACACCTACAGGATTTTCTATGCAGACTCGACCGATGTCTATGGCAGATAAAGATAATTTCCAGAAATGGTGGGGAAGTATGCCAACTAACAACTTTAATACATTTACACATTGGTTTAAGAGGGGAGCAGATAGAGCTAAAAAAGGAGGTCTTAACTTAGAGGAATGGACAGAACTGTTAGAATACGCTATGGGTCCTTTGGCTAGTAGACTATTGGGATTTAATAACAGTGTGTCTGATCAGGCAGGAAGAATTGCTGCAACTAATTTCTATCTACTTAGCATAGAGAAAGAAATAGCAAATATTACCATGAGGCCAATAGATGGTCCTAGAGAGGTAGCTCAAAGGATATTTTTTTGGTATACTCTACGACAACCTCAACAGCCTCTAGTGCTGGGCTCACCAGAACATATAGCAAAAGTAATGGAAGCCCTTCCCCGGGAGTGTCAAGAATTTATCAGGCTTTTTGATCCAACACCAACAGACTTGGAAATGGTACTAACTAGAGCTGATACGTGGTGGATCAAGCATCCTTTCACAGAACAGGCCTGCTCTGTTTCAGCTGTAAGAACATTTAAGGTCGAGTCTGGTAGAGATATAGATGGTAATTGGAGAAACCAGACGTGGGATGTACCCCAGAACAAGAAGGATGATCAAAACTGGAGACCAAAACAGAACTTTGACAAAAGATGGAGAGATCCACCTAGGGACTATAGGAATAGGGATGGCAGCAACTGGAGGGCAGCACTTACAATGACCAACAGGGTCAAAAATGGGGATTCTTCAGTAAGTAGTATGGGAGTTACTGGGAATCCACAGGAGGTTAGAGCAGGTCCAATTGATGTAGCAGTTGGAGAAAAAACAATACAAGTAGAAGCAATAGTGGGTTGGCCAGAGGAAATATTGGGAATAGAAGTTTTAAAAAAAGGAAATTTCATTGTAGATCTTGCCAATTTTTGTTTGTGGAAGACAGAAAAGGTGAATCAGGTAAGTACAGAGTTGACGAAAGGGGTTGTGCTCCCAATGGCATATATTGTCTCTCCGATAAAAAGTCTGGAAAAAAACAAACTAAAACTAGACGGACAACCAGAATGGCTGCAGAAGCTAATCCAAGACATACCTGTTTGGGCTACAGATAAATTAGACTGTGGAAGAATGAAAGGAATGGTCTTTTTGGAAGGAGGAGACCCACAATGGAAAAAGCAATATCCAGTCCCAAGAGAATCAGTGGCATCAATCACCAAGATGATAGAAATACTGGAGAAAAGTGGAATAATTAAATCTGGAAATGGGTATGCATGTAACTCACCATGTTGGCCTGTGAGAAAAGCTGTGTTAAAAGGGAATAGAGATGAAAAAGCAGCCTCATCATGGAGACTTACCATTGATTACAGGGCCATGAACAAACTTGCAAAAAGAATGGCCCCTGTTGTTTTTGTTATGTATATGTTTCTAATGATGGAATCTAGTGTTCCCACAGAGCACGGCTGTATAAGAATGAAGATGCGTGTCAACAGAAGATTGTGGTGGATCCTTGTTCCAGGATGGATAAGTATAAGCTGTATCACAGTAGGAATGGGGAGACAGGCAATAAGGCCAGAAGATACCGCAAATAAGGGAGAGAGTTTGAAAAGATTGGAGTTACATTATGTTCAAGCAGATAGATTTATTTGGCCCAGGGAATTGGAAGTAAAAGAGGGTGGAGGGTTACAAGTAAACATTATTTTGCCACATAATAGTACCAGGGGATTAGCTCTTAGAGCTCCAATACAAGGGAGGTTTACAAATATTACAGTAGTAGTGAGTAACTTAACATTAGAAGAAGGTGGAGAATGGGACGCTGCAGTTATAGCTGCCCAGCCTGACCTAGAGGAATTCTGCAATTTTGATACTGGAAAGGGGTGTGTTCTAACAATAGATGAAGTATTTGTCTCTGTAAAGGAGCTGCAACGTTGTAAAGATCAGAAGAAGGTACCATGGCCAATAGGCGGATTGGTGGTGGTACCAACACATGAAACAGTTGTGCAAGGGGTTGGGTGGACTTACTACCCAATAATTCTAAATTTTAATGATTTTTCTATTCCTCCAAAGTGCCCGGAATCACAGCGGCAGTGGTTTAAGCAAAGTATACAAGAGACCATCATTGAGTGGACCGGAGCAGGGAGTCGAGAAAAACGGGACACACTTGCAGCCCTTTTAGGAGGAGTCGGAACTGGATTGGGAGTTTGGAATTCAGCAGACATCATTGGACTGAACAGCAGGATAAACTCCCTTACTGATGGCATGGGACATGCTATGAAAACAGGTGGAGTAGCTGACTCCCTTATAGTGAGTAGACTGACAGACAATGTTGATGACATACACACCATTGCCAACAACCTGCATCTAGTTGAGGAAAATATTGCTTCCATTGCTAACAGCATTAAGAATGAAATAGTGGGAACTGCCATTTTCTGTTCTATGATTGGAGGAAAGCTGTTGGCAGATTTAAAGGAAACTATTAAAGACATCCAGGAAAACAAGTGGGCAAGACAAATCAATGCAACAAGGATTATCACGTCATTGAAAAGAAAAGGAGTGGACATCACTGAGGACAATCTTAAATACAGCTTTATTGAAGGCCCAGATCAATGGATGCCACATGGACTACAATCTGGGACAATAGAACTAATCCTGGCAATTCCCCGTTGGGAGGGGCAGGCAGAGCAACTGAACTTTATACATAGAATTGGCACGTTAAGTGATGGAATCTACAAGCAACACTTCCCATCAAAAAGACTGGCCACTATTACAGGATTGGAGATGGATGAAAGCTGTTGCAGGAAATCTCAACACCGATGGCTGTGCAGTTGTGTTTGGGAGAAAGGAGCTGAGGAGGATGGCTGGGTGCAGTTGATAAAGAAAACCTGGTGCAAGAGGTGATCCGCATAGGGGACATTGCATGCTTTATCGGCCACTCTGAATATAGGACAGTTGATGAAATATGTTTGGTGGAAGAAGGGTCTTGTATCATGGTATTTCCATCAAGAAACCTTACCACTGAAATGATCAATTTTACTGCAAATGCAGATTGGACAAATTTGACAATGAAGCTTTTTACCTTGGAACTTCAGTCAGAGACACATCCAGTCCTACGAACACTGTCGCTGGTACTCATGTTCATTCAAGTATTAACGACAATTATAATAATATACTTTTGTGTGGCAATGAAACTTGCAAGGAGGATATATAATAATGTGTCTTTTTCCTCTTCTTTCTCTCTCTCATACATTCTTCAATAAAGTTTTACATTGCACATACATAAACATTTATCACACACTCTCACCTAAACTCTATAAATTCTGTTTTTGTGTAATATGTGGATTGACAGCCATAGGAAAGTACAGGAGAACTTATGTCGCTGAGGGAACTATTCCGGAGGGACGGTGGGTTGAATTTCTCCTGTATATCAGGTTTTTGCTCCCACTAGGTTCTCCTGTACTAGAGGGATAACTAGAAAACTGAGCAACATAGAAGAAGAAAAAGTGAGGGAATGTGGTAACTTGTCTTCCTTGAATGGTAATTTAAACAGGCCTTTGTAGGAGGGCTGAGAATCTTTACTTCCCTCCCACAATTGCTAAAGGAAGTCATGGACAGGATGTGATGTAAATTACATCATCTCAACTAAGGATATATCCAGGCAGGAAACTGGTGCTTTTTCCTGTTTTCTTCCTTGATGGTGAGGGTGAGGAGGTGATGTCAATGGTCTGACCGTGGGTAAGATCAAGCGTTTGGGGAAGGGAATTACTATATATATATAGGTAGATAGATTTAAAAGGGGGTGTTGCTCCGTGGGTCTGGGCTGTTGTGTTTGTAATACATTTATAGTATTGTGTTATCTGCCTTTTAATAAATACCTTTTAATGTAGACGAACCTTGTGTAATATTAATTTGGTGATACACCACAAAAGCAATTGGGGGCATGAGGAATTGTAGCAATTTAATAGTGATTTTTGATTTTAGCAATTGCAGGCTTGAGCGATCAAAGGTTTAGCTGGGTCGGAGTTACGATTTTGATAACCCGTAGGGATTTTCAGCCTGTAACCCACAGATCGTTTGCTGGTAGCTAAAAGAGGCCTATTTAATAGCAAATTCTTTTAGGCTACATTACTGGCTACAGTAACTACAATTTGGACAATTTAATAGGGGCCCATGTATAGTATAAGATCACAAATACAGCACCTGCTTGGATACGTCAAAGATAGTTCAACATCACCAGGGTAATGGTGAAAATAACTGTTCATTACAATATGTTTTTTATATCTGATGCTCTATTACTGGAATTTTTACGCTTTATTGAGCAAGCATTTTAGTATGATGATTGACAGTGAGAGGAAAGTCAGGTCTTCTGGTAACTGTAAAAATAATGAATTAGCATAGTAGAAATAGATTATGTATCTGAGCCATATGGTTAGAAGCAAATCCTGCAGGCTCATCACCATCAGGTATTAATATCTGTGAAATCAGTGTGTGTCTTTTGTGACTATACTTTACCCAAGGCATCAAGTTACATAGTGAGTCACTGAAATTAAAGAGTGAAACTTTTCTATATGCCAAAGAAGCAATTAAAAGTTATGGTAGAAAGCTGCATCATGAGATGCTATCAGCTGTTGTATAGATATGCAGGTGAGCCTGGAGCTGTATAGCTTCCTATGGGGCCTCCTGTAGGCAATAATAGAAAATGGGAGCTGAAGCTTTTGAGATATTACAAATTGAAATTGGCCTAATCTATAGGAAAGCATGGACAGTTTCAATAGTGGTTTTGAACAGCAGTGGTATTTCTAACAATTCAACAATTTGTTTCAGTAATCAACATTTGACCTGAAAGATACTGTATCATTTTTTGTCACACTTTCATTATCATTTTTTAAAGTAGAGTTTTTCCCATCTGTAGAAATCCAAAATCATGCTCATAAGAACATTGATTTGAAATTAAAGCAGTACTTTTGTCAAACACATCATGATAATGCTAGTAATAAAAATGGTGTGAGTACCCAAGCTCTACAGATATACCATACACTTTCAAAGGTATCAATACAACTAAATCAGCACACACCATATTAATTACAGAAGACCATCAAGTTCAGGTTTATTAATATACACATATTTACTAACTGGGGCCAACCCAAGCCAGTATATCAGTGGCTCAGCCATTCTGATTTACTTACCTGTTCTGACACAGGGATAACCTGAGAATGTATCTCAATCGACCCCACAGGACAAATCTGGACTACACCAACTAGTGCACAATTAATATACATACATCGAAAAGTGTCACAGATCTCTCTGCTGCCTTTGACACAGTTGACTACCCTCTTCTAATCCACATTTTCTACTCTGCTCTTTCATGGCCCACATCATACTACAAGGTTGATCATTTAGTGTCTCCTTTTATTGCACCACTTCCTCACCTCAACCTCGGTCTGTTGGTGTACCCCAAGATTCAGTCCTAGGCCCTCCCATTTTCTCCATCTTTACTTCCACACTTGGAACCTTAATAAAATAATTTGGATTTCAATATAATTTCTATGCAGACAAAACTCAAACTTACCTCTCAACGCCAGATCTATTCCCCTCTATTCGAGACCCCCACTGCATTTAAAAGATTCAAAATTCCAGCCTCGGGTCCTTAATTAACCGTGTCACTCAAGGGGCTCTATACAGAGCCCCATGAGCCCCTAATGACCCCTATAACTCATGGGCTCTATACAGAGCCCCATAAGCCCCTAATGACCCCTATAACTCATGGGGCTCTATACAGAGTACTATGAGCCCCCAATGTCCTTTATATAGGCCCATATAGGACACTAAATAACGCTTATAAGAACACCATAAGCGCCATGAGGGTCCTCAGGGACCCTCATGACACAAAGTCTAAACACTACACTATTAACCCTAACTATACCCCATTAACCCCTCAACCCTAAATATACCTCGTTAACCCTATCTATCGCAATAACCCTAACTGGTCCTATCTAACCCTAACTGGGCCTATCTAACCCTATATGGCTCCATTAACCCTAACTGGGCCTATTTAATCTTATCTATACAGAGCCCAATGAGCCCATAATGACCCCTATAACTCATGGGGCTCTATACAGAGCCCAGTGAACCCTGAATGACCCTATAACTCAGGGGGCTCTATAAAGAGCCCCCATGAGCCCCTAATGACCCTAAAACTCATGGGGCTCCATACAGAGCTTTCTGATTGGCTGCAGTCTGATTGACAGTGACAACAGTCAATCAGAAGGAGCAGATACCTTCAGCCAATCACCCCATGGGGATGTATCCCATTCTGATTGGCTGAAGGCAGTAGTACCTTCTTTTTGGTTTAAAAAAGATTGACAGGTCCATCACCAAATCAGGATGGGCTATAGGGGTGTATCCCATTCTGATTGGCTCACACCTTGACAGCCTTTTCAGCCAATCAGAAGGCGCCATTGCCAATTTTCTACCAGAAGAGATGCTAGAGGCCTCATTAGTGTCGGGGTGCTCCGTGAGTGAGGAGCTCCATTATTTATTTATTTTTTGTTTTTTTAGAGCAGCAGGGCTCAGTTGGGGCAGAAGACGACAAGGAAGGGGACATTGCGGACAGGTAAGCTTAATATATAGAATGTTTAGTTTAGTTTAGTTTATTATGTTTTGTGTATTTGTGTTTATGTGTGTACTAATGTGATGTAACTTTTTTTCCAGGGGCCGAGACGGAGAAGACAAGAAGATGGATGGGAGAGGTGAGTTTAATATTTAGAATGGTTTGATATTTGTATTGTGTTTATTAATTTCACACTCATTTTATGTTTCTTTTATGGTAGGGGTGGCTGATCTGCTGAAGGGGCATCTGGGCAAGATAAGTGGGCTTTATTATTCTATTTTAGGTTAGATTTAGGGTTTTTGTAATGTATTTAGTTAGGGGTTAGATTGATTTTAATTAGGGCATAATGTTTTTAATTAGGGAGTTAATGTATTGTATTTAGGGGTTAATGTTGATTGTAGCTAGGGGTTAATTGATTGTAGATAGGGTTAATGTAGATAGGGTTCATTTATTGTAGATAAGGTTAATTGATTGTAGATAGGGTTAATGTATTGTAGATAGGGATAATGTATTGAAGATAGGGTTAATGTATTGTAGATAGGGATAATGTATTGTAGATAGGGTTAATGGATTGTAGATAGGGGTATATTTGAACTGTATTGTATTTATTGGTGTATTGTAACTGTATTTGTTGTATTGATGTAATGTAATGTAATGTTATGTATTATTTGTACATGTATTTTCTTTTAAGAGTTTACTTAAGAGTTTATATAATTTACACTATTGTAAGGAAAATTTAGCTTCTGTTTTCATTATTTGCATTCGTCTGTTTGTATGATTATTATGATTATTATATGCACATTTAGGCCAGAGGTTTGAGACACAACACACACACAAATCCAGACAATCACTCACAGAACCAGGCAGACACACATAAAGACTTTGTCATCTTACTGGAAAAAGAGAGTGCAATTTAGTAGCAGTGCATTTACAGCTCCAGTTCCTTCTTGCAGCACACTCACACTGTAAAGTTCACATTCCTACAGTATCTGCTGGAGCAGCAATCACAACTCCAGTACAAAGTGCATGGAGATTACTTAGGAATACTGCTGTGATCTCAATTGTGCAATCACTGCGGGGTGGCTTTTATTCATAAGAACTGACTTTAGGGCATCAGGAGCATAATCGGAACTGTCCACAAAGTGTAGGTGCTGTTATTTTTAGTCGTCATGGCGACCTGGTGCCTGGGGTTGTCAAGCTCTGATATAAAAATCATTTAGCAATCTTGTGACCAAAAACACAGTATACAAGACCTGTATATACTAGAACATATAGAAAAAATATATTACACCCCATAAACAACAGTTACGAACCCTCTTACAAAATTATAACTTGTTACTGTTACAACACTTTCTCAAGTATGCTGAAGGAAGCTGGACTTAAATCTTAAAAATAGAAAAATATACACACCAATCAAATGTTGACTATATTTAGCTAATATCTTTAACCACAACTGATAAGTTTGCTTTCTTGCAATGCAGTGATATAGGACCACATTGCTCACAATGCTGTGGATCAATTGTTATTCACACAAAACAACAGGCTAAATACATGCGTAACTCTTAAAGGTTGTCATATGATAGTAAAACCACATCAGAAATGGATTCAAGTTTCCAGGAATTTTTATTTATCATATATATGCTACACATTATATTATTATATTTTTTATTGGAAAAATAAGTTAAACTTGTTTACATTTTCTTGAAACTAGCATGAAATGCCTCAGTGTTCACAGTGAGTTCTTAAGTCTGTAGATTACACTGACTCACATTGCTTTAAATTCGCTGATAGGGCCAAGTCCCAAAAGTCACTTATACATCCACAATGGTTTGATCTTTCCAGGGGCTCTTCATTTAAAAAAACAAACAGACACGCATACCCTCTTTTAGATTCAACAAAGAACTAAATGCACTGCATGATCCTTTAAGGATTGATTTATATGTAATTATATTGCTTTTTTAAACCTATTTACAATATAAATTTATATTAAATGTTGTGCAAATGTTAAAATATAGTAGATCCTAAAATGTATTCTTATCTTTGCTAAATGTTATTCAAAATTTACAATAACATCTCAATAAACTATCTTGCCATGACTCCTATAACTTCTTTTTTTTTGCTGTAGCCTGAACGATGTTAAATGCCACAATTGTTAGTGTACAAGACAGTACAGGCATTAGTCTTTATCTGTAATTGTTCTTCAAGGGTCCTGCTGTGCACACATTTCTATTATGAAAATGTTAAATTCTTCCTCCCATACACAATTCACACAGGTGGGAAAGCAAATAACATCAGAATTAAAGTGAATAGGCATTACAAACCGATGCTTCAGAATGTCATTTTTGCAGTTAGACATTAAAGGTTTCACCTTTGTTATTTTGCTATTACAAATGTATTTTACTTTCTCGTCTACAGACAGACGCGGTTTCATCCTTTCTCAAATAACCAATAATTTGCTTCCCATTATAAGACAGCAGCAGTTCTGTTTTGAAGGGTTTGGCAGTAATAGTTTTCTAAATAATGGTCTTTTCGGGTCTAAACTGCTGAAGATAATGGAAAGGATGCGAGAATTTCAGCCATTACCAATCCATACATTCAATCAATGCGTTGATCACTATTTCTGAGAATTTTGTCACAGCAATCTCACATAGGCTAGCTCATCAGTTCTTCCAGGATCCTTTCCATTTATTACTCATGTTACTAACTGCTTCTTTTTCTTTAAATCTTCTATTAAGACATGATATTTTATATGCAAGATCAATAATTTGTTAAGAACATTAGGATGAGTAAGCATCATTCCCTGAATAGTATCAAAAGCACATTACTTTCCCAAATCATTTACTGTCCCATGCTGTGTTTGTAATTTATAGTATAGTTACAGACAATCTAATATAATAATTGCGGGTTTGTCTGTCACGCCTGCAGGGTATTTTGTGCGCAGACGCAACATTGTTAGTAGACATCACATGAGAAGCGTGCATTAGAGAGAAACAGGGCACAGAGAGATAGAGACAGGATAGAGAGAGGCAGGACACAAAGAGAGATAGAGGCAGGACACAGAGAGATAGAGGCAGGACAGAGATAGAGACAGGGCACAGAAAGAGAGACAGGACAGAGAGAGAGAGAAGACAAAGAGAGAGAGAGAGACATGACAGAGACAGAGACTGGACACACAGAGGGAGACAGGACACAGAGAGAGAGAGAGAGAGAGAGAGAGAGAGAGACAGAACAGAGAGACAGAGAGGGCAGAGAGAGACAGGACAGTGAGAGAGGAAAGCGAGAGAGACAGAAGAGAGAGACAGAGAGGATAAAGAAAGACAGCATATAAATTTCAAGACAACATTTTATGGTACCTTTATTTATGGTGGGCAAATTACTAGTATTAATTAAAATGGATATGCTTGCACAATAACACTTTTAAATAACCAAGTTTTCCTAAGAATACTTATTTATTATGGTTCATGTTGTTGCAGTTTGTGCCAATTTTAAAGGGCTATTTTAACATTTTGTAATACAGAAATAAAGAATGTATATAAAAACTCACTAGTGATTCGATTTAGTTTAATTGTATTAAGGCCCTGTGTCTCACTCTGCAAATGATTTAAATATATGTCAACATAACCCCCACTTACACGGTGCATGATTAAAAGTGTAAAACTTTGAATTATTGTTCTTTGTCTATAGTATCATACTGAATTTCTTAAATAGGGTTCAATGAGGCCATAAGACATACAAAAAAAATATTTTCATAGAAACAAGTTAAGAAGAAGTCTTACAGCCCTATTTAATATATCCAATGTGTAAAACGGTAACCCGTAAGGTATGCAGCAAGCCTTGCGGCTATTAAATTTGCCCCGTAAAACAACCCATTAACAACTTGCGGGGTAAAGGCGAGAAAAGGCTACGGGATGTTGAAATTTGAACTGCGAGCCCGCATATCCTTTGATCTGCCAAGCCCGTAACTGTTACGTTTCCAATCACGCTATTAAATTGCAACAAATTCACTGGCATTCAAGTCCGTAACACGCGAATGGAGCCAAGAAGTCAACGGGTACTAGAGAGGACCCGCTAGGTGGGTAAAGTTCAATCCGTAGCACTGTAAATGCAAATATATACACATAATACTGTACATATAATAAAAGGGAAAGTGACGTTAGGTATTAGAATTAATAGCACAACATTCTCAAGCTCGCAAATCTGCAATTTAAATATATGTAATTTTCGTGTTTTATCGATCCCGGCAAACAATGTGTTAATACATATAATGGGACTTGCATGGACTTGAACATAATATTTACGGCTTTATCAATATTGCATTATTATTTGTGGGTCTGATCGTAACTTGTAATTGAAGCCCGTAAGGATTTGAAATCCAACCTCCATTTTTCAGTGACATAATTATGACGATCTCTGTTGCCATTGGCTCCAGCTAAACCCGTAACTACTGGTTTGACTAATTGATCATGTTCACGGCCGCGCATCCAACATTCAAAATATGGTTTACAGGTTTGAGTTTCAAGCCCGTAACCCGCGGCATGTTTTAATTTAATAGCTCTGTAAAGCAACCCAAATTTCAACTCTGGCAGCCCTTGCGGCTTACTGATGGCCGCTATTACGGCCTTCAAATTTAATAGGGCGTTGTTAATCTTGCTTGGATTTTTAGTACTTATACCAGATATGCACTTTGAGAGCATTTTGAATAAAATGGGCATGTAATAAGAATGTACTACACCTGCAAGACATATAGAAAATATGGTGTGGCTCAAATTTGTTCTGCTCATAGTGGGTGTAATGTTTGCATTGGTTCAGATCATGTTTCGAGACTCTCCATGACCTCTTGGATCTTGACACACCATGCTGAGTCCACTTGGGTTTACATGGCAAGAGATACTGGAGTGGGTTGCTAGTTCCTTCTCCAGTGGGCCACTGCATACAGCTCCTGCTAGTCCGAGGTGGTTCTCCCATCCAAGATACTGAGACCAGGGCCCCATCCGTGCATGGCTTCAGGGTGGTTGTGCACTCTTGGTTCCTGACTGGGAATCATAACCCAGGTAGGCAGGTGAGAAGCACTGTACATCTCTACAATCTCAGCAGAATAATACTTTTGGTGCATCTACTATACAGTACAATTACATAACAATCTTAAAATATCCCTGTAATTTAAGAATACTTCACATCTTTGGGAAGTATTCACTCTGCTTGTGTCGTGGGGGTTACATCTTAGACTGTGACCTGTAGATTGAGGGAGATGGTTATACTTCATATAGTTCTACTGTCAAGTATGTTATTTAGAGAGCATTTTCATCAGAACTGAATATAGATTTTTATATGATTCCACAGTTTTCGTCAGATCTTCCACTCCTTCCTAGTTATTTAATCCAAGAGAAAATGTATGTTATCATTAAAACAAAATTACAACAGTTAAAAATTAAAGGTTGCATTTCATTTAAACATAGCAAAAAATGTTTGCACATTATGAGACTAAGTTCTTGAAAAGGAGAATACTATTAATTATGACACATAAGTGTTCTTTTAACTTTAACGGCTGTATTCATTTTGTTTAACGTTTCCCATTATCAAGCTCTTCAAAACTTAGTTTTCCCCTTTTCTTCATGTTTAAACTATGGCCCAGAATGACAAACTTCTTTGTGGGTACCATCAGACTACAAGTGATGCATGGTGACCCTTACATAAAAAACACACATGTAATGAATGGCTATTAAAATAAAACAGTTTATATTTAAGATTTGTTTGTTTTTTTCTTATTCCTTTTTATTTCAAATGCAAAAAGTGTGGTTTGAGGGAAAAAAGGCACGTCTCTGTGATTTATTAGGAAGAAACTAACAACGTTAGCAGCTGTGTAAACCCTTTTTTGAGAAGAGACCTAAATGTTGAACACATCTGTTTATGAGCGCAGGAATCCATTTTATGTTTGTTACGTGGTTTCTGAGGAGTTGGATCATAAGTGCAGGTAATGGTTGGGATTGGGAGAAATGAACAGGACTAGTCAGCAGAACATTAAAGATTGAAATTGACACCATACCTCTCCCCCTCACAGGCACAGAAGCAGGAAGTTACTTAAATAAACAGATGCAAAAAAATCGCTCTAAAGAAATAGAAATAACCCTCTCAAACAAACTTCCACCAAAGTATCATTGGTTCCGCAGAGGCATTTTACACCTGTGTGCAATAATAGCAGAGCATCACCTCATCAAAATTTTATTATCTTATTTATTTATAGTAAGCTAGACACTTGAGCTCATTCGATAATGGAGAAGAAGATAGGGACCAATTCTTTAGCATTTTGGCTGGATTGGTGATAATTCGTTTGGGTGAAACAACAACAATGCTACCATAGACAAGTTTAGAGACAGAGTGATTATAAGGTTTTGGTGGTGAATGACTGGCTGTGAAGAGCAGTGATAAATCACAGACCATCAAGAGACTATGACAGCTCTCCAGAGTAGCCTACTATACAGGTTTTATTGTAATTATAGTGATGTCCATGCTGAGCAACTATTCAGGAATATGTTTTGGGATACACTAATGCAAAAGTGTGTTTATTTAGTGAAGAAATTGCAAAAATTATATATATAATATCTCCACTTCTGCGATTTTTTTAAATATTAAAACACCAAATCTATAAAAATATGAAAACTTTTTAGGTATAGATATGCAATGCACCTTTAAATTATCAATATATGTGTGAACCCATTTATTTATGTTTTCTGTATATTAACATTATAAAAAACATTGTACACATATTTACTCAAATACACAAGGATCTGGTATCAACATGAAATATGTTACCTTGTGCCTTCTATTAAATAGAAATGGATCAGTGAGTGGAGAATATAATGCAGCAATTAATATTTTCATAACATTTGATCACAAATGATCATGAATATACATATACTAGTAGCTGCATCATAGCCTTAATCTTTGTAACCATATTTAATGGATTTGATGGAAGTGCAGGCTTCTACATTAATGTGTGCATTATATTTCATAAGTAAATGTGGATTGTATGGTACCACATATCTATTGTCAACCTTTTTTCCATGAATAATGGCACTATCTCCTTCTCTTCTTCTTTATAATGGATAGCCATCACAATTGGCATACGTTTTGTCTCTATAATCTTTAGGAAATTCTTTTGTACATTTATTATTTTCCATACATGGTGATTGTGGATTAAGCTCGCCACAGGGTCCATGAATCATCCGATGAGTTACAATCTCATATAGTCTACCATATAGTTCTGGATCTGGTAGTTCAGCAACAATGACTAAATCCACTTTGTCACCAGTATCTAATTTATCTTTTTCTTGAAGGATTATCAGAAGATGTGCATGTGGAAGGCCTCTTTTTTTAAATTCAATTGTATATACATAAGCAAGACATTTGCCAAATAAGTGACTTATAGTGATGTCACATATTAATTAATTTAATTTAATTTTGAAAACTCTGGCTACTAAATCTGGTCTATCGGAAGCACTTTGGGCAAGAAGTAAATTTTGTGTAATTTCTGGCCATTAGGGATTACATGTAAATGTAATAAATAAATCGGGTTTTCCAAATTTGGTGACAATAGCCATGGCATCATTGTATCTTTCTCTCATATTTCGAGGAGATCCCTGGAAAGAAGATGGTAAAATGTCTCTGCTTGTAGCAACCTCAGCAACATAATCTATTAATCCACAATACTGTTCTACACTTGGTTTATCTTGTTGATATTTTATGAAGTTTAAATTATTGGCCTCAACTTGCAAATAGGAATCAATAATCCATTGCTGTATTAGTTCTCCACCACATAAAATTGGATTAAATGTATCTTGAATGGGCATTTTGAGCTACTTTAAGATTCAAGCATGGAAATATGTATTTCGCATTCGGCTTTAGCATTTGGGTAACTGGGAAGGGTTAATTTTGGTTGCCAAACTGCTTCTCTTGTGTGGGAAAAAGTGAGATATGTCATTGGATCTAAATTAGTACTTAAGATACTGATATTAATGAATTGATTGGCTCCTCATTTCTGAGATATATTCTATTGTGCTCTTTGAAATGGTTGGTTCTCCATCAATTTGAAACACCATTGCAACCTCATTTGATGTTGGGCAAGTTATAACGGCGTTTATCAGTATGTCTATCTCTTTTAAGGCACCATATTGACCTTTGGGATTGGTAATTGATGTCTTTCTGCATGAAGTTGTTGTTCCTTTTCTACTTCTGCCAATTTTTTATAAGCTTGAGTGTAGGGATTATTAGCCAAGAATTTTATCTAGCTCTATAAAGACACTGGGTAAGCATTTTTTTATTTTCTTGCAGCTGCATACATTGTCAACAGCTTCCAGTTGTATTCAGGACATATAGTTAGACAAATTTCTTTGCTCTCCTTCCTCTGGATGTAAATGGGGAAGTCCGATGGTAAATTTGGCCTTGGACTTTAAAGCAGTAAGGACCATGTCCTGGTACATAAGCAGCTAATGTTGCCTCCCATAGATGCAAAGGATATGCACTATTGTAGGAGCTTATGTTTGTCCTGAATTTTTTAGTTTGGAAAAGTAGGTTCAGTCATAATGTTTTGGTAAATATATTGGAATTGTTTCTTTCTGGAAGTTTGACCTTTCCTTTTTGACAGAAACTAATGAATTGTCCATCTCTGGGTCTTTCCTGTTTAAAATGATAAGGCCTCTACAAAACTGACAGTAGAATATTCATGTCACCACAATTATGAACCTCTACTACTAAAGACTTTGAAATTTGAAAAGCATATATCAGTTTCAGTTTCTAATTCATCATTTGAAATGTCATGTGATGTTTGAGGAACAGGTTCTAAATGCTTTTGTTTTTTAGTGGCTTTTTTTGGGTGTATCTTTTATTTTCCTCAGCTGATAGTCTTTTTGCTTGCAAGTCTTTCCTTCTTTTCTCATCGAAGTTTCCTTCGGTCCGGCGTCTGCTGGTTTGCCCATCTTTGTTGTCGTTCTCTAGCTTGACATTTAGCTTTTCCTGTTTGGTCTCGTTATCAGCCATCTTAATCTGTAAAGTGAAATAATGTATCACTAGTTTACTTTCAGATGTTAAGTTTGGTTTATGAAAATCTTTTTTGTTGCAACACTGTTGTGATTGTAAATTAATTTTGTTTGTATGTTGATTGTAGTTCATTGTAGATGAACTTTCTTTCTATTGGTTAAATGTATCTGTTTTATTTTTTGGCTCTTACTTTATCTGTTGTAGTTTGTAATTTTTGGGTTAGATGCATAGGCACATCCAAGGTAATTGCATTATAGCTTATTGTAGATGTTAGTGAGGTTTATAGTGTTAAATGACATTTTTTTTTTTTTTTTGGTCTTGTTCATTGTTTTTTATGTTGTAGGTTTGTAGGGTTGGTTTAGAGGCATAGTAGATGGCAAAAAATGGTAGTAATATATTGCTCTTTCTAATTTGTACTGCAGGGGATTGTTGTAATAGTATTCTTCTATGTAACTTAAACTTAAAGGCTTATATGTTGTGGCTGTGAAAAGAAGGTTTGTATTGTTGTTTGATAGGTGTTAGTAGTATTTGTTGTAGTATTCTATTTTATGTGTCTGTTTAGGTTTTGTGCTTAACATTGTACGTTAGGGCTGTGAATTGGGAATTTAAAGTAGCTCAAATTGCCATTCAAAATACATTTAATCCAATTTTATGTGGTGGAAAACTAACACAACAATTGATTATTGATTCCTATTTGCAAGTTGAGGCCAATAATTTAAACTTCATAAAATATCAACAAGATAAACTACGTGTAAAACAATATTGTGGATTAATGGATTATGTCGCTGAGGTTGCTACAAGCAGAGACATGACAGCTGGCAAAGTCATCATTTTACCATCTTCTTTCCAGGGATCTCCTTGCAATATGAGAGAAAGATACAATGATGCCATGGCTATTGTCACCAAATTTGGAATACCCAATTTATTTATTACATTTACATGTAATCCCCAATGGCCAGAAATTACACAAAATTTACTTCTTGCCCAAAGTGCTTCCGATAGACAAGATTTAGTAGCCAGAGTTTTCAAATTAAATTAAATTAATTATATGGTGACATCACTATAAGTCACTTATTGGCAAATGTCTTGCTTATGTATATACAATTGAATTTCAAAAAGAGGCCTTCCACATGCACATCTTCTGATAATCCTTCAAGAAAAAAGATAAATTAGATACTGGTGACAAAGTGGATTTAGTCATTGTTGCTGAACTACCAGATCCAGAACTATATGGTAGACTATATGAGATTGTAACTCATCGGATGATTCATGGACCCTGTGGCGAGCTTAATCCACAATCACCATTTATGGAAAATAATAAACGTACAAAAGAATTTACTAAAGATTATAGAGACAAAACGTATGCCATTGTGATGGCTATCCATTATATAGAAGAAGAGAAGGATGATAGTGCATTATTCATGGAAAAAAGGTGACAATAGAATATGTGGTACCATACAATCCACATTTACTTATGAAATATAATGCACACATTAATGAGAAGCCTGCACTTCCATCAAATCCATTAAATATGGTTACAAATATATTTACAAAGGCTATGATGCAGCTACTGTAGTCGTCAAAAGTGCAAACAATACCGAAAGCACTGAGTTAGTACATGATGAACTTGCATTTCATGTAAATGCTCGCTATGTCAGTGCACCAGAAGCTATGTGGCGGCTTTTAACATTTGAAATGCACGATAGATCACATGCAGTATATAGATTAGCAGTACATTTGCCACAAAGACATTTAGTGTATTTCCATGCTGGAAATGAAACTAATGCATTGGCCCAAAGTGAGCATCGTCACACTACACTAACTGCATGGTTTCAATTAAATTCTACAGATCCACAAGCAACACAATTCTTATATATTGAAATTCCATATCACTATGTTTTTGTGAATGGATTATGGAGACCAAGAAAAAACAGAGGAAATAAAATAATACCAAGAATTTACACAGTCAGTCCAAGAGACCTTGAACGTTTCTGCTTACGACTACTACTTTTAAATGTTCCTGGTGCATAAAGTTTTGAACACTTAAGAACTGTTAATGACATAGTATATGAATCCTTTTATTTAGCTGCCAGACATAGAAACTTACTAGCTGATGATACAGAATGAGAAAGATGTCTAGAAGAAGCACTATGTCAAATGCCACGGCAGATGAGAGAACAATTTGCATTCATTTGTATCTTCTCAAATGCTCCAAATACATTAGCTTTGTGGGACACATTTGAAAAGTAATATGGCTGAAGACTTTATGCAATGATACAAGCATTAATGGAAATCCAAGAAGTATTTTTAACTCATGGATTAAGTTGGATAACAGATACAGTATATAAAAAAAAAACTATTCTATTCATGAGAAATGCATTCGAATTAAATAACATTTATCTTTTTCTTTTACAACAGACACTGCGTCAAGACGAAGATTTCCAACAGCGGATCCAGGGATATTCATCTTGAAATCACACTTCAAACAAGGTACAGTAAAACAATTTAAAAAAAGAGAAAACGAAATAAACATGTTTGCTGTGCATCCATTCAAGAGAAAAAAACTAAATAAAACAACAACACACCAAGAACAATAAGCACCACAACTGAACAGCTTTCACAAAATATTACTGACACATTTCTCTATTTACCTACTAATTATCTTTTACGTACAACAACGTTAACAGTAAACCAAACTTCAATCTCTAAAAAAAAAAAATGCCCAAGATAAAACAATAGCATAGTCCAATAAATAGTCAAAACACATAAAAAAAATCAATTTTTAATTCTCAATTCACAGCCCTAACGTACAATGGTTAAGCACAAAACCTAACCAGACACATAAATAGAAATACTACAACAAATACTACTAACACCTAACAAACAACAATACAAACTTTCTTTCACAAGCCACAACATATAAGCCTTTAAGTTAAATAGAAGAATACTATTACAACAATCGCCTGCAGTACAAACTAGAAAGAGCAATATATTACTACCATTTTTGCCCTCTACTATGCCTCTAAGCCAACCCTACAAACCTACAACATAAAAAACAATGAACAACCAAAAAAAAAATGTCATTTAACACTATAAACCTACCACATCTACAATAAGCTATAATGCAATTACCTTGGGTGTGCTATGCATCTAACCCAAAAATTACAAACTACAACAGATAAAGTAAGAGCCAAAAAATAAAACAGACACATTTAACAATAGAAAGAAAGTTCATCTACAATGAACTACAATCACATACAAACAAAGTTAATTTACAATCACAACAGTGTTGCAACAAAAAGATTTCATAAACCAACTTAACATCTGAAAGTAAACTAATGATACATTATTTTCATTTACAGATTAAGATGGCTGATAATGAGACCAAACAGGAAAAGATAAGATGTCAAGCTAGAGAACGACAACAAAGATGGGCAAACCAGCAGACGCCGGAGCAGAAGGAAATTCGACGAGAAAAAGAACGGAAAAGACTTGCAAGCAAAAGACTATCAGCTGAAAAAATAAGATACACCCAAAAAAGCCACTAAAAAACAAAAGCATTTAGAACCTGTTCCTCAAACATCACATGATTTCTTATGCTATGCTGTTTTTGTGAACCACTTTAAATTGTTTCATTTTAGTTCTATGTTACAGTTATATATTTTTTTTTAGAGTAATTATTAATGTTATTTACATTTTGTATATGTTAGCAATGTTTGTTGGACTATCCTGTTTTGTGTCCACCACTTTTGGGATGCTGTATTTGGCTTGTGGGTGACAGTTTAAGGTTGTTGTAGAGTAAAGCTGACTGTGAATTATATTTTCTCTATGTTGGAACTATTTCCATTAGTATCCTGTTTAGCATCTGCCACTTTTAGTATGCTTATTTTGGCTTCTTTGTAAGTGTTATAGGTTGATCAGCAGTAAAGAGGAATGTTAACTTAGTTTTCTATATGTTTTTTGGATTTGTTGTACAATCCGGTTTTGTGTCCACCACATTTCGCATGCTCCATTTGCCACTTTTGGTATGCTTAATTTGGCTTGTTTGTGAGGGTTACAGGTTGTTGGACAGTAAACAGGAATGTTAATTGCCTTTTCTATATGCTGTGGTGCTTTTTTGTACTATCCTGTTTTGTGTTTCCCACTTTTGGGATGCTGCATTTGGCTTGTGGGTGATGGTTAGAGGTTGTTGTACAGTAAACAGGAGGAATACTTTTGTTTTGTGTATGTTGCTAATGCTTGGTATGCTATCCTGTTTTGTGTCCGCCACTTTGTGTTATCAATTGTTTTTTCTGTGCAAGTGTCTTTATTTGGAAATTGTATATGTCTTTGGCAAGTTTCTTGAACTGTGGTGTTTTTGTGTTGTTTGAATTTGAATTGAGGCTTGTATTTTGTAGTTTGACTTCTCATATTGGCGGGCAGTAAACATGATATTTGTGTTTCTTTTTGTACTTGTTATACTATACCTTGATTGAAGTATTTTTCTTGTCCGAATGACAGAGGGTCCCCTCCTGCCAATCTTAATCCGCCAGTCTTTTTGTAGTGTCTGTTTGAAAAAGAAAGTGAAATAGTTAATTGCATATTCCTTCTTTTGGTTTTTGCAAAGCATGGGTCTTTTTCTGCATGTAATGTATTTTCTATCTTACCTCTTCTTCTTTCTTTCTGTTCTTTAAAAGTGATTTTCTTACACAGTCCAACGGTGCAAATTCTTGAGTGACGCTCTTGATGCAGAGTCTGTTTTAATAGGGAAAAAAACGGGAAAGATTGAGCTGCAGGTTACATATGTATTAGTGTCATCTTTTTTTTTTTTTTGCTATGAGTTGCTGTGAATTAATATCACTTGAATATACTTCTTTCATTACTTTGAGTTAAGATTAGCTTGTTGTAGGGCCTATACACATAAGATGTGCATTTCACATGTATACATGAATGGACATCTTGATTGGGAATGTTTGAAATGTTTTATTTTTTGCTATTTTTTTTTGGTGTCTTTCTTACTAAATTAAATATATTATAGCTTACCTTTCAGTTTGAATTTGCAGATTGTGAAGTTAATTAGGAAGTAATTATCTTCTGATGTAACGGCAGCAGTGAACTAGCCAATCACACTGTTCATCACCTGAGGAGAAATGTAGGATTTTCTGGAAAGTAGGCAGTATTTATAAACTTTGAGGTGCTTGAAACCGTTAGAACGCAATACGTATGCGCTATTTGCGTTCCAGCGTTAAATTTGCATTCCAGCCGCCATTTTTCCGGCTAATCGTTGTGTTTTTTCATGTAAAATGCTGGTTAATAGCAGTGTGGTACGTGCCGCATAGTGTGTGTCTGACTTGACTGGAGCGTTCTTTCCGTTTTGGCGAGTAACTGTTGTATTTTTGCGTCCTTAGCCTCGTTTTCGTTTTGTTCGACAGCCATTTTTCTCTCGCTTAGGGGATTTTCGAGTGTCTAAACTCTTTTTTTTTCGAGTTAAATTGAGGTGTAACTTCAGTTTTCGAGGTCCTGGGTGCCCCCCCTTGCTGTAGGTAAACTTTTTATGTATTTGTTGTGTGTATTTATTTAGTTTTTCATGTTTTCATGTGCACGGGTTTCGGGCGTTTTTTTGCGAGGTCGTAATGTGTCGTAACGCGTGTCGTATTTCTGTGTCGTAAGCGAGGTACCCAGGATCGCTGTGCGAGCCAGCAGCATTAGCAACAACCTGCATGCTCACAACTATATATGCAATAAAAAAAATTATAATTGTGAGAAAATTCACTTCAACATCTTTTAGATATTAAAGTGGGATAACTTTAAGTGTTTGTTTGTTGTGATAGGAAAAATGCTTAGTAAATAATATGATGTGATCACAGCGGGTAGTTTATATACAACATACCCTTTATATACGACTGAAAGACCTAAACAACAACAAATATTTTTATTTTCCCTTCTGGATTGCTACCTTGTTGTGGTGAAAGAGCTTATGTATATCAGTGTAGCTGTGAGCTATATCATATAGCGTCACCCAAAATGGCAGGTTATGGCAGAGAAGACAGACAAATCGAGTTCCACTGGCAATTCACTCAAGTATCTTTGCCGGAGAGTTGGACATGACTGAATGACTGAACAACAATGACTGTATTTCCTATGGGGAAAAATTATCAGCATGGCCCTTCACACCTCTTAACAGTCACTTGAGGTACTTAATAAACTGCCCTCTGTGATGCATGTTTATGATATAACACAGGTTCTTCACAGCCCATCTGAAGGCGTGGTAAATTCTCCATATAACTTGAAGGAAGCAATGGAGCCGGGATTCAGTTATACCAGTGTTTTCCTTAATGTCTTATGTCTTTAGGTTTCAAATTTGCAGTATAGTATATGCTGCTTAATTAAAGAAGCTTGGCTGATATCACATTTTTACAGTTTGTTTACTGTGTTTATGGCATACAAATATAGCTCTGTTAAAAAAAAACATCATAGATACTGCAAATGTATTTTGACAGACACTTAAGGTATGTAAGTTAGTCCCAATTACTTAGTTGTGTGTGTATTTTATGCAAAACTCAACAAATCTTCTGCAGAATCAGGTCTTATGCTGAAAATGGTATACAAGACATGGATTAGATGTATATGGCCAAAGGCCATTGCAGATACAAAGTACATTAAGAATGTATGAGACTGGAATAACAGTGATAGAAGATGTGATAACCTCTTTCAATATAGCAAGGGGTTACAAAATATTATGTGAGCCACAAACCACAATATATACAGTAACAACTGCTCCATTCCTATGATAAGGTAATAGGGATGGATCCAATCATATAATCTGTTTCTGAGGGACAGTCTTTAAAATTAAAACTCATAAATTGCAAAATGTTGTGCTTTTTAGAAATGCCCAATGAGGTATGAATACAATGATAGTTAACACTACAGTGTTACTAAATAGCAGAGAATGTCAATTTTACTTTGTTGCATATAAAATGTTGCATCTGCAAATCAGCTGTTTTTTTTTTGTGTTTGGTACATCTAGTACTATAAATGTGTAATTGCTATATGGAGTTGTGCTTTTCAGTTACAGAGCTATATGTGCCGTGTTTGTTATACAATGACCACTAGTACTGAAGTATAATAAGTGATTAATTGACTTACCAAAATTTTGCACAGGCATGGATGGTTAACTTGGAGCCTCATCCAAATCCTGGCCGCAAAGCTGTGATTCCTTGCGAGGGTGCTGCAGCGCCTCGTAGCCCCATGCCCTGATATTCAAAGCAAAGGGGCCGCAGCACACCCCTTCCTACAGCTGATCGTAAGATAGGCAATCGCCGTTAGCTTTGGCGGGCTTGTACCTGATCGCAGGCGTTGTAATGTTTATCCAGGGGCACCAGCCAGAGAAGACAAGAAGGAAGGACGGGGACATCGCGAAAAGGTAAATTTAATATTTAGAATATTTATTTTTACATGTTGTGTTTATTTTTTACTAATGTGACTTTTTTTTGTTTTTAGGGGGTGTGACTTGTGCTAGGAACACTGTTGTCGTTGAAGGGACATCTGCAAAGGTAAGTGGTTTTATATATTCATTTTTAGGTTAGATCAGTGGATTTTGATGTATGTAGTAAGGTTTAATGTAATGTAGTTAGGGTTAAATGTAATTGTAGATAGGGTTAATTTATTGGAGATAGGGTTAATGAACTGTAGATAGGGTTAATGCATTGTAGAAAGGGTTAATTTATTGTAAATAGGGTTAATGCTTTGTAGATAGGGTTAATGCTTTGTAGATAGGGTTAACGTATTGTAGACAGGGTTAATGCATTGTAGATAGGGTTAATGTATGGTAGTTGGAGGGTTAGGTATTGTAGTTAGGGGGTAATGTATCATAGTTAGGGGGTTATTTATTACTGTATTTATTGATGTAATGTTATGTATATTTGTGCATGTTTTTTCTTTCAGGTGCGTAATCCTGTTTTTTTTATTTTCTGTAGTGGGGGGGGGGGGGTTGTAATGGTCTTTTATTATTTTCTGTAATGTTCTTTATTATTTTCAGTAACTTAGCTTTTTTTATTTGTGTACCTTAGGTTTTTTTGTTTTGTTATTAGGTGGGGTGGGGGGTTAATAGTGGGTTAGGTAAATAATGTATGTGTTAATAGCTTAGGGTAGTTGCTAGGTAGGTAGGGATTAATTTAGTGGTTTATTGGGGGAATAGTATAGTGTGGTGTAGTGTTTGTACTTAGTGTCATGACGGTCCTGGAGGACACTCATGGCACTTATGGGGTTAACAATAGGGTTCTCATTGACCTATGAGGGTCTTCATAGACCCTTATGGCACTGTTTGGGTTAAACATAGGCTTATGGGGGTCTGTATAGAACCCCATAAGTGATGGGGTTAGATGAAGGCTAATGGGGGTCTGTATAGCCCCCCATAAGTGATAAGGTTAAATAGGCCTCAATGGGGTTTAATATGCTTAGGTGGGGCTAGATAGGTCTAGAAGAGATTGAATAGGCTCGGTTAAAGTTAAATAGGGCCATTTAGGGTTAGATAGGGCCAGTTACCGTTAAATAGGTCTAGAAGGGGTTGAATTGGCCCAGTTAGCATTAGATTGACCCAGTTAGAGTTATTAGGTCCAGATAGTGTTAAATATGCCCAGATAGGGTTAAATATAACCAGATATGGTTAAATAGGTCTAGAAGGGGTTAAATAGGCCCAGTTAGAGTTAGATAGGCCCAGTTAGGTTAAATAGTTCTAGAAGGGGTTAAATAGCCCCAGTTAGGGTTAAATAGGTCTCAAAGGGGTTAACTAGGTCTATAAGGGGTTAAATAGGCCCAGTTAGGGTTATTAGGGTCCAGATAGGGTTAAATAGGCCCAGTTTAGGGTTAAATTGGGTCTAGAAGGGGTTAAATATGCACCGTTAGGGTTAAATATGCCCAGTTAGGGTTAAATAGGCCAAGTTAGGGTTATTAAGTTTAGATACAGTGCCTTTCAAAAGTATCACCCCCTTGGCATTTTTCATGTTTTGTTGCCTCACAACCTAGAATTAACATGGATTGTTTGAAGATTTTTTTTTTTTATTATTGTTAAGCAAACAACAAATAGGACAAAATAACGAAAAAAAGTAAATGTGCATAACTATTCACCCCCCTAAAGTCAATACTTTGTAGAGCCACTTTTTGGGCAATCACAGCCCCAAGTCGCTTTTGATAAGTGTCTATGAGCTTGCCACATCTTACCATTGGGATTTTTCCCCATTCCTCCTTGCAAAACTGCTCCAGCTCCTTCAAGTTGGATGGTTTGCTCTTGTGAACAGCAGTCTTTATGTCTGGCTACAGATTTTTTATTGAATTGAGGTCTGGGCTTTGACAAGGCCTTTCCAAAACATTTACATGTTTGTATGTATATGTAATGACAGATCATGTGACACTTACATTGCACACAGGTGGACATCATTTCACTAATTATGTGACTTCTGAAGGTAATTGCTTGCACCAGAGCTTTTTATAGGCTTCATAACAAAGGGGGTGAATACATGCCAATTTTCTGTTTTCTATTTCTAAAAAATAGTTTTATGTATATATTTTTCTCATTTCACTTCACCAACTTAGACTAATTTGTTGTGATCCATCACATACAATTCAGATTAACAAAACATTGAACTTAAGGCTGTAATGTAACAAAATAGGTGGTGAATACTTTTGCAAGGCACTGTATGGTTAAATAGGCCCAGTTAGGATTAAATAGGTCTAGAAGGGGTTAAATAGGCCCAGTTGTGGTTAAATAGCATTTAGTATAGGTTAATGGGGTATAGTTAGGGTTAAGGGTTAAGGACCCTCATAGCACTTGTAGGATTGACCTAGGGTTTAATAGTGTCCTATAGGGGTCTATATAGACCCCCTATTGGACTGATGGTGTTAATTTTAGTCTCTGGATCTGAAAACAAAATTGAAAACAAAACACATTGTGCATAATCTAAAGGGCATTTTATAAATCTGAGCATGTGCCTTGCTCTGTAGTACCTGATATGTATGATCCCTGCAGGGAAATTAATCTCACTGAAATTGCCAAGTAATTAAGAAAACTGTCTCCAAAGGTCTTTCTAAAGGATGATCTTAAAATGGTTTCAGGTCATTCAGCTGAGAAGCCCTCTTGAATATCAAAGAACTGCCATTACAATATAATATGAATTGAATTTGAGGAAACATTGCACTGGATTTTTATTTGATACCATAAGCAAAATATTTCTTTTGTAACCTGCAAAAGACATCAAAATGTAATTTTACCACATATTGCTTCATTTCATTGCACTCATGGTTTACTGGTTGAAAGGATTCTTTGTGCTGGAACCAGCAAGCTGAAAAAAACAAGAAACAGTTATTCATTGAAATTCACAAAACTACACCTTAAAGATTGAATTGATTATAGTTTCATCAGCACCATGCTGCCTGTGTAATTATTTCAGGGATGCTGACATTTGAACAAAAGATTCCACAGAAAAGCTATTTTCCCTACTATGAAGTCTCCTGAGCCAAGTATGTGAGAAAGATCACACAATACTAGAACTGGAAGTTATATATTGCATGGGTGTTATACTGAGCCGAGGAGAGGTTCCCGTTAAATCTTAATAGACAATTCTGTATTTTTTATTCTATTAATTGAAAAAAAGAATCTTATCTTGCAAAATGCTTTTGATGATCTCACAATACAAATAACAGTATACAATTATTTTTACTATTAGCAGTTTTCTAGCTAACGGGTATTATCTCAGAGTAAAGTATTATTAAATAAAGCATTGTGTTTATTTTTTACCACTTTGCCATTGTCTTTTGACAACTGTGAAAATACATCATGGGAGGGGGTCCTATTCCAGAAAACTCCAGAAAACACAAATCCAGCTGCAGTAACAGAATTTACATCATCAGAGTGATTGAAAATATCTATGCACAAGTCAAATGATAAAAAGAACTAAAAAGAACTATTAAATCGGTGGGGTAAAAAGGGATATAATATAGTACATATTGGGTAGCCATGAAAGTCAATCTATTGAAACACATAATTAGGCTCCATGCGGGGAGGGTCCTGATGTGTGGGAGATCCCTGGAGATGGTGGACGGAGGCGAAGGGGTACTACAAATAAAGGCTTGAAATGTACCTGAAAACAAATAGTTTGTATTTTTATTATTTTAATTTTATTGTTTATCTCCCCCCGATAAACCTTTTTGGTTGTAATGTTACATTGTTTTGCTAATATAAAATGTAAAAAAAACTAGGTGTTGGTGGCAGAACTCCATGGGTCATTATTATCCTTGTAGTGCTTGAGTGCGGGATGATGGGACATACTGTACATGGAATCCTGTGGTTAACAGATATCTTACTGTCTCATATGTCATCCGGAAAATATTACCTGCATAAGTGTGATGTATATCTATGCATACTGTATTATGCTGTACCAAAACCCAATAAAATCTTATGGTTAAAAAAAAAAAAAATAACTATACTCATTCTGGAAAAAGCAATACAGCATCTCGGTCTATTACTGGGTTATGTACTTTCTTGGCACAGTAGAGGGTTTTTATTCAGAAACAAACAGAATCCAAGTTAATATAATACAGGCTGCTAAGCGGAAATGTTTAAAGACATTGGCACTGAAGCTGGTTGATCTGCGTACATTTTTAGTAGGGGATCAGCAATATCCTATTGTTTAATCAACAACAATAAACAATAAAATGGGCAGCATATGTCAGACACAGCCAGATAACAATCCCTTTTGACACCAGATTAACAAGTAAACATAAGTAATTAACTAATTAACTGTATCAAAAATAAATTGTCCTTATCCATTTATCAATACAATTATCATATACAACATATACTATACTGTATTTACTATACAGTGAAATTAATGGAAAATCCTAAATTATTATAAACAACTGACCTCTGTGTCAACCTAATGGTTAAATATATGGGATCTAAAATTCAAAACTGATAAATGCAAAACTATGCACTTAGGCAACAAATGTAGAATATTTATCTAATGTTAATTTGATGGTGACTAATGAATAGGAAAGGACTTGGGAGTTATTCAACCACGTGAAAGATCCTCACCTAGAATAGTGTTCAGGTTTGGAGACCATGAGCCTGATTCAATTGCAAGCCTGCATCTCGCGGGATTCTGGCAGTATGTCTGCAGGCGTGCAGTGGGTTCGTCTCCGATTCTAGAGCTATTCAATGTTAGCAAGGATGCTAGTTACGGGACGAGGTCTCAAGCCCGTAAACCCCTCCCACGGCCGCAAACTGTTAATGGGCTGTTCGAGATGCGATCCGCTGTTACCATCCAACCACGATATAACGTAGTGCGACACAATCGGTCTAGCCACAAGTGATTGACAGAGGAAGATTATAAAGTTGCGTTCCACCCACCCATGCGTTGACTGTGTTGTATTTACTTCCGAAGTAGAATGCAGGTCCTGGAGTTGGAGGTTTTTCAGTGAGAGAGTAGGGGATTTGTGATAGCAGTATATTGCAGATTTGTTTATTTCTATTCATCTAATTACGTTTTTACACCTAATCCTTCATTACACATATTTACAGATTACACATAATAGCAATATAAGTAAATTAAAGAACACACATAGAGACACATAGAGCTAGGTCACTCCTTACACCCCCCATCCCATCCCGCTTAATAAATACACATAATACACACATTTCATTTTTCATTTCATATATATACACACAGAAACACTTATTTTTATTTATCCTTATATTCTTTTTGGAATTGTAATGGAGGGAGGAGGGAGAAGGGTAGAGGAGTGTAGAGGAGGGGAGGAGGAGAGATGAGGAGGAGAGAGATTTGGCCCTGGGGAGTGGTGGACGTGGTGGTGGAGGAGAAGAGTGGAGAGGAAATGGTGGGAGGTGGCAGGGCAGCCCTAGCAACAGGCACATGAAAACCAGGGACAGAGAGGGAGGGCCCTGATCCCAGGGGTGTGGTAGTTCGGGGAAGGGACAGGCCTCAGGGACAGGTCAAGGAGGCACGGATCCCTGTCCACAGTCGGGAGGGCAAGAGGCTAAGGGCAAGAACAGGTCCCTGAACTACACGCACCAGGAGAATGTGGTCCTCCTTGGTGCCACCAGGAGATCCTTGCGGGGTGTGGTGGTGGTGGTGGTGGGGGGCGGGGGGGAGGGGGGGGGTTGTGCAGGGCCTAGGACCCAGGCATGGAAGGAGATAGCGGCTGAGATAACAGCAGTGGACACAGCGCAAAGGGAAGTGAGGTCCGTCAAGCAGTTTTGATGACATCAGGGCCAAGATTAGGAGGCTGATGGCCAAGGAGGACAAGCAAGCTGCAGCACCAAGTGGTGGCCCCAAAGTGACTGTGTGCTACAACGAGTGGGAGAGGGTGGCCAAGGTCCTTCTAAGCCAGGTGCCCGCCGCTGGAGCTTCAGGCCTGGTGGCCCAGCAGGACCCAGCCTCCATGTTAGGTGAATATGACATACACCAACATGCCACCACATGTACATCACACAATACTGACATGTCAGATCCATGGAATTAACAAGAGATAGATGGATGCGCCATTAAATCCATGAAGCTGACAAATCACTGGGCACAACAAGAGTAATCGGACACATGCAGTCACAGACACACTCACAGACACACACACTCACGGACACACACTCACAGACACACACACACAGACAGCCACACACAGACACTCATACTCACACACAGAGACAAACACTCACACACAGACACTCACACACACAGACACTCACAGACACTCACACAAAGACATTCACACAAACACTCACACACAGAGACAGACACTTACACACAGACACTCACACATGCAGACACTCACAGACACACACACGCAGACACTCATACTCACACACACAGACACTCACAGACACACACACACAGACACTCACAGACACACAGACACACAGACACACACTCACACACTCACACTCACAGACACTCTCAAAGACATGCACACTCACAGACATACACACTCACAGACACTGCCTTCCCTTTGCTACCCTACACTATACTCATGCATTCCAAAACCTCAAGCACAGCCCTCGATCCTGGCGGTGTAACCATCACCCCCAACATTTTTTTATGCAAAATTAAAAAAACTTAATGCATGCAAATAAATTTCACTACTAATTCTCATCCATCAGATCCATTCATAACCCAGCTCGCTTACATATGCCTTTGAGAAGCAATTAAAAGCTCTGTTTTTACTGCCGGAAATTAAACAAATAGTCCCTGCCTGGGTCTGCACACAGCAGCGTTCGCAGACAAAGACTCTGTGGGGCTGAATATGCAGTGTAGTGTCCTAGCCTATAATGGACCTTGTCTCAGCAGCATCTTGCTGCAGACCCATGCAGGAACTCTTTTTTTTAATTGTAGGTAGAATAGCTTTTAACAGCTTCTTAATAAATAAAAGTAAAAAAATACATATGTATATTACATACCAACTATTATCCTACTCTGATGCTGTGGACCTTGATTCCAGATATCAAAGATATCTTTTAATTAGTCATTTTTGCCTTGGTCACAAGATAAAGCTGTAAATATATGCTAACGGTAATGGGGTGCTTTATGATTAATATTGGTGTAGTAGTGCTACTTAAAGTATATATAGAATAATATAACTTAATGAAGCATTACTATACCAATATTTGTCATAAATCATCCACTACCATTTGTATATGTCTGCATTATGTTTATGTTGTGACAAAGTACAAATTACTAGAAAAAAATTGATAGGACTAGAACCCAAAACTACAGTATCAACATTTAACTTCTTAACCAGTAGACTATTTTGCCACATATTTGCAAGTGGTGAAAAATAATATATCTGATGAACAGCTAAATATTAGAAAACTCATTGTTAGGATTCGGTGCTTTAACCACTGCTACTTGTGTTTGATTCTAGTCAGGGAACCATGAGGTCACACAACCCTGAAGCAAAGCAGGGCTGGCCCTGATCAGTACTTGGATGGGAGCCCACCTAGGAATACCAGGAGCTGTATGCTGTGGCCCACTAGCGATGGAACTGGCAACCCACTCCAGTATCTCTGCCAAGTGGATCTGCATGGGGTGTTACGTTCCACACAACATTCCTTCTACCTGCACAGCTTATTGTATTTAGTAACACCAGCTCGTGCAATTCATAATTTATTCATAGAATAAGAAGACAGCTAAGAGGCAGCAGACAACCACTGACCTCATTCAGTGATTTTAGCAGCATTTTTAAGAAAGAAAGAGCATTTGCATATGCTTTTTCACCCACTGTTTCATGGTACAGAGGGATTTAAGCATACCTGGGATAAACATAAGGCTACCCACAAAGTGACAGCACACTCACTGCATATAATCCCACTGCACACAAACAACTCACTCATTAAACAATCCCACTTTTGTCACCACTGTAGTGCATTTACAAGTAAAGCTCATTTGTTTACATGTTGAGAATAGACTATTAAAACAGTATGCAATTTAAAATAAATAACTTAATATGTATTTCCTTTTTAAATTATATGTTTTCTCCACTAGCAGCGATGCTCACTGAGGACATGTCCAACTCTGCCTGGTGGTAGGATCAGCATTGAGATTGGAAGCAGGTAGGGCTATGACTTCACTTGCTCTACCATTATATAATAGCTGTACCATTTTATAATAGCTGTATTATAATCTGATTGCAGCTCTCTCATAGGACCTATCCTGTGAAAGTGCATGAGTCATCATAGTTCCACCCCAATACTAAACATGATAAATCTGAACCAGAGTCCGCCTTTTTTTTAAAATCCAACTTCCAGGTCGAGCTGGCCACACACCCTAAAACCGACACAGTCAAAAATAAGAAAAATATGTTAGTGAAGAGACTATGACAAGAAGTAGTTTTAAATTACTTTGCATATCATTGGTGTGCTATGGTTCCATCACATACAGTGCCTTGCAAAAGTATTCACCCCCTTGACTTTTTACCTATTTTGTTACCTTACAGCCTTAAGTTCAATGTTTTGTTAATCTGAATTTTATGTGATGGATCAGAACACAATAGTCTAAGTTGGTGAAGTGAAATGAGAAAAATATATAAAAAAAATATTTTTTAGACATAGAAAACAGAAAATCGGCATGTGCGTATGTATTCACCCCCTTTGTTATAAAGCCCATAAAAAGCTCTGGTGCAACCAACTACCTTCAGAAGTCACATAATAAGTGAAATGTTGTCCACATGTGTGCAATCTAAGTGTCACATGATCTGTCATTACATATACACACCTTTTTTTAAAGGCCCCAGAGACTGCAACACCAAAGCAAGATGCACCACAAACACTGTCATGAAGACCAAGGAACTCTCCAAACAAGTAAGGGACAATGTTGTTGAGAAGTACAAGTCAGGGTTAGGTTATAAAAAATATCCAAATCTTTGATGATTTCCAGGAGCACCATCAAATCTATCACCACCAAATGGAAAGAACATGGCACAACTGTAAACCTGCCAAGAGACGGCCGCCCACCAAAACTCAGGGACCCGGCAAGGAGGGCATTAATCAGAGAGGCAGCACAGAAACCTAAGGTAACCCTGGAGGAGCTGCAGAGTTCCACAGCAGAGACTGGAGTATCTGTACATAGGACGACAATAAGCCGTACGCTCCATAGAGTTGGACTTTATGGCAGAGTGTCCAGAAGAAAGCCATTTCTTTCAGTAAAAAACAAAATGGCACGTTTTGAGTTTGCAAAAAGGCACGTGGGAGATTCCCAAAATGTATGGAGGAAGGTGCTCTGGTCTGATGAGACTAAAATTGAACTTTTCAGCGCAAACCCAACACATCACATCACCCAAAGAACACCATCCCCACAGTTAAACATGGTGGTGGCAGCAGCATCATGCTGTGGGGATTTTTTTCAGCAGCCAGGACTAAATACAGGGATATTCTTGAGCAAAACCTGTACCACTCTGTGCGTGATTTAAGGCTAGGACGGAGGTTCACCTTCCAGCAGGACAATGGCCCCAAACACACCGCTAAAGCAACACTTGAGTGGATTAAGGGGAAACATGTAAATGTGTTGGAATAGCATAGTCAAGGCCCAAACCTCAATTTGCAATTACCACAATGGGGCATGCAGAGGGGGAAGAATCCCGTAAAGGATGGGGGGCTCCAGCCCCCAATCTCGTCAGCCTCACCCCGGATCTATACGCTATAACCCCTTCTCTGCTCCCCTTACCTCGCTCCTGCCCCACAGATGCTCCCTCTGCCCCCCTTTGTACTGTACCTGCTGATTCATTGGTGGTTCAGCTGAGAAATGGAGTCCCACCCCTGCCGGCGCGTCCTCTCTGCAGCGTAGGGACGTAACTATGACATCATTCGGGAGGGAGAGGGGGGAAGAGGGGTGAAGAGACCAGGGGAGGGAAAGATGGGGCAAAGAGAGACAGGTGAGGGAGAGAGAGGGGAAAGAAAGACTGGAGAATGAGAGAGGGGGCAAAGAGAGATAGGGGAGAGAAAGAGAGGGCAAAGAGAGACAGGGAGGGAGAGAGGGGGCAAAGAGAGACTGGGGAGGGAGTGAGGGGGGCATAGAGAGACAGGGGAGGGAGAGTGGGCACAAAGAGAGACTGGGAGGGAGAGAGGGTGCAAAGAGAGACAGGGGAGGGAGGGAGGGGGCAAAGAGAGACTGGGGATGGAGAGAGGGGGCAAGAGACACAGGAGGGAGAAAGGGGAAAAGGAGGCACAGGGAAGGGGGTGGGAAAGAGAGGGAGAAGGGGGAAAGGGGGCACAGGAGAAGGAGAGGAGGAAAGGAGACACAGGGGGGATAGGGAAGGAGACACAGGGAGGGAGAGGGGGAAACAGATACAGGGGAAGGAGAGGGGGAAAAGAGACACAAGGTAGGGGGAAGAGACACAGGGGAGGGAGAGGGGGAAAGAGACACAGGGGTTGGAGGAATGAGACACAGGGGAGGGAGAGGGGGGAAGAAGACACAGGGGAGAGGGAGGAGACACAGGGGAGGGAGGGGGGGAGACACAGGGGAGAGAGAGGGCGGGAAGAGACACAGGGGAGGGAGAGGTGGGGGAGAGACACACGGGAGGGAGAGGGGGGAGAAAAACAATTTATAAAACTCCATCATGCCGTCATTTTTGATGGGCAAATCACTAGTTCTGATCATATTATCTTCGGTTTGTTTATTAAAGTATCCTGGAATTATGACCATGTAAGCATGGACACAAACTGCTAGGGATTTTTGTAATTTTTGCATGTATTGTGAAAGGAGTGCCTCTCCTAAGCTGGGATTCTTTTTTTCAAAATAAATGTATTGCTTTTACTTAGTACAAAAATATTAAAATACCATGAAAATTATAAAAACAAATAAATGTAGATAATACCTTATCTATTAACTTTTCTTACCATTACTTTGCAGTGATTAAAAAATATATTTATAATCAACCAAACAATATATCCCCTATCTCCTCCTCCTATCCTTAAACCTGACAGTATGGTGATTCCCTTCATCCTAAAACGCCCTGTCTATGTTCATATAAGGCAAATTAAATAATGTGTTATGGCAGTATACTATTAAGGTTAATGTAATCAGGAGTAGCCATTAAACAAGCAAAACATTTTACTCACGTTAGCAGATCTTTAAACCAATTGTGTGCTATATTCCATTTCTCAGAAACATTTTAAGATTACCTTTATTCATGTATTGTAGAACTGGACTTTTTTGAGCTCTATTGATTGCACATCACAATCCTACATTTTAACCTTGTCATTCTTTGAGGCTGCAGCTATGGGATTTTGGTTGAACTTTTGGAAGATACTATAGAGCTAATTCTTTTGAAATATCATTTAGGACATAAACACCAATGTTTCAGTGGCACAGAACTACTTTTCATCAGGGACTAAACAGCACAATACCAATTGAGATTGTGATCTCAATTGCTGATAGTGTGCGTTCAGTCTTGTTGACTCTCTGTGACCCCATGGACCGCATCACGACTTGGCCCCCCTCCTCTTCTCTATGTATACAACCTTCCTTTTCACACTAATAAAATATATACGCATGTATTATATTATTTATCAGTGCCAGACTTATCCCCCTCTCTTCTAACACGTTGTTAACTGCCTCCCAAGCATATTCTCCTGAATGTCTGCCTGTCAACTCAAACAACATTTCAAAGACTGAGCTCCTAATCTTCCCACCTTCTACTTCAGCTCCCACTCCTTAAATCTTCCTAACTGTTGATCCCATCCTTCCCCCCACCTCTCTTGGGATTCATTTGGATCCTGCCCTCATTCCTCACATACAATCAAATTGTCTTCACCTAAACACATCTCCAAAATACACTACTATATAAAACAAAACAATTAAAATTATAATCCATTCACTCATGATATCTCACATCAACTACTGTAACTTGCTCCTTATGGGCCTAACCATTACCCATTTGCCCCAACTCCAATCCATAATGAACATCTCCACTACACTCATCTACCCCACTGAACAATTAGTGTCTGCAGCACCTCTCTGCCAATCACTCCACTGGCTTCCCATAGTGTCAAGAATCAAATTTAAAATTCTGACCCTAACATATATGGCCTTAACAACAGTACATCCTGTTCTAACTTATCTTCTACTCAAAATACTCTCCAAACTGTCCTGTTCAATGTAATGAACTTCTTCTTTGCTCCTCTTTTGCTACCTCCTCACACACCACATTCAGGTCTTTTCTCGAGCAAAAGCTTTTTGGTGGAGCTCCTTTCTTCACGCTCTCTTAACATGCACAAATTGCATGCCAAATTGCTCACACACAACCTATAATATAACATAAAAATACCTCCACTTTCCTTGATCACTGACATATTGCATCTGTCATCTCCCTGACTCACCCTCTACCCCTACTTTCTAGATTGTAAGCTCTTTAGAGTGGGGATCTCAACTCTGTTGCATCAACTCTGTTGCACCAAGCTGTCTGCTGAGCCAATCACCTTGTACTTGAATGGTACTGCATCTGTACTTACCTTACTTTTTGTCTATACATTTGTAATTTGCTAATTGAACCAACTGTACTTTATTCTAATTTGTAAATACTGCTCCTGAAAATGCTGGCACTTCTAAATCAAGAGCAATAATACAAAATAAGTGTAGTTAGACATATAAATATTCAGGCTGATGTTCATTGGTAATAAGTTATCCTTTACAGTTGTGTTCTCACAGGCATCCATCCAAATAACGTTTCAAATAAATGTTATATTGGATATGTATTTTCTTTTGAACACCTTGATAGCTATCTTTCCATGAGTGAAGCTAACTGTCAACCATTAGGATGGGCAGTGGTTTCTCAAGGACACTGGACATGGAGAGAAGCAAAGGAGCCCTAAGGGATTCAAGAAAAATATCACTGCTATAGTGGAAGCTAACAAAGGCTAAAATGGAACTGGCTAGAGACATCCGACAAGTAAATAAAACAAAAGGGCAGAAGGTGAAAAGCATAGAGACAATGTGTCAAAACAGACTCCACAGAAAGCAAGAAGACGCCCAAGGTTGTGGCATTTTAAGTCAATATTCATTAATAATGAGTGTTGTTTCTCCAACTATTAGACCTGTTACAATTCGAACGGGTATCACAATAGACACTTTGGATAAACATTTTAATTACTTAAACAGAAATATTTTACTTTTTTAGAGGATATTAGCAACTATATTTTGCGTACAGTTGAAGATACTACATTTTATGAGGTTGTAAAACTACATATTCACAGCCTTAGTAAATTGAAAGACGGCAAATTCCAAAGTGCCCTATATAAGCACATAGCATATTTTTTTACAGAAGTTTTTAGTTCGTGAACTTCTATCCAAAAGCAATGTCTTCACGAACTAAAAACTTCTGTAAAAAAAAATATGCTATGTGCTTATATAAAGCCCTTTAGAATTTGCAGAATTGTCAGTTTGTAAAAAAAGTCGCTGAAGTCACGCTTTAATAATATCATCTTTTTAATAATATTTTTTAGAAACAAACAAATATACATTATATTCAGTTTGCTGGGGAAATATATTGTTTTCTTTTTCTAACCTGATATGCCATCTTACAGATACCTTGGTTGCAGATAAGATGTTGATTGAGTTCTGTTGAAAGGTTGCCACAGTGATATGCAATCTACTGCAGAATCATTCTCCCATGCCCTTCCATAGTAAAGACTAATTTCATACAATAATTAATAAATCAAATTACATATCTGTTTATATTTTTACATTAAAATGTTTTCCCATATAAAGACCAGTTTTTCAAAATATTTATTTTTTTAAATAAATATCTGCAGATGGTTACTTTTTAATTGTACATGTAATTTAAACCATATGCTTAAAACAGCAGCCTTATTAAATTGCGATTCAGCAAATTTAAAAGGGCTCTATTTAAGCACAGAGAATATTTTTTTTACAGAAGTTTTTAGTTAGTGAACTTCTATCCAAAAGCAAGGTCTTCACTAACTAAAAACTTCTGTAAAAAATATGCTATGTGCTTAAATAGAGCCCTTTTAAATTTGCCGAATCGCAATTTAATAAGGCTGTTTATTTACAAAAGTTTTTAGTTAGTGAAGACCTTGCTTTTGGATAGAAGTTCACTAACTAAAAACTTCTGTAAATAAATATGCTGTGTGCTTATATAGAGCCCTTTTAAATTTACCGAATCACAATTTAATAGGGCTGTATATGACCTAGCTGCTAGTAAACACTGGAAGAAGAAATCTGTGGAGCTCTGCAACCCATCTATCAACTTTTTTCCAGTTGGTCCTCTTAAACGTTGGTCAACTACTATAATTAAACCTTTCCCAAATAAATCATTGAAAGGTGAATTATGCATGAATCATTAAAATACTCACTGATTGACATAACAGAAAAATATAACGATGTGTACAGAAAGCATAAGCCATTTATATGGTGCATTAAACCCTTTATTGGTTCATGAGAGTCACAAGGCCATTTTGTACCTGTCCGTTAAATGAAATAAATAAAACATACCTCAATACATGAACATACAAGCAGGTTGGTGTCTTTGTCATTCATCTTGACTCCAAGACAATAAAGCAGACATCAAACTTGCTATACATCTGTATTCAGTATTACAAATCCAATAACATTTGACTTCCTATGGTCAGAACCGGAGCTAAACTCAATGGCCTTTCATGTTTTGTCAGAGATAATACACCATAAACAATTATTTGCAATAAGACTATACAACTTAATAGAAATGGGTTTCAGGTGTGTGACCTGGGGAACATGGCAGTTTTCTTAGAACACATTTTAAAGGTGTAATTAACTCACTTCAATCCTCACATTGTGCAATTATCTTGGTGACAGCAGTATGGGATTTTCCACTCTCATGTGAACTACGGCTCATACAGATGTAAAGGTCATTGTACTAAAATCAAACAGCATTTACTTCACTTGGCAATATATTATTTGGCATGCACCACATAAAAAAATTGAACACCTGTTATTTGTACTGAAATTTGTTTTAATCTTAAATAAGTTTTGAATAAAGATTTGTCTAAACATGCTAATCTTATATGAAAAAAGTTCACTTACAGAAACTCAAAAATATATGTACTCATTACAGAACTTTAATATATTACCTTATACCAATATACAGGTCAGTTCTTAATCAATTTAAAAAATATTAAGCAACTTTCCACATGCTTTCCCACCTTATTCCTGAAGGTGCATATGGTGACTTCAGTGTCCCATTTGATTTCTTCTATGATTTTCTGCTGCTCACATTACCTCTCCTCTAACTTATGCAAATATGCTCTTCTCTTATTCTTCATACAGACCAACCATATTAGGGAAATTAAATGGAAAACATATATATAGTTATTTCTACAGGGAGTGCAGAATTATTAGGCAAATGAGTATTTTGACCACATCATCCTCTTTATGCATGTTGTCTTACTCCAAGCTGTATAGGCTTGAAAGCCTACTACCAATTAAGCATATTAGGTGATGTGCATCTCTGTAATGAGAAGGGGTGTGGTCTAATGACATCAACACCCTATATCAGGTGTGCATAATTATTAGGCAACTTCCTTTCCTTTGGCAAAATGGGTCAAAAGAAGGACTTGACAGGCTCAGAAAAGTCAAAAATAGTGAGATATCTTGCAGAGGGATGCAGCACTCTTAAAATTGCAAAGCTTCTGAAGCGTGATCATCGAACAATCAAGCGTTTCATTCAAAATAGTCAACAGGGTCGCAAGAAGTGTGTGGAAAAACCAAGGTGCAAAAAAACTGCCCATGAACTGAGAAAAGTCAAGCGTGCAGCTGCCATGATGCCACTTGCCACCAGTTTGGCCATATTTCAGAGCTGCAACATCACTGGAGTGCCCAAAAGCACAAGTTGTGCAATACTCAGAGACATGGCCAAGGTAAGAAAGGCTGAAAGACGACCACCACTGAACAAGACACACAAGCTGAAACGTCAAGACTGGGCCAAGAAATATCTCAAGACTGATTTTTCTAAGGTTTTATGGACTGATAAAATGAGAGTGAGTCTTGATGGGCCAGATGGATGGGCCGTGGCTGGATTGGTAAAGGGCAGAGAGCTCCAGTCCAACTCAGACGCCAGCAAGGTGGAGGTGGAGTACTGGTTTGGGCTGGTATCATCAAAGATGAGCTTGTGGGGCCTTTTCGGGTTGAGGATGGAGTCAAGCTCAACTCCCAGTCCTACTGCCAGTTCCTGGAAGACACCTTCTTCAAGCAGTGGTACAGAAAGAAGTCTGCATCCTTCAAGAAAAACATGATTTTCATGCAGGACAATGCTCCATCACACGCGTCCAAGTACTCCACAGCGTGGCTGGCAAGAAAGGGTATAAAAGAAGAAAATCTAATGACATGGCCTCCTTGTTCACCTGATCTGAACCCCATTGAGAACCTGTGGTCCATCATCAAATGTGATATTTACAAGGAGGGAAAACAGTACACCTCTCTGAACAGTGTCTGGGAGGCTGTGGTTGCTGCTGCACGCAATGTTGATGGTGAACAGATCAAAACACTGACAGAATCCATGGATGGCAGGCTTTTGAGTGTCCTTGCAAAGAAAGGTGGCTATATTGGTCACTGATTTGTTTTTGTTTTGTTTTTGAATGTCAGAAATGTATATTTGTGAATGTTGAGATGTTATATTGGTTTCACTGGTAAAAATAAATAATTGAAATGGGTATATATTTGTTTTTTGTTAAGTTGCCTAATAATTATGCACAGTAATAGTCACCTGCACACACAGATATCCCCCTAAAATAGCTAAATCTAAAAACAAACTAAAAACTACTTCCAAAAATATTCAGCTTTGATATTAATGAGTTTTTTGGGTTCATTGAGAACATGGTTGTTGTTCAATAATAAAATTAATCCTCAAAAATACAACTTGCCTAATAATTCTGCACTCCCTGTATTAATGTCCAATTCTCTAGGGTTCTATATATACAGTAGTTAACAGTAATTATTAACCAACTTCAGAACTTTCTCATGAAGAGCTGATGGATTCCTAATACCTTATTGGCTACTTAGGTGTGTGAGAATCCATTCAAATCTCAAAAGCATCACATAAAATATTGTTTCGTCACTTATACTGAAAGGAAGTCAGAAAAAATAAACACTATCAATACACATGAATAAGAATTAAAAAGATATTGATAAATGGACCAAAACGCATAACATTTATTAGGATGCATGAGATTTTATAAACTGGGCCTGAGATTCAGCTGAACATTTTGGGAGCAGTTATAACATGCCTCATAGATTAGAACCCAATTAAAGGTATATATTTCCTAGGTTTCAAATGTTTGGTAAGAAACAGGTAGTGATTATCAGAAAAATATGTGTTACATAGATAAGTTCAGTAAACTTGCAAACAGTGTGAGTTTGTAAATATTTATTTTGGTATGTTTTCATCCAAAACAATGTTTGCATACACTACTGATTCTCCTCTATCAAATGCATTCATAATCCATACAATTTAGATATGCCTTTAACTATTCTGGTGAGAATATAAAGTAATTCATGTGGCTACCATGTGCACCTGTTAGTGGCAGCTAGTGTCTGATATGGATGTTAATAGGTTAAGCCTTATTGCAGAATCAGGTGTTGTAAACTGGAGAAAAATCTGACCAGGCGTACAAAACGGAAAGATAGCAAACTAAAAGGCTTGCTTGGTGGCGCCCTGACAAGAAATCTGTGCTTGACCACTCAGGAGCCTGAGCCAGAACCTACTGCTAGATAGGGATAAACTCTTACAGACCAGGCAACTAACAGTCAGAGCCACAGTATGCCTTATTGAACACCCTTGATTTGTGGAGACTTCCCACACCTAAGGCAAAAAGCCCTACATCAGGCCCTGTGTAATGGACTCAGCTAGAATATAAATGTCCTGAGACTACCAGATTGGCATAGCCCATGCCATGTAATTGATAAAGGCTGGAGTTATAACACATGGAGCAAAGCACCAAACAAAAAGTGGAAGTCCCCCCATGTCACAGGGACACACAAGGACCTGGAAGCGGTTCACTGTTTGCAGGAACAGCGTTTATGTCATGAGAGGGTATCACAGACCCATCCATAGATGACCTACTTGACTTGCCCTGAGGCTCAGTAGATCAGGTACTCCTCCTGAAAACATCCCTGTATTTGCTATGCACTGTTTCACAAAGAATTGAGATCACAGCTGTTTTTTTATTCATTTCAGCTGCTTGAGATGCCTAGTAAATTCTCCCCCAAATTAGTTCCTCTTTAACTGTAATTAAATGAATAGTGACCAAAATCCCTTCCCAATTTGAAGTCTGTGCTCCCATGTAACATTTTCTGAGATTTGCTTTCCTAATTATTAAATAACACAATTGTTTTTCACTCAAACCTATACCTATACACCACTAGTTAGCGTGACGGCTGCTGGACAAGACTTTGTTCAATTTGTTCTTAGAGTGTTAGATTTAGGGGTTTAAGTTAGGGTTAGGGTAGTGGCAGATGATAAGCTTTACGGAGGAAAGTAGATGTGCGGAAACATCACCACTACTTATACAATATAAATCTTGTCATCTGCCACTACCCTAACCCCTAACTCTAACCCTAACCTTAATCCTAACCCTAAGAAATTGAGCAAATTCTCAGCATGCCAATGTAGGGCCACCTAATGTCCATTTTTTAGGTTTTATGATATAGCTATTTTGGCAGCTCATCTATAAACTCTACCTATATAATGTGCATAATCCTGGAGAAATGTTATCTATAACTAAATCACATATCTTATCAGTAACATAAAAGGAATATTTTCTGTTTCTATTACTAATCTATTTCCTGTAAACCTAAACCGTAATATTTGAGTATTAGTATACTGTATACCATGGCAGCAATGTTAGTCTGTTCTGCAACACCCTTAAACTAGTAATTAATTACTATAATAAGTGAGAACATTTTCATTACAAAGAACCACATAGCTTTGTTTCATTTGTGTCTATAAAAACCGGAACCACCCATTGGTTACAGCTTTGTATGGTTTCTCCCACTTTTTCTTTTTATACCATTGATGGAAAGAAAGAACCTGTCAACAACAGAGCAGATAATTAATATGTTATGCCAGTTTAATTTATTAGTATGGAAGATCTGTCCAAGCTGTAGTTATCATTGGTCTAACTATATGAGATATTTGAATGAGTTAATTCAATATAAGAAACAAAATATGAACAAATGCATGAAAGCATAGTGTATACCAATGCAAGAATTTACTGCGCTAAGAGAATGATCTTTAGACTGTTATTTAGCAAAATCCTCTAGGGATCATGTAAAATTTTTGCTGGAATTTTTTGTACAACAGTCCGTACATTATGTAAAGAGCATAAATAAAAGTTGTATGAGATGTTATCATAAACGCCTATGCTAATAAACATCAGGTCATGAAGAGTGTGTCACACCAACTGGGAACTATATTCATTTTTATGACAGATTGTTGAGAGGCAGTCATTACTTATGCTGAAAGGCTGCACAAAATTTATGACATTATTTCTTTTTGTAGGCAACTAAACTAACAGAAAGGAGACAGGCCAATAACCCTGTCAGATTATATATGTCTAAAGTAGAGTGCTTTAAAATGATCCTATGGCATTTTCCATGCACATATGTATTTGCTTGTGTTTCAATATACATGGTACAATGAACTGGATGCTTAACTACAAGTGTATACAATGTTGCTGTTTGGTCTTGACAGCAATGCTGTATCATATGATTAGAGTCAAGTAATGCCTCTTAAAGATTGAAATGAGTTTAGCAAAAATCTACATTGTGAAAAATGAGTGGTAACAATTAAATACTAGTTAGCGCAATCATGCTATGAAGTCAGTTTTTGCATGCAAGATAAGTACTGCATATTTCAACACAACATCTGCTAAATGTGTGTGAGACCTTATGAGGGGCTGATGACTTTAGGATTGCTAAAGTACTGGTTAAAAATAATATCCGGTATTTGTAATTTGTCATATCTACTGTATAAGTAAAAGTAGAGACAAGAACACCCAATTTGCTATCAAGATTCTCCTCCCAACAAATTGAATCATAGCTCAAGACATGGAATGCACCAGTGTCTTAAAATGTACACTTTTATTTGAATTTTACATATAAAACAGTTTAAAAAAAAAACTAAAAACAGTGATTCAAAATGGAAAACAAGAGTATCAATGCTTTATATGACACAATAGTAAAGCTTTTAGTAATTCCTTATGCTTCAACAGTATTTGATATTATATCTACAGGTATATACCATAATCAATCACATCAGATCTTTAACCCATATATATATATATATATATATATATATATATATATATATATATATATATATATACAGCAATAGGGGTATTTACTCATCAATTTCATTTAAAGAATAAAAGTTGAACAATCCATATAATACAAAGTGATATTAACGTGACCAAGTGATCAATTGATAGAGGTACCACTAGCAACTTGACCATTCAAAATGACGGCATGATGTAGTGTTATACATTTTTTTGTGTGTCTATTTATGTACTATCTCTATGTGTAAAATACATATTTCTGTACTTTTGTTTGTTTTTTCCAAATGTATAACAAATATGGTAGAATTCCTGAAACCAATAAAAGATTTTTTTTTTCAATATAATTAGTATGTTTTTCTCTCAGCCAATAATGAACAATATCTTCATATGAAACTGCAAACATGTTTATTTTTTTAATATACATGAAGATCATAACATTGTACAACCCATATTTTTACATGTCATCTTACAATTTGAATAATTCAGTAAACCCATAAAAATATAATATTTTTTATTACATGCTATTTTGCTATGCTTTTCACTACTCAAAAAATGAATATATTCTTTTAAAAGTGCAAACATTTTTTTTGAATATATATGAATATCATAACAATGTACACCAAATATTTTTATGTCATATCACTTTTTTTATGCAATAAGAATAAACATTGTTTATATGCTAAATCAATAAATTATAATTTACACATGTAGAAATATCATGAAATCACAAACATATTAACACATTTAAATTTATATATATTCACAAATGTTGTCAATTCCACATAGTATCTATATATACAGTCAATTTGCAACTTTTTTTTAACCTTACAGAACCTCATAATATACAATATTTTTAGTAAATATTCTACCAACATCTAATAGCTCATCTTGACTTTCTGTTTTTTTGACAAAATTTAATTTCTGATGGATGTTTGCATCTTGAAAATGCCACATAGAGTTGCCCATGGGCAAATACTGGTTCCTCTAAAAACAGACCAACAGACTTAAAAGTTTGCCTTTGTGATTTATTGATGGTCATGGCAAACACCATTATGATTGGAAATTGTCTCCTTTGAAGGACAAAAGGCAAACTACTCTCACTTGGAGCGAAATCTATTCTTGGTATGAAAACTCCTTCACCTTTATGGGTACCATTTAGAATTTCAGCATGTATGAAATGCTTTCTTAAATCCTGAACAATTAATCTGGTTCCATTACAAAGTCCTTTTTTTTGCGTTCATATTCCGCAGTAACATGACAATTGCCCCTTTTTTTCAGCTGCAAATTATGTGGTGGCATTCCAGATGGAGTTAATTAATTTATAAATACAGTTGCAAAATTTGTCTCACTCTGTTTATCAACAGCAAATACAGAATCTGCACTGTAAAAGTTTTTTTTTGTTCCATCCATTAATTCTAAAATGTCATTATTCAGAAGCAATGCATCATTATTTATCCATGTTAATATTACTTTGTGTGCAAGCTCTGAGTATTCATTGTTAATTATTCCATTTTGAATATAGCTGATATTAGTAAATCTTAACAAATCATTGCAGATGGAATTTCCACCATATCCTCAGGTAAATTACTTATTACCTCTGTTTTGCCTTCGCCAATTTTAATTAACCACTCATTGAATTAATTTTGGCCTTCTGATCTCATATTTTTTTCTAATTTAAGATGTGTAAATATTTTCCGTAGTGGACTTGACTGTATACATGTTTCCACAATGTCTGTCCGATTTCCATGGACAACAACAGGAAAGGTTTGCTTAAAATCTCGACCTAACAACATTACCTTTTCCCCAAAAGGCAAATCATTGGCCATGACTTCACGTAACAAACAATCAACACAGTGCAGAGCATGGCATGACATCATTGTTGCCTCATCTATTATAATTAATTTTTTTATTTTTTATTTTTTTATATTTCATTCTAATATCCGACATTGAAGTTTAAATCCACTATGTACAGTTCTACCACCTTCCAACAAAAGGAAGTACTAAGGGAGTTACTATTTCACCTTGACCTCAAATTAAACTCATCAATAAATTAAATAGATAGGTTTTACCAATCGTCCAGGTCCATCAAGATAGAAATAACAAACCTTGAGTATTTCATCATCTATCGCTTGTTGTATGGCTTTAAATGCTTCTAATTGCAATCTAAATTGAACAACTTTATCCACGATAAAGAAAGACCTCTTGAAATTCCATAAATGCTTTTAATATTGCAATGGACTCACTGTAACGTTTCAAAAAGTCTTCACACATTTTTAATTTAAATGTGTTCCACAAAGATAATGCATTACAAAATATACAAATGAATGCAAACTGTTTGTTCATCTGTTGTGGCATTTGACATAGTGCTGCTCCTTATAGATATCTTTCCCATTCTGTATCATCGCAAAGGAAGGTTAAATTTATCATAAACTATGTCACTAAAAGTTCTCAACTGTTCAAAACTTTGTGCACCAGGAACATTTAAAAGGACCAAAAGCAAGCAGAAACGTTCTCTTGGACTAACAGTAAAAATTTGTGGAATAATTTTATTACCACTCCTTTTTTGTTTTCACAATAGCACATTAATGAAAACATAATGATATGGAATCTCAATGTATAAGCATTCCCTTGCCTCACTGTCTTTACAATTTAATGTAAACCAAGCAGTAAGTGTAATTTCTCAATGTTCATTTTGTTCAAGAGTATTTATTTCATTGCCAGCATTAAAATAAACTAAGTGTCTTTGTGGCAAATGAACAGCTAATTGATAAACTGCATGTGACCGATCATGCATTTCAAATTTCAGAAAGCGCCACATTGCTTCTGGAGCACTTACATAGCGAGCATCTACATGACATGAAAGTTTATCATGTACAATCTCATTGTCTTCTTGGTTTGGGCCACTTGGCACCGCAATGGTTGCTGCACTGTATCCTTTATAAATACATTTGTACACATATTTAATTGATTTTATAAAAGTGCAAGCTTCCACATTTATGTGTGCATTCTACTTCATCAGCAAATGTGGATTATATGGGACAACATATCTGTTCTCTACATGTTCCCCCCGAATAATTGCAGTTTGACCTTCTCTTCTTTGATACAACGGATATCCATCACAATTTGCAAAAGTTCTTTAGGGAAATATTTTGTGCATTTATTATTTTCCATAAATGGTGACTGCAGATTTATATCTCCACATGGTCCATGAATCATGCGATGTGTTACAATGTCATTTAGTGTTGCATGTTTTTGTGGATCTGTTAATTCAGCAATAATAACTGAATCCACTGCAGTATTTAGTTTATCTCTTTCTTGAAGGATTAAAAGAATATGTGCATGTGGAAGGCCTTTTTTTGAAATTACATAGTATACACACTTCCCTAATAAATTACTGATGGTTATGTAATGTATTAATGCTGATAGTTTAATTTTGAAGATGCTAAATCTGGTCTATCAGAAGCAGTTTCTACAGTTTTCAAATTATCAACAATCTCTGACCATTGTGGATTACATGTAAATGTAATAAATAAATCTGGTTTCCCAAATTTAGTAATAGTAGCCATCACATCATTGTATCTTTCTCTCATATTTTGAGCTGATCCTTGGAAAGAAGATGGCAAAATGATGGCTCGGCCAGCTGGGAGTTTTCTGTTTGTAGCAACTTCAGCTACATAATCCATAAATCCACAATACTGTTCAACACATAGTTTATTTTGTTGATATTTTATAGAATTTAAATTATTTGCTTCTACTTGCAGATATGAATCAAAAATTCATTGTTGTGTCAGTTTTCCACCAGAGAAAACGGGATTAAATTCATCACGAATAGCAGTTTGAGCCACTTTAAATTCAAGCATTGAAATATTATTTTTGACACGTAATTTACTATTTGGATAACTGTCAAGTATTAATTTTGGTTGCCATCCTGCTCTACCATTGGGATACATATTGGATATGTCATTGGACCAAAATTAGTACTTAAGATATTTATGTTAATGAGAGGTTGCTCTTGATTTCTTGGATATATTCTAATATCTTGCTGAAATGGTGGTTCCCCCTCATCATTTTGAAACACCATTGCAACCTCATTAAATGTTGGTAAGTTATAACAACGTTTATCACAATGGCGATCTCTTCTAAGAACCATATTGACTCATGGGATCGGCAACTGATTTGGTCTAACATTAATCTGTTGTTCACGTTCTACTTCTGACAATTTTTTATAAGCTTGAGTATATGGGGTTTTGGCCATAATGTTATCAAGCTTTTTAAAAACAGTGGCTAAGCATTTTTTATTTCCTGAAAGCTTCATACATTGTTCAACAGCTTCCATTGTATCTGGTGTATAGTTGAGCAAATTGTCTTTGCTCTCCTTCTTCTGGTTGTAAATGTGAAGTACGGTGGTAAATTTGGCCTTGTACTTTAAAGCAGTAAGGGCCATGGCCTGGCACATTAGCAGCTAATTTTGCACCCATAGAAGCAAAAGAAATGGCACTATTATAAGATTGTATGTTTTGTTTGAAATTATTATAATTTTTAAAAGTTGGGTCACTCATACTTTTTAAATATGCTGGGAATTCATTTCTTTCTGGAAGTTTTACCTTTCCTTTCTTACAACAACTAATGAATTCCCCATCTCTCGGTTTTTCCTGTTGAAAATTATAAGCCCTACAAAACTAACAAACAACATTCAGCATACCACAATCGTGAGACTCTACTGTTACAGATGTAAAAAATGGACTATCCTGACAACATATCTCAATATAACTATCTATATCCACATTACTATTGTTACCATATTGTTCCCATGCCTCTTTATCAGTTTTTTTTTATTTGTAGCTCTCTGTCGTTGCGATGTAACTGACCAGATATCTTTCTTTTCTTTAAAATTTTCTTACCTTCTTCTTCTCTCAACCTTTTCAGAGTTTCCGGCTACTGTCGATCTTTACATCTTTGTTTGCATAGTTACATAGTTACATAGTTACATAGTAATTTAGGTTGAAAAAAGACTTTAGTCCATCAAGTTCAACTTTTTTAGATCTCCTCTGATCTGCAATACGCAGATTTATTGTTAATTGATCCAGAGGAAGGCAAACAGAAAAAAAATAACAGTGAAACGTTGCCATTGGTCTCAACAGGGAAAAAAATATAAAATTCCTTCCTGACCCCAGATACTGTCGATCGGATTCATCCCTGGATCAATACTCCCGCTCTATTTATCCAGGATAGCCTTTAATGCCCTTTTTATTTAAATATATGTCCAATCCCTTTTTAAAGTTACCTATCGAATCCGCTGTCACCACCTCCTTTGGTAGAGAATTCTACAGATTAACCACCCTTACTGTGAAGAACCCTTTTCTTTCTTTAAGGTGATTCATCCCACCATGTTTCAGTAATATTAAATCCCATTTCTCATTAACTGCTAATAATTCAAACTCTCCCATTTTTCCTGGCAAGCTTCTGGCATTAGCAAGCATACACCTTATGTTATGGGTCTGTAGTTCTGAAGTGCCTGCCAGTGTACTTGAGTTACTTAGCAATATCTCCCTATTGACTGTACTAACCCTCCCCCATCTCCTCTCCCATGACTAGTTAGTAAGTTCCTTACCCTCTACACTTACTACCCCATTACTTCTATCTCGTCCCTCCCCCACACCTACTAGTTTAAAAACTCCCCCAGCCATTCTACCATCCTATCCCCTAGCACAAAAGCTCCCTCATCATTAAGGTGCAATCCATCCCTGCTATAGAGATTGTAACCAAGTGAGAAGTCAGCCCAGTGCTCTAAAACCCAAACCCCTCCTTAATGCATCACATTTTTAGTCAAGCATTAACCTCCCTAAGCTCTTTCTGCCTCCCTGGGCTAACACGTTGCACTGGTAGTATCTCAGAAAATACTACATTGGAGGTCCTTGCCTTCAGCTTTTTGCCTAGTTCTATGAAATCATTCTTTAGGACACTCCATCTTCCACTAACTTTGTCATTGGTACCAATATGTACCAAGACCGCCGGTTCATTTCCAGACCCTCAGTAATTTGTCTTCCTGATCCAAAACATGCTGAACACAAGCACCCGGGAGACGGCAAACTGTTTGATTCTGGGACAAATCACCCTGTCTACCTTCCTAATAACAGAATCCCCAACCACCAGAACCTGCCTGTTGCTCTGACTATTCTTCCCTCCCACTCTTCCCGTAGAACTGTTCTCCCGACTGTTAAAGGGAACAGCTCTGGCATTGCCATTCCTGAATGGACATCCCCAACAGTTTCACTCAATCTGTTCCCCCTGCTTCCCCTTGTAACTGTAACCCAGCTATCTCCCTGGACATCCTTACTAGCCCCAGCTGCACCCTCCATGCTAGGCCCAGCTAAACTGTCCTCCGTGAGCACCAATCCCCTCTCCAGTGGAGCAATAACACTAAGTGCTGCAATTCTCCTCTCCAATTCTCCAATTTGAGTTTCACACCTGTCAGAGAGGATCATCTGTTCCAGTAATGCATACATTTGACAGGATGTACACTGAGTGAGGTTGCCACTGGACTGACTCATAATTACCGTGGGTAAAAAAATTGTATAAAGCACTACAATGTTCTCCCCCTTTGCACTCCCTCCTTATATTTAAACTCCTAAACTTATACTAGAACTGCCCTTATGCTAGAAGTGTTCGCACCTTCTCCTGTTTTTATTAGCTTCTTACCACTCACCTGCCCAATACATAACCACAATGTTATTGGCACATTGCCTCCCGATTCAGTATTCCTACGTCATCAGCATGGGACAGACATCACATCCGGACTGGAAGCATGCGTTTCGTGTACAGTTTCTTCCCATTGATTAGACATTTAAGTTTGATGACTATAATTATATATGTTGGACCTTATTCAGGTGTCACCAAGCACCACATCAATCTGTCAGGTAAAATAAGAGAATAGAGAATAGATATATACAAATTTTGTGTACAGTCATTGGTTTAGTTCAGATGTGGCTTTTTCAATTATCAATACCAACTCCAAATAGATGGTTTTAGTTATGTATTCAATTTTTGTAGGTGTGTGATAGGCCTTTAGTTTTTGCTATTTTAAGCATTAAGATAATTTGTTATAATCAAGTTTTTCCATGGGATCTACTCCACCATACGTGCTTAGTTTACCTTGCATTTCTGCTTGTGCTGTATCATTAAAGTCCATGTTATGTTTACAGCTGCCTCTATGCTCATTTGCTGAATCTTTCAATAAATAAATGAAACAAAACAAATACAAATAAAATTCAATCATCTGTATAGGACAACATTTTAAATCTGTCGCTGTCTCTGTTTATTTATTCAGGGCATGCTATGAAAAGCATCCAAAGCTTGTAAGGATGATAAACACTGATGAAATTAATTTGACCACCCAGCGTAAATAATTTGCTACAAACTAGAAAACTGAAAACCGTAATGTGTCTGAGAGCTGCCTGCGTGAAGATGAAGCTGACGAGGAGTTTTAGCCTTCAAGATGAATATATTTTATAATAGGAATAGTAAGACTATCAACTGTGTCTTGCTGTTAATGCTGAATAAATATTAGTTTCCTGGTCCCTTTCACCAATATAAACCAGCTATATTATTCTGTCCAAGGGTGTCAGGTAAATAATTGGAATTATGTCCTATGGCTATTGTTTTTAAAGGTATTAACACATGCTTCTTATTGTTACGTTTTTCAACATTCAATGTGATATTTTTTCCCTGGTGCTTGTATAGATTTAGTAATTAAAAATGTCATAGATTTATGAAGAATGTTACTGTATAGCAGATATAATACAGTAACCTTAAAAGATCAGTGTACTGAAGTTACAAGTAAGGCACATGTTTCTTTGTTGTGTATGGGGTATTAAAACAATATCCAATTTAAAATAAATACAAGTTAATGTTTTCTTAGCTTTTAAACTGTGTTTTCTCCTCTAGCAGAGCTCTATATCTTTTCCTACCTGTGTCTATCAGGGGTGTGATCAGCTCTTCCTATGTGCTGGACTAAAAATAGTCTATCCAGTCTAGGTTCTTCTTCAGACTGAGCATGCTGGGTAAAGGGGTTGGGGCTATGATGGGTCATGCACTCACTGACCAGATCATGTGGGGCAACTGCAAGAATGTTGCAATAGAGCAGTTACCTCTCTGTAGGCAGTGTGGGTGGAGCTAACATAATGGTGCAGGGCCACTGACATCAGCCCAGCTTGCTTCCAAGCTTCATAATAGTCCAGTACACAGGAAGAACTTGCCATTTCCCTGAAACCACAGAGAGCATGAGGAAGGCAGCTGTTTGAGGGGAAAACTGACAGTTTAAATAAAAGTTGACATTTTTTCTTAGCTTTTATTTTAAATTGCATATTATTTTCAATAGCCTAACCCAGCAAATATATATGAGTTTACTTGAAAATGACCTGGTTCTTTAATGCTAAAATGCAGCTGCAGCTCTGGATGATGACATTGCAGTGGTAGAGCTAGTGAATGGAGGGCCTGGGTGCAAATTTTTTTTATATTTTCACTACTGGCTCTTTCACTAAAGAATCATGTCCCCTGCCATTTACCAATGTACCTAGTAGCTGGCAGTATTTACATAGAAAATTGTAAGATACATTTTTCTTAACTTTTATCATTAATTCTAAAATTCTCAATTTTACAGTATATATAAGTGTTTAATATTTTCTGTGCTCTTATGACTATAAGTAACTATGGATATTTGTGAAATTCACTAAACATGAATAAGATGAATACTCTTCTTGTGCAATTCTCTATACTAACAAAGCAAGGCTCTTTTTAAAGAAATCGCTGAAGTCCTTTCAGTGTGAGAATCACACAGACTTGAGTTTGATTACATGGGTCCCACCAGGCTATCCCCGTAGCTATGGTAATTCTTATGTAAATATATACTTAAATTATCTTGTAAGAACTTACTGATGACTAGGGTATTTGACATGCAAAGGAAATATTGTATAATACTTGCTAGGGTCCTTACAATTACACTTAAGAAGGTGTGTGAAGTTAAGTCAGTGCCCAGAAACACAAATATTCTAACACCGTCCAAATAGCTGTGTTTCCCACTCAAACATTGACACATTAATTTGGGTTATCATAACATATGTTAATTTCTAATTAATTACATTTCTTCTGTTGTGCTTAATGATGTGTAGGCTTCAATTTTATTGTTAGTGTCATGAAAAAATGCTTCTTTGGGCTATTTTTGTTTCTTCTACTAGTACAGGCGTAGCTCCTTAAAACCCTTCCCAGAACACTTATGAGGCTCTTAGCTGCTCTTGCAGGAGGGTGAATTTACATGTAAAGATTTGTTTTATTGCGAGCACTGGCAGAGCCTAACGAGAACACTAAAGACTTTCAGTAAGCCCTTACAGGAGCCACGTAAATAACACTTTAGGTAAAATCTCCAACAAGGGGCTCTGTTCTATTAGAAGCACATGTCTCAACATGTAAATTTTACTGCGGGTGTTTTTTTTTTTCTAAATGTTTAAATGTATTCTATTGACTCAAGATCGCAATTTACCTCCTTAAGCCTAAAATTGTAAACCCTTGCTTTTTAAATATGATTTCAGAGGGAGTGATCATATGATCTGACAATATTTAAGCAGGTCTGCAATTACTTCTCAGTCTCAGCCAATAGTAAATGAGATCATGACATCAGTAAAACATGGAAGTTAGACGTAACATACAATCAGATTTTAAAACTTAATTAGTGCCAATAAGTAATATTTGCAGATAAGGCTCGCAATCAAGCAATCTATAAAATAGTTACATAGTTACATAGTAATTAAGGTTGAAAAAAGACTTTCAGTCCATCAAGTTCAGCCTTTTAAGATCTCCTCTGATCTGCAATATGAGGATTAGTTATTAATTAATTAGTTGTTAATTGTTAATTAATTATTAAACAACTATTCATTTATTTATTTTTTATTATTAATTAATCCAGGGGAAGGCAAACAGAAAAAAAAACAAGTGAAACTTAGCCTATTGTCTCAAAGAGAAAAAAAAATGAATCCCTTCCTGACTCCAGATACTAGCGATCGAATTTCTCCCTGGATCAATACACTCTCTCTAATTATCCAGGATAACCCTGAATTCCCTTCTTAATTAGAAATAAACCCAGTCCCCTTTTAAAGTTATCTATCAAATCCGCTTGTCACCACCTTCACTGGTAGAGAATTCCACAGATTAACCACCCTTACTGTGTAGAACCCTTTTCTTTCTTTAAGGTGAAATCGTTTTACTTCTAACCTCAAGGGGTGTCCTCTTGTCTGTTGGTACAAAAAGCTCCCTTGACAATCCTTTATACTGACACTGGATGTACTTATATAATGTAATCATATCTCCTCTTAGATGCCTTTTTCTAGAGAAAATAAGCTTAATTTGTTTAGTCTTTTTTCATAACTTTTCCTCCTTTGCTTCCTGTCTTTTAGCCAGCTCTCAATCCATGAGCAGATATTTACTGCAATTCCTGTATCTCTTAGTTTGCACAATAGTCTCCCATGTGACACTGTATCAAAAGACTTTGCAAAATCCAAATAGACTACATCCACTGAGTTGCCTTGATCCAAGTTCCAACCAACATCCTCATAGAAACTAATTAGATTTGTTTGACATGACCTATCCCACATAAATCCATGTTGACTCCTACTTATAATCCTGTTCACATAGACATATTCTTGTATATTATCCCTTATTAGCCCTTCTAAAAGCTTTCCCACAACAGAAGTGATGCTCACTGGTCTATAATTCCCCGGATTTGCTCTTGCTCCCTTTTTAAATATAGGCAGCACATCTGCTTTTCTCCAGTCATCTGATAGAGACCCTGTGTTAAGTGAATCTTGAAAAATTTTATATAATGTTTTGGCTTTTACAGAACCCAGTTCCCTCAGTACCCTTGGATGTATTCCATCAGGACCTGGGGCTTTATTAACATTTATTTTTTCCAACCTCTTTTGGATTTCTTCTTGTGTTAACCAGTTATTTGGTGAAGGTTGTGTATCCCCATTATGTTGCAGTGTCCCAACCACTGGTACATACCTTGTGTATACCGAAGAAAAGAACCTATTTAGCTCTGGACCATCTGCCTTTTCCTGGTCACTAATTTTCAGACGGCCTGTGTCACATTGTAATGTTCCTATTGCTTCCTTCCTCGCAATCTTCCCATTAATATACTTAAAAAACATTTTAGGGTTAGTCTTACTCTCTTTTGCAAATAATTTTTCATTTTCTATTTTAGCCACTACTGGCATGTTTCCGTCTTCTCTTAAACATGCCATAGTTATTCCCACCCTCAAAAAACCCTCATCTGATCGGGGGGCACTTGGGAAACAAAGTTTTCCAATAAGCTGGGTCAGATTAACCGCTTACTGACGAAAAGGAGCTTGGTAGACGCCTGGAGGGGCCTAAATCCAGATGGTAGGGAATACACCTATTATTCGCCCACGCATGCCACCTATTAAAGGATATTTATGTTTCTGGTGGACTCCCTTCTCTTTGATAGTATCTGGGAATCTGACATTGCCCCCTGCCCCTGGTCTGACCATGCTATAGTGGCCGTCAAAATAACTTTGGGACCTAATATAGCCCCGCTTAGGAACTGGAGGATTAACGAGCACCTGATGTCCGACCCCAATACCTTAACAACACTGGCGGAGGATATTAAACGGTATTTTGAATTAAATGACTTGCCTGAGACGGGGACCGGGTGTCTCTGGGTAGCCCATAAGGCTTTTATAAGAGGCTCCTGTATCAAACTCACTGCTTAGCACCGTAAATCCCTCAAACAAAAGGAGGAGTAACTGACGGCTTCTCTCAACAACTTAGAAAAACATAATCAGCATCGCCCAAATCGGAAGTTACGTAATCAAATTGATAAAGTCAGGCTAGAACTAGATGGGGAATTATCATACCATATGGAGAAAGCAATGAGGAAAACAAGACATCTATATTATTGGAAAGCCAATAAACCGGACAGGATGCTAGCCAGGAGACTAAAATCTAAAGAATTTCAATCTAGGGTTACCAAGATTAGAAAAGCTGACGGCAAGGTCACCTGTAGCCCGAGGGACATACAAAGGGAGTTCCAGTACTTCTATCAGCAGATATATACATCACGAACGCAGATTGAAGGACGGAACCTTGACTCCTTTTTAGGAGCCTTAGATCTCCCCTCGATTACGGAGCAGCAACTATCTAATCTAAATCTATATATTTCTCCGGTAGAAGTGAGAACAGCCATCCAGAGTCTCAAAATAGGTAAATCCCCATGGCCGGATGGGTTCACAGACCTATACTATAGGAAATTTGAAACCTTACTAAACCATTATCTCACATCTCTCTTTAATGCAATCCTGAAGGGGGAAAGTATGCCCCCAGAGTTAAATCAGGCGGATCTAGTGGTGTTCCCTAAAGAGGGTAGGGATAATCTGGAGCAAAGAACCCATATCCAAAGGCCCATATCCTTACTGAATGGGGACATCAAATTGCTGGCTAAGATTATGGCAATGTGGATCTCCAGATTCTTACCAGAGATCATACATAAGGATCAGGCAGGTTTTGTACCTCATAGGCAGGCTGGGGACAATGTCAGGCGTACCAAAAAATATCCAATATCTAGCTCACAAAATGAGCTCCATGATGTGCTTACTGGTCCTGGACATTGAGAAAGCCTTTGACACGGTTGAGTGGCCATATCTGTTTAAGGTACTTGACAGGTTTGGTTTCAAGGGTCGTTTTGTTACTCTACTTAGAACATATTATGAATCTCCACTAGCTATCCTGAAGTTACCGGGGGAGCATAGAGCCTAGATTCGAATACAAAGGGGAACGAGACAGGGATGCCCACTCTCGCCCCTATTATTTGCCTTTGCTGTTGAGCCGCTGGCACAACTCATTAGATCAGATACAGAAATTCAAGGGTTTCAAGTGGGTTTACAGCAATATAAATGCTCTTTTTTTGCTGACGACATCTTATGTACTCTAACAAAGCCCGGGTCCTCCATACCGGCACTTATGTCGGCTCTTGAGAAGTTTGGCAAATTATCGGGGCTTAAGCTGAACTTGGGGAAGTCAGAGGCTCTAAGCCTGGGCATGAAGCAGACTGATATAGAACTCTTGAAGTCTAAATATATTTTTACATGGCCTGCCAGACATATAACATATTTGGGGGTTAATATTACACCCAAACTATCGGACTTGTACAGGGCAAATTATCCCCTATGTATAAAAGACTGAATGAGGATCTGTTGAGATGGAGGAAGTACCCACTCTCGTGGACCGGTCGTATAGCAGCAATTAAAATAAACATATTACCAAAGATCTTATACCTTTTTAGAATGCTTCCAGTGCCAATTTCCTTTAGAGAGCTAGCTTGGTTCCAAACTAATATCTTTAAATACATATGGAGAAACAAGAATCCTCGCATATCCCGGAAAATAATGTTTAGGCATAAAAAGGAGGGGGATGGGGGGGGGGGCTGTCATGCCCCAATTTGCGGGACTATTTTAAGGCGACACAACTATCTCAACTACCACTAGCACACTCAGTCAAACACCAGCCAGGTTGGGTATTCCTAGAACAGCAACAAATGCACCCTCATAGCTGGGAGACATTAATATGGGTACCTGAAGGGATGAGCCCTATTAAATCTCACCAGAATCCTATAATAAACTTGACAATAACCTCTTGGAGGTGGGCTAGGTTTAGGAATAGGCTAGACGTAGGTGCATCCCCTCTAGTGTCAGTTCTCTCCTCCCCTGACATTTTGGCAAATATGAGTATGGCATCAAGGCACTGGTGGATCTCTAGGGGTTTTGGTATACGGAAGGTCACCTGATGACTTTTGAGCAATTCAATAAAAAATGTGCCCTCCCCTCTAAAGAGTTTTACAATTATCTGAATGTAAAAAGCTGGGTTAGTGGGTTGCTAAAAAGATTTGAGCCTCTGAAATCTTCCTGGTTCTCTGTAACATGTAAGACCCTTCCACTTGCTAGAGGAATAATAGGCTCTTTATATGATATATTTTCAGAAGCCAAACATACAGAGAAGCCAACATTGATCTGTAGGTGGGAGAGAGAGCTTGGGGAGGAATGGGAATGGAAAAAATGGCAAAAATCGTTCTTGAATTTAAGCAAGGTAACCTTTAATTACACACATCTAGAAACATCAATCAAAATCCTAAAGATGGTTTATTGCACCCCTGACAAGCTCCAGAAATACGACCCCAGAGTAAGCAGTAGCTGTTTTAGGGGCTGCCAACAGATAGGGGTCCATCTCCATACTTGGTGGCTGTGTCCTGTGGTGCATAAACTGTGGGAGGACTTAGCACTATTCGCTGCGTCATTGTTTGGAACAACTTGGCAACCATGGAGTCCTGTTTGTTGGGGATTGAGCTTCCAAATTTATCAGTGAGTCGGAACAGGTTATTCCAGATAATGGCAGCTGCTGCTAAAGTGCACATTGCCAGCCAGTGGAAGTCGGGACCTTTAAATTTGCATGAAGTTATTAGGAGAATTAATTATATATCAATAAATGAGAAAACAACGTGCGCTATCTTAGACACAATACCACAATTCTATAAGATCTGGAACCCCTGGCTGGAATTGTCTCTTAGCACGCCATTGAGTTGAATTGATTGAGATGGCAAAATTATCAAAAATATAAATGTAAAGGTTAGGAAGTGTATGGCTAATAGATGTTGTTGAGCTAACAGATGTTGGTTTACGAAAATTGGAGACTCACTAGGTAAATTAGCCTTAATGCTAGATTAGACACTATTGAAAAGAAACTAGCCTTTAAGTGAAGAACTGCTAGGTTTGGAAGTTTACCTTTGATAATGAATCAGCTGTTTATGAGTACACAGTTGTATTTTGGTGCCTTAGCTCTCTTCCCTTTTCCCTTGTTATTCATTTATTTACTGTTTAATTGTATGTATCTTTGATTGTTGCACTTTTTATTTATCTATTTCTTATTTTTTTTGTTTTTGCTTATGTTTTCCTTTTTTCTTTCTCTTTTTTAAATGTTACAGTTATGGTTTCATAATAATAGAAAATATAAAATGGAAAGGGTATACTAAAGAACTGAACATAAGGCATTTATGTTATAGCAAGTCAAGAATGTAAAAACTAGCAATTGCTCTATTATGTTAGAACATTGTGTATACCTTTTAATAAAAAACTATTCAAAGAAAAAAAAAAAAACTCATGTGACATTGACATTGCATCTAACTACCGCCCTATCTCTCTGCTTCCCCTGGCTTCCAAACGGCTGCAGCGGCTCTTCTATAACCGCTTTACCAGCTTTATTTCCTCTAACTCCCTTCTTGACACCTTCCAATCCGCCTTTCGGCCCCAACACTCCACTGAAACAGCTCTCACTAAAGTCACCAATGACCTGCTTATCGCTAAGTCAAAAGGTCACTTCTCAATTCTTCTTCTTCTAGATCTCTCTGCTGCCTTTGACACTGTCGACCATCCACTTCTACTCCATATCCTATTCTCCCTCGGTATTCGAGACACTGCTCTCTCGTGGTTCTCCTCATACCTACAAAATCGATCATTCAGTATCTCCTTCTCTGACACCTCTTCTTCTTCTCAACCCCTGTCTGTTGGTGTACCCAAGGATCTGCCCTTGGCTCCCACCTCTTCTCCATCTACACTTCCTCACTTGGTACCCTCATAAACTCTTTTGGGCTTTATTATCATCTGTATGCACATGACACCCAAATCTACCTCTCCGCACCAGATCTATCCCCCTCTCTTCTAACAAACGTCTCCAACTGCCTCTCTAGTATATCCTCTTGGATGTCCACCCACCATCTCAAACTCAACATGTCTAAAACTGAACTCCTAATCTTCCCTCCCTCTCCCACAGCGTCAATTCCTCACATCACTGTCAACAAAGACATCATCACCCCCTCCTCCCAAGCCCGTTGCTTTGGAGTTCTACTGGGCCCCGCTCTGTCTTTCATCCTTCACATACAATCACTAACTAAAACTTGTCTTCTCCATCTAAAATCTTACACAAGAAAAATAAAATCCTTATACACTCTCTCATCATCTCTCGACTAGACTACTGCAACTCGCTTCTTGTTGGCCTACCTACCACCTTACTGTCTCCACTTCAATCCATTATAAATGCCTCTGCTAGACTCATCTTCCGTGCACAACGTTCAGAGTCGGCATCACCTCTCTGTCAATCACTCCACTGGCTTCCCTTAGACTCAAGAATACAATTTAAAATCATGACCCTAACTTACAAAGCCCTCAACAATAATGATCCCCCTTACATCTCTGCTCTCATCTCCAAATACTACCCCACCTGCCCTATTCGCTCTGCTAATGACCTTCTTCTTTTTACAAATCTTGTCACCTTCTCTCACTCCCGCCTCCTGGACTTTTTCTTGTGCTGCCCCATGTCTCTGGAACTCCTTGCCTCGCTCCATCAGATTATTCTCTTGCCTCAAAACACTTAAAACCTCACTTAAAACACATCTCTTTAAAGAAGCGTATCACCTTCCACCCTAACACACTTATCACCTCTGTCTCCCTCTTTTACCACTCACTATCCCTTAGATTGTAAGTCTGCGAGTTTCTATCCTAAGTAATTTGGGAATTCATAATGGACATTGGATTCCTAGCCCAAAGACAGGGCTCTCCTTCCTTTGCTAAATGCTAATCTGTATTTATCATTGTCTGAACCTAATTTATGTACAGCGCTATGGAATATGTCGGCACGTTATAACAAAACTATGATAATAATAATAATAATAGACAGTCTAATAGTCCTTTTACAAGCCTTGTTTTTCTTGATTTCCTTGTACTCTCATAAAGCAGTCTCTGTCCCTTGTTTGTATAATTTAAATGCCTGTTTTTTTACTCCGTATCTTGATCGTTAAATCACTGTTAAGCCACATTGGATGAGATTTACTCCTTTTACTTTTATTCCCACTTGGTAAGAGTTTTTGTTTGCCCCTTAAAATATTGTTTTTTTAATTCAATCTCAAATGAGACTGCATTGTTCTCACTGTTTCCCAACAGTTGCCCTATTTCAACATTTGATACTATAGTGATATTATTTGTGATAACTAAATCAAAGATAGCTTCATTTCTAGTAGGCTCTTGTACATCCTGGGCCAGATAATTATCCATGAGTGTAGTCAAGAACCTGCTCCTCTTAGCTGAACTGCTGGTCTCATTTACCCAGTTTATTTCAGGGTAATTAAAATCTCCCAATATTAGAACTTGCCCATGCTTAGCTGCATTTCCAATCTTTAAAAATAATTGTATTTCCTTACTATCAGCTATATTTGGGGGTTTATAGCATACTCCTACTAATATTCTTTTGGAATTTGCTGCTCCACTATTTAACTCTACCCACAAACATTCAACATTACAGCTAATTCCAACATAAATATCGTCTCTGACTATAGGCTTAAATTCAGGCTTAACATACAGACAAATCCCTCCTCCTCTTTTACCATTGCCCCTATCTTTCATAAATAGGTTATAACCATCCAAATTAACAGTCCAGTCATGAGATTCATCGCACCATGTTTCTGTAATGCCTATTAAATTCCATTTTTCATTAATTGCTAATAATTCTAACTCTACCATTTTTCCTGCCAAGCAAGCATCCACCTTATGTTATGAGTTTGTAGTTTGGTGGTGCCTGCCACTTTACTTGAGTTACTTAGTAATACCTCCCTATTGACTATACTACCCCTCCCCCATCTCCCCCCTCTGAGTTGTTAACTCATCCCTTATACCCTCTACACTTTCTACCCCAATACTTATATCTAGTCCCCCCCCCCCCCCACACACTAGTTTAAAAATGCATTAGATCATCTGTCTTAGTCTATGGGGGTTTCATGTATTAACCCCTGGAGTCCTGGGATCGATTTTACTCAGAAATAACAGTTAAAACTTAGATTTTTAAATTGCATATTTGTGTGTTTGGGACTGGTGTGCAAATAATTCTAATGTATTTCCATGCCTTTACCATATTCTGTGTTTAATAGCTGCTATGACTATAAGTGTTTGAAAAAGGCTTTGCAAGTCCTATTTAGTACTCGTAATATTTGTGATACTTTTTTTGCGGGTTAGACTTTATTTGCAAGCTAGAGCTGCGGGTCTAATAGAAAATCGTTTTTGTGTAGCTTTAATTATTTAGAGCTTATAATATTTGAGCTGTGCTTAAACAATGTTGTTCTAACCTGAAATTTGTGTCTTTGGCTGATTTGTAGTGATTGTGGGCGAGGAACTCTTAATCGGATTGAGAGTAGCTAATAGAATATGTGGCAAAAATAGTGTTTCAATATTTTAATGTTATGTATGTAGGTATACAGTATGTATAAAGAGAGAAAGATAACAGAACTGGCACCTGACAAGCTAAATTGGCACACCAGGGCTGAGAAAAATACATTTTTTGCAATATTCACTTGACCCTAGCATGACCCCCGCTGTATCCATACCGCACATTCCATATTATAGATAACTTAACATTCTTAAATAAATAAACATACATGAAACCAGTATGGGGTATCAATGTGCCACAGCATTTATTAAAATATTTTATACAAACTTATTAACCAAAAGAAGGGGGACCTGGTCATCAGCAGAAACCTCATGCCCTTGTGCACGCGCCTACTCATTGTTGTAACACGCCCATGAGATGGGGGGGGGGGAGCCTACTTTTTCTTGGCCACTCCCCTACCCGCCGCTGTAACAAACAACAAATAAATCCAATCATATACAACATATAACAATTCTTGATAACTCTCTTTTCTAACACTCTTTTTTAATGTTTTTAATTTTATCCTGTTATTTTTTTTAAATGATCCTTCTTTTTTTTTTTTGCATATCATATACACCATTCATGTTAACAATTTAAAAATAAAAAGAGAAACACACATCCTGATTTTAGATAATCCTGGGAGGGAGGGCAACCACCATGAAGTCCCCGCGGAATGGAAAGATGGCGCTGTTGCATGCTTGGATTGACACCTTCTAATTCTCTTCACAACATCCTAACATCACCATCAAACCTCTGACAAACCCAGACCTGCTGCCACAGTGGCAGCCCCAATTCGGAAAGAATGAGTGCCGAATTCAGCTGGAAACAACCCAAGACAAGACCTTAGAGAACTGAAACAGGGAAAGAGCCAAGCCATTGTTGTGTATTAGCTGGTAGTTGCTGGTACAGTCAACAGGGCAACATTCGGTATCAACCCTATTCAGGGTAATTTCCTGCCCTCTTGATCGGTCTTAGAACTTTTTCACCAGATCACCACACTTTCCCTGTGAAGGCTGACATCAACCAACTGTATGCCCCCAGAATCTAGTCTGCAAGCCGCAAACAGTTACGCCACTCTAAATGCTTTGAAAAAGCCTAGGGAAAAGGCAGTCTGGAAAAACAAGGTCTCATAAGTGAAGCTGCACACTGCGCCTAGCATCACCCCCAGCCGAAGCAACAGAGCAAATGTGATGGGGCACCTCTTATACTGAACATGTTTGTCTTTAAACATACCACCAATCACAATTTTTACCACAAGAACCTTTGTCAGGTCTTTTAGCCCGGTCTTTTAGCCCGGCCAACTTGAACATGAAAGCTACGGCCGCCACCTGATGTCCAACCGCTGCCTTTGAACTCCTGTCACTTTTGCATTTCAGCAAATACCAAAACAAGATGCCCGTCATCTTGTCCTTCATGTCAGCTCTACCAGCTAACTTCATCAATTCATTCCACTTCAACCAGACCTTTTTATACAAGTTCCAAGTAGCAGGTGCCAGTGATTTCTTTATTAAGAGCTCTTCTGGAAAACTATCGCCCCATTGCTCCACCTCAGGCACCAACCACTGAAGCACTCCCACTGGAAACGAGAAAGGGCATCAGCAATCCGATTCCTGCACCCTGGCATGTGTTTTGCCCTAAACAATATGTTCAACCGTATCCATGACCAAGTGTTGCAACAGACGTATGACTGGCACGGACGATGCTGTGGTATTGTTGATGGCATGCACCACCGCCATATTGTCGGTGAAGAAGACAATCTGGAGGTCCCTTAGCCTTTCAACCCATATGTGCAGTGCCACCACTATGGGAAATAACTCCAGGAAAGACAGTTTTTTTTTTTTTCAAACCTGCCTCCTCCCAGCTGATTGCCCCGGATGAGTCTGTACAGAGCTGTATATCATTGTTGGACAGCCCCTGTGGATAAATGAGCATTTTCCCATTGAAATCACTCAGAAACACCAACCAGACCCTGACATCATAGCGGCCAAAACATCAATGAAGTGATGAGGACGTTGTATGCCCATTGTTGCAAGCCTTCTTCTAAATAGTCTGCCCATGGGCATGATACAGCTTTCAAAATTCAGCTTGGCCAAGATGGATTGGAGCTGGCTGAGGGCTATAGTACATCTGCACGGAGTCTATCTAAATGCCCAAACAAGTCAACAACTTCGCTGGGCCTTCCATTTTTCATAAACCAATTGCGCTCATAATTCTTTTGGCATTGATTGGAACATGGCTAAAAAAAAACAACAGGTGTCATGGCCCACCAGGCCTACAAACAAGATGTTGTCTAGGTAGTGTACCATGCTAGAAAATCCTGACTCCTGACATGGTACCCATTGTCAAAACGTAGAATGCGCATGATATGGAACACCCCATTAGTAAACAGAGGTCCACATAGTACATTCCCTTGACAACAACCCAATAGGTGGTGACTACAGATATGAACTGGCAAAGGCGAAAAGCTGACTCCACATCCACCTTTGCCATCCATGCACCATGGCCTGCTAACCGTACAAAGGAAGCGTATGACACAGAAGAAAACTCCTTATCAATCCCGTCATTAACTGAGGCCCCCCTGGGCAAATACTCCTCCCAGTGCTTGGTGTGAGGGTGGGAGATCTGCCCCGCTTGCACTGCTCCGATAAGGCGGCATGTCCCATATTGGAGTCATGACATTCAACCAATAAAATAGTTGGCCTGGAAGCCATCCCTTGGTGGGAAATCCATATTTCCACCCAGCCATGCCACCATGGTGTGGTAGGCACTTCTAATTTCCTCTAGGTATACGAAGAGGGATGATCTCTGATTGGGGAATTTTTCCTCAATCACAAACGCCATGATGGAAAATGCCTGAAGCCAATTGTCAAAGGTCCTGGGGATGCACCTAATGAACCACCGCCTGACCTCCGAGGGATCGACGAAACGTGATAAAGAGAGAAGTGAGAAAATTTCTACGAATACCGTCAATACATTTCGACAAATTCCCAAAGCCATATCTCTTTCGTCTCCTGGGATAAGTGAGCCATGAGGTTATCCAGAGAGCAAACTGTAGTAGCCCTCATGGACAAGTCAGACCCCCCAAACGCCTCCTGGGACCTTACCGTGACTAGAGGGTCCACTATGCTGAGAGCCCCTGCAGGTGACCTGCGGCTACAGGATCTGAATGATCTCTACACCTCCTAGAAAGGCAAGAAGAACTATTACTATCCCGTCTATGCCTGCATGCAGGGGTCAAAATACCCTGCCCATCATCCTGCGAAGAATCGCTCTCTTCCATCACTAGTTCTTTTGAGAGGTCCCTCAAGTCCCCAAGTCCCATTCCACCATGGTCATGGTCCATCAAAATGAGACTGCCCACCGGTGCCAGCACAGTCTGCGGAATCTAACATTGTTTTGCAGTGTCACCTACGTGCATGTCAACCCCAGCATTTGGCATGACCGCTTTTTGTCTTTTTTCTGACAGAGCGAAAGAGAGTGAACTGTACCTTGAGGTAGCCTTCCTGGTCTTTGCTGGGCATGCTGCCCTGGTTACCTTGACCACTTCTGATTGGCTTACTTTCATCATCTCAATCATATTAACAGATGGCCTTGGAGCATACAACTCCTTCAAGGTCAGCTGTTTCCATTGCATCAATGATACTGCTGACCACTATTTAGTCTATGATATTCCCACCAAACAAAAGAACAACAAACCATAAAGGAGGAAGCAAGGGAATAGCCCAGAGAACAGGGACAACCTCAGCAGTAAGCTAGCAGGCCTAATACCATATATGCAGCCTCAATATGTGCAGAGGACAGACAATACAGAGACATGTAGGATAGAAACACACAATGAAAACACAAATACAGGATCCAACCACCACTATGTCCGGGTGTGGAATGCAAAGATGGTGCCACTGCGCACCAGACTACCCCACTAAGTCCCTCCCTGTGGTCGTCCACTCAATCAGAGGGCACCCAGGCTCTCCCGGATCATAGGACACTTCTGGCGATCCCAGGAGCCTGGGCCACCCTACATGTCCCTCATGATCCATTTGGGGCAAAACTAAAATAACAAGCAGACCAATTTGGGAGTACAATGGGCCACACCTTTATTAGATAACACATTACATTTTTAACAATGCCAATAAAGTGGGGTGACTTACATATTTCAACCAGAACGACTTACATATTTCAACCAGAACAGGTGATAAAAGCAGTAATAGGGTGAAGGTGATCGGACGCCTTGTATCCTGCTTAATCTCACCTTTAAACATTCCCTGCAATACGCGCTTAATAATAAAGTCTTTTGTCAGTTCATTTAGCCCAGCCAACTTAAACATGAAAGCCAGGGCCGCTACCTGACGACCGACTGATGCCACTGAATTACTATTCTCCTTGCACCGGATCAAGAACCACAACAGTATGTCTATGGTCTTTTCTTCCGTATCAGCTCCTCCAGCAACTGCAACCAAATCATTCCACCCGTTCCAAGCCTTTTTTATATGTATTCCAAGTTGCAGGAGCCAAAGATTGTCTTATCAGCCGAGCTATCTCTACGCTCCAAGTTCCCAAAGCTCCCGTGGAATACTTTCGCCTTGCTTCATTACCTCCGGTGCAAACAACCTGAAATGATCCTGAAAGTGAAAGAGGGCATCAGCAATCCCATTATTAAATCCTGGAACATGTTTTGCTCTACACCATATATTCAGGCAAAGGCAACCCAGTACCAGATGCTGAATCAGGCGTACTACCGATATTTAAGATGCTCTCGTATTGTTTATTGCATGAATGACTGCCATGTTGTATGTAAAGAAAACAATCTGTCGGTCTCTCCTGTCCTTACACCAAATGTGTTGTGCAACAACAATTCTAAAAATGGCCAGATTATTTGTAAGACCCGCAGAAATCCAGGACTCTGGCCACCTAGAAGCAAACAATCTCCTGGCGAAAAAAGCACCAACGCCGTTTGACCCTCTGAGATGGACAGCTTGCATGGGTGGATTACATTTTTTCCATTAAAGTCATCAAGAAAGGCAAGCAAGACCCTGACATCGTCCTTCCATGCGGATTAGACCTCTATAAAGTGATGTGGTCGTTTTATGCCCACTGTCGCCAGTGCGTAGTTTGACTTCTTCTTTGTTCCCAGCAACCCTACCATAGCGTTCTAGCCATTGTAGCATTGTGGACAGGGATACCGGAGTCGTGCCCTTTTGGAGAGGACTCATTGGCCTTGGCGTTGTCTCTTGTCCTACTGCATTTTGCCAGGGGATGCTCCCCTCCACATTTAAAGCAGGCATGTTTGAAACAGCAATTGGGAGCCCATTTGCATAAGCCTTCGTTGAAAGCATAGCAAGTCCTCCTTGCTGGGACCAATGTTGAGGTGAAGGTTCTAGCTCTGACCGAGTAGTTGCGAAAGGGCAGCATGGCACACATGGGGGTCATTTAGTTCAGCCAGTAGGCGACTGCTTTACCATGACATAGACGTCTGGAGGCAATGTACTGACGGAATTCCTCATCGTACCTCCAGAATGCCATAACGCTGTATGTCCTGTATGCATTCCAAATTTCCTTCCAGATACACAAACAACCCTGAGCGTTGCTCAGGAGGTTAGCCGCCAATAAAACAGGCCAGGATGGAAAAAGCCTGAAGCCAGTTATCGAATGTACGAGGAATATGCCTGAAACTTTTTCGCTTATCCTCCCTGCGATAACCTCTATGCATGGTGTTGGAAAATCTAGACAATGGGAGCGAGGAAAAGAGTTCTATGAACTCTCTTCGCATATGCACTCCTTAGGATCCTGATACAAGTGGGCCCTGGGTTGTCTAGGGGGCAAACTACTGTTGGGATTAGGAAACCATCTGATAACTTCAATGACTTTAGAAGGGTGGACGGTTGCACCAGAGGAGGGAGGAGATTCACCTGGTGAGGAATAGGAAATATGTTTAAGCCCCAACACGGGTAACATGGGTGGGATTTTCACTGTAAACCCAGTCTTTACAGGCAAGACCCGCCACCCATTCGCTAACCTCTGCCTCGGCAATGGAAAACCCCGCTGCAGCAACATGATCTCCGACTGCGATACCTCAATCTTTCTTTTGACTTAGGAAGGCAAGATTAATGGTTACTTGCTCGCCTCTGCATGTGCATAGGTGTCACGCAAACCTGCTCTTCATCAAGGAAAGACTGCTACTTTGGTTTGACTAGGGTGCAGGATGTCCATTAAACCAAAACCCCTAAGGTCCAGGTCTGCATTATTGGAAACCCTGTCTAATTCCTGTTCCTTTTGCCTCATTTGTACAACTAGGCTTGTACCGTTATCAGTGTGACATTAGGGATAACATGCTGTGGCCTAGCCAAGATGTCAGCTGTCACTGCCTTCTGCTTCCTATTGGTCAAGGAAAAAACAAGAGGGCTATACCTTAAGTTGGTCTTCCTAGCCCTGGCAGGGCGAGTATGCCTGGGTGAGGCAGCGGCAACTGGTGTATCCAGCCTCATATCTCTCTCTTAATCAGGCTCCTTTTTCTTCTGACTGTAGCCATGCTGCCGCTGAGCTCTGCACTGTTCGTACGTCGTCCCTTAAAGACAGCAACGTTAAGGTTACTTTCGGCATGCTGCTGTCCTGCAGCTTGGTTCGAGTGCAAAGCTGACTGAGCCGTATTAGAGCGCCTTGATTTTCTATTACCCTGTTACCCTTTGGGCATGGGTGTGAAGGGGTGTGAGTGGGCTTTGGGGGCACAAGCAGGCTAAGAGGTGGGTTATTAGGTGAAGGCTGGTGTACTAAACCCACACCTGTAGCGCCTAATAGCTCTGCTCTCCCAATAGAGAAAGGTGGTGGTTGCTGTGACTCCAAACCATCACCTACGGTGTCAGCCGGCCTCATGTTACCATCTCCTATGGGGCTGACAAAGCTTGGATCACACCGCAGTGCAGCACTATTAAAGGAGCCAAGTTCCCCATAACTGCCCAGGTCAGAAGCCTGGGCAGTTATAAGGGGGGATCTACCCCAAATGGATGCTGAGGTGCACCTAAACTATCCAACCACCTATCCACATGACAAAGGGCTCTAGAGCAGACCGAGGCCATTAGCTGTTCCAGTTTAGCTGCCTCAGGTGCATCCATAATTGGTGATGCAAAATAGAAAAAACTGTCTACCAAGAAAAATAAATGGGAAGAAGGAGTGAGGGAGAGGGGAGAAAAGAAGATAAGAAACAAAGATTAAATGAACAAAGCTGACAGGGCACAAAGAAAGAAAAGAAAAAAGACAAGCACAACATACAAACACACGCACAAATGCACACACACACAATACCCCTGCGAGGAGTTAACAAATATGCTACCTCGGGCATTCAGAGCACAGGTTCCTCACATCCAAACAATGGAATGGCCGGCAGCGTAATGCCTCTCCTGGCATAAGTGCCCCAAACGGGTGGAAGCTCCACCCACCACGTCCGGTCAGCCAATAAGGAGACCCAGGCTCCGCCGGGACCAGTGGGGCTTCCTTTGACCCAGGATGTCTGGGGCAGCCTCCGCGCTTTACAGAAATCAAAATGTATGTGTAATATTGGTGGTTTCCAGACATTTACCATAAGATGGTAAATCTTCCTTTTGACCAGGGTCCAGGTTCAGTTAGCTAAAGATTGGTCAAGACATGTCCAGGGGGCAGGCAGCAGGTGCAGAAGTCATGGTCAAAAGCAATCTAGCAGGAGGTAGACAAGATAATTGAGAAGACAAGCAACAGTCCATGACGGGCTGAGATAAAAAGGATGGCAGAATCACGTACGTCCACACTGCCTCTTTAATTCCTGCTCTGATTCATATCACAATTGAAGCAAACTGTGTCATCTTAGGGTGCTCACTGCCTGTTGCACCCTGTGCCTACACTTGGTAATGATGTATAGTAGATAAAGGATGAGCAGGGGTGACTTGAATACTCAGAACATGGTACTCAGAGATGTCAGTAGGCACAGAGAACCTTATAGCATAACTGAAAATAGACATGGTCCATCGTTCATACATTTTTAAGATACACAAATATTTGTTTTGGAAGCTTCATGAAAGAAGCTGTTAATGTAATTACATAACAGTAGTCCTATAAAAAGGGCTTAAAGGTATTAGACCCTACTAACTAAACTTGGACTAAGGGGAGATTTCTCACTAGTAAGTAAAAGCTTTGCAATTCTTAAGGCATTCTATAGTGCAAAACAGATGTCTCACTTAAAAATGAGAGATCGAGAATGTTCTGGTGACTGGAAAGGACTGTAGAGGAATGGGCCTTATATGGGTATGCAAATATTTATCTCCCTAGTGAGAAAGCTTTGACTTTTGTCAATATATCCCTGTTATTCAATTCTGTAAAATAAAAAGATTTAAAAAGTATTTGCCTTCTCAAGCCAAAAACATGCCATTGTCTCATGTCTTCTTCTTTTGCATTGATGAAATCTGTGACATTTCTGTGTATTTTACAAAAGTAGAAAATCAGTATGTCTCATCACAATGTAGAAACAATTAGCCGTAGCCACAGGTAACTAACAAGCTAATTATTGATTCCTAGAAGACATTACATATTATGTGCCTCACACAACCAGAACTCCTCTTCCCTTGACCTGTGACCATCAGCAGCTTTAATGTCAGTGTGGGCTAACTGCTGATTAATTGACTCTAACAGCACACTATTGAATGTCAGGAAATGGATGAAATAATTTGACCACTGGTCCATAGGTTAAGAGGTGATTTGGGGCTTAATTCAAGTTTTTAGTAGTCTTTGATGTAATGTTCTGATAACAGTAAACCCCATCAATTAAAGTTCTAGATCAGTGAAAGGCAACAGATTACATTTGTGGCCTCATATATACTTAAGAGGGCTGTTTAACCCTTTTTATTTTACACATAGCAAAATGTGTGGGGAACTAAGGTAGAGCTGGTAAATATTAGTAATATAACATAACTCCATCCTATCTCCTCCTTTGATGTTTCAAGCCTGTAAATGTAACCAGTGCTAAAGACGCAAAATCCAATGTTTAATTACAACACTTCAACAAGGCCTCAATTTTCTTCAAACCAGTAAATGGCAAATGTATAAAAAAATTCTACGAGTACTAGATAGGACTCGCAAGTGGATTAAAAACCTGTTTGTAACACTGCAAAAGCAAGTAAAAACACACTACTTCTTAAAAATACTGGGAAAGCAACGAAAGGCATTAATTAAAGAATTAATTGCACAACAGTTTCAAGCTCGCAAATCTAAAATAAAAAAAAAAAATTATGTTTTATTTCTGTGTTATATCGATCCCGGGAATCAAGGAGTTAATACATAACATGGAACCCACATGGTCTGATTGCAGTTCGGACGTCTAAACACTAATTGATTGTAGTTTATACTCCATATTTTACTGACTTCATGATGGCGGTCTCATTTACTGGCCCAATAGAAAATTGTAACTTACGGTCTTGCTTAATTGGTCATGACCATGCCCTGATATGCTACGTACGGGTACATGGTTTGCGTGTTGGGGCTGTGAGCCTGTAATTACAGACTTGAGTCAATTAAATACATCTGTTACTAACACATTTCTAACCTGCAGACATACGGGCAGTGTGAAGGTAATTACAGGCTTGGAATTAAATGGGGGCCATAGTGTTGGATAAGCCAAGACACATACAAACTTTGTAGATGATGGATCACTTATTTTAAATACAAAACATAATATTAATAACTTAAAACCTGCTTGTCATGATTTAATTGTTTAAGGACTTATATTGTCAGCAATTTAGGAATATGTCCAAGGGAGCATGACATTGTTACATTGGGATTATGTGTTGTTGTGTGGTTATATGTTGCCTGTACATGGTTATTATGTAGCCTAGTTATAATATATTATAAGAGGGAAAATGTTATGCTGCAGATTAGCTGCAGATTATTGCACACACACACATACAGACCTTGGGTCAAGACAATTGCATGTACTTCAAGTAATCCTAAGAAAAGACTTGAGTTTAACATAAAGGTTTGTTCACTAGATATCTGGTGAATTTGATCTCAAGCGCATTGCCAAGATTGCAAGCCAAATGGTCTGACATTACACATACACAAATGTACACAAGGGTGTGGTATTGGAGAGTATAAATATGTTGTTTTGATCATTCAATAAAGGTTGAGAGATAGTTTTCACATAAACAAGGTGTGAGACTATTTCTGTGTGTTGTATCCTGACTTGGGGAGTGGTCTTGCCATGGGCCACTAAGTAACCTGGATCCAGTATTCTCTGCCTATACCTTTTGGGCCTTGCCCTCTTCAGAAGCCATCTTTTGTGCCACAGAGAACAGGAACTACATGATTCTGCTGGGGTAGGTTTGAACTAGGTTCATATCAAGCCCCCTAGAAGGAGCAGATCGTGACATTTGGTGACAGTGGTGGGATCTCTGTATAAAACACAGAAGGATGGCAGCTTATGAAGAGATGTCTGCAGCAGAGGAGGAGGAAGTGTCCAGGTGGTTCCAAAGTTGGATGGAGATACTGCCTACAGGTTCAACCAATGATCAGCAGAGGGAACTCCGGATACAGATCACATAGGATGTACAGGAGAGGTGAAGAAGGGTAAGCAGTGGCCCTGTCTCAGCTCCTGTGGAGGGGAAAAGCTTATCCCCAGTAGAGATCGAGAATGTTCTGGTGACTGGAAAGGACTGTAGAGGAATGGGCCTTCTAAATAAATGGATGGCATTCCTGGGACTATGGCCAGGTCACGAGCTAAGGGAATGGCTGGAAGAATTAGTATGTGAGGAGGTCGCCCTGGAAGAGCAATATGCTTATGGGGTAGGACCTGTTGGGATACCTCATCATTTTTCATTGGGGCTGGAAGAGGCACTTTGGCACATAGTACATGGGGATCCGGACTGTGTCTTGGGGACAGAGAAAAGAAAGCTGTGTCTTTTTGCCAAGCGCTGTCACATGCTGGGACTGGAGACAGGCTCTCAGACAGCTAACCTACTTTGGCCTTTGATCCACCAAGAGCTACAGCTGGAGGTGGATTATATAGACTTACTGGATGAAGCATCCTTGGATGGTTGTTTGCCACCCAGCTGGGAGGGCTCATGCCAGTCAGGCATGGAACAGAACCACCTAACAGGTACTACAGAGACCCAGCTAAATATTGCTAAGGCTGGGTCAGAAAATACATATATGGACTGGGGGGAGAATTTTGATATCCATGATTCTCAAAATAACAAGGATGCCTGTATCCATGGGGTTGATTGGGAAGAGGAAGAACTGGTCCCCATCTTTAGGGGGCTGAGTCTCACCCAGTTAGAGGAATGGGGACAGGGGCAAACCACAGCAGTGACAGGCCCAAGGGAAGAACTGGGGAAAAGCTACTCTGCTCCTAGAGTAAGAGAAGAACTGTGAGGAATTGACTCTGCTGGGATTCGAACCCTGGTATGCATGTTGCTGGACCTCTTCCCTACCGGTACGCCAGCCTGCCTCTTGCAGATTTGCCTGAGATCTGATACCTTGACTCTAAAAGCAATGAAATCAGTGACAACTCTCTTTAGCTGTGTCTGGTCAGCTGTCTGGTTCCTGACCTATATAAGGCACTTCCTATCTCTGTATCCTTGCCAGATTATTGTTGGTTCCTGATCCCTTCAATAAAGCTTGTTCCTGTTTCACCTACAAGTTGCTGAACTGGATTATTGCTGACCTTGGCTACTGGTCTCCACAACCTTGTGATTCCTATATCATTACAGAATAATCTGGCCCTTTCATGGAGACCGCTGGGTCAGATTCTGCATTGGCCCAGCAGGTTGCTTTTACTGCAAGAACTGTGCAGACCCAGGCACAGACCATTCAAGTGCTGCAGGACCAGGTAGCTGAACTGCAAAATAAATTTCAGTCAATGCACAGTGAGTATACCAGCTACAGGGCACGTGATGTTGTGGCTGCTACTGTTAAAAACCGCTACCCCTTGCCTCTCATTCCTGAACTTTTGGAGAGACTTTGCTCCGCTAAAATATTTACAAAGCTTGATCTTCGGGGGGCATATAATCTGGTTCGCATAAGACCAAATGATGAATGGAAAACAGCTTTCAGAAACAGGTACGGGCATTACGAATATCTAGTGATGCCATTTGGGCTTTGTAATGCCCCTACAACTTTCCAGCATCTTATCAATGATGTACTACGAGATCTCCTGGATCAGTTTGCTGTGGCATATTTGGATGATATCCTAATATTCTCTGATAATCTTGAAACACACAGAAAACAGGTCCGAATAGTTCTGGAGCGCCTTCGTACCCACCCCCTATACATTAAACTAGAAAAATGTGAGTTTGAACAAACAGAAATTCAATTCCTGGGGTATGTAATAACTCCTAAAGGTTTAACTATGGACACAAGTAAAATTAAAGCTGTGCTGGACTGGCCCATCCCCAAGAATGAAAAAGATGTCCAGAGATTTGTGGGGTTTGCCAATTTTTACAGGCGTTTCATTAAGAATTTCTCTGCCGTTATTACACCGATCACTGAACTCACACGTAAAGGGACTTCTTTTCATTGGTCCGATAAGGCTGATACCGCATTTTCCCGATTAAAGACTCTGTTTACATCTGCCCCCGTCCTGGTACATCCTCAGCCGGAATTACCATTTATTGTGGAAGTTGATGCTTCTGATTCAGCTGTTGGTGCTATACTGTCTCAAAGGAATGGACCTAAGATGCTGTTACATCCGTGTGCCTTCTATTCCCGCTAGATGGTGCCAGCAGAAAGAAACTATGACATAGGGAATAAAGAACTATTGGCTATGAAAGCTGCTTTCACCGAATGAAGACATCTCTTGGAGGGAGCTACCCATCCAATTACTGTCCTCACAGATCACAAAAATCTGGAATGTATTCGATCAGCTAAGTGACTGTCAGCCAGACAAGCATGCTGGTTCCTATTCTTCTCGAGGTTTAATTTTTTGGTTACATACCGTCCTGGCTCCAAGAATGGTAAGGTGGATGCCTTGTCTAGAATAGCTGCCCCCCTTCATACTACCGTAACCAAGACCACCATCTTGCCGGAGGATATATTTATAGGAGTTACTTTTCCTTCTGATCTGATGTCTCGCATTAAAAAGGGCTACGCTGAAGATCCAGTTCTTCGTGATTCTCCTCGTGATCTCCATATGACAATGCTTTATGGGTTTTGGATTTTTCAACAACGTCTGTTTGCTCCGGAGTCAGTGCGACTGGACCTTTTACGTCTCTACCATGACTCAAAACCAGCAGGTCATCCAGGAATCCGAAAGACACAAGAGCTACTTGCCCGATCCTTTTGGTGGCCGAAGTATAATGAGGATGTTAAGAAGTATGTGTCCTCTTGTGATGTATGTGCCAGACATAAGACTCCTCGCTCATCCCCTGTTGGCTTGCTTCAGCCTCTTCCGATTCCTCATTGTCCCTGGGGGTCTATATCCATGGACTTTATTGTGGAACTACCTCCCTCTAAGGAGCACACTACCATTCTTGTTGTTGTGGACAGGTTAACTAAGATGGGTCATTTCATACCAGCTCGTGGTCTCCCTTCAGCTAAACAGACGGCTGACCTGGTTATTCGGGAAATATTTTGCTTGCATGGAGTGCCTGATGAAGTAGTTTCTGACAGGGGAGTGCAGTTTACATCTCGTTTTTGGAAACATTTTTGTTCTAACCTAGGTATTAATGTAAATCTGTCGTCAGCTTTTCATCCACAAAGTAATGGACAGACTGAGCGAACCAACCAGACTTTGGAGCAATATTTGCGGTGCTATATTAGTTACCTGCAGGATGACTGGCTGGATTTTTTACCCACGGCGGAGTTTGCCTATAACAATGCCCAACACTGCTCCACTTCTCTGAGCCCATTTTTTGCCAATTATGGTTACCATCCAACTTTTCTAGTGAGTCTCCCGATTACTACTCCCGTTCCTGCAGTCACTGACCGGCTAACCGTCTTACGTGATTCCCAAGCACTGTTGAAAGAGATTCTTTTGGAGGCTCAGGAATGTTACAAAAGAGCTTCTGATAGGCATAGAAAGGAGGCCCCAGTCTATCATGCTGGTGACAAGGTGTGGCTGTCAACAAAGAATCTTAAGCTTCGGATTCCTTCTCCTAAATTGGGTCAAAGGTTCATGGGATCTTTTGAGATCATTGCTCAGATCAATGCTGTCACTTTCCGTTTGCAACTTCCAAATTCCATGAAAATACATCCAGTGTTTCACGTTGCACTGCTTAAACCTTTTCATGAAAATACTTTCCCTGGCCGAGCCCTACCTGCCCCACCTCCAGTCCTCATGGATGGCGAAGATGAATACGAAGTGGAAAACATTCTTGACTCCAGGATCTTCCGTAACAAGCTTCAATATTTGGTTTGGTGGAAAGGCTATGGTGAGGAGGATAGATCGGGGGAACCAGTGGACAATATTCACGCTCCTTATCTTCTTCGGTCTTTCCATGCACAGTACCCTGCTAAACCGGGTAATAGGGCATCCGGAGGCTGCGCCTATAGAGGTGGGGGTAATGTGAGGAACTGACTCTGCTGGGTTTCGAACCCTGGTTTGCATGTTGCTGGACCTCTTCCCTACCGGTACGCCAGCCTGCCTCTTGCAGATTTGCCTGAGATCTGATACCTTGACTCTAAAAGCAATGAAATCAGTGACAACTCTCTTTAGCTGTGTCTGGTCAGCTGTCTGGTTCTTGGCCTATATAAGGCACTTCCTGTCTCTGTATCCTTGCCAGATTATTGTTGGTTCCTTATCCTTCAATAAATCTTGTTCCTGTTTCACCTACAAGTTGCTGAACTGGATTATTGCTGACCTTGGCTACTGGTCTCCACAACCTTGTGATTCCTATATCATTACAAGAACATAATGAGCAATGGGCCCTACCAATTGACTGTGGAAATAGTAGAGAGGTTCCTTGGATGACCATTGTCCAGGAGCCAGCCACAGACACTGGAGCAGAAACAGAAAGTAGCCCTGCCCTTCAGCCTGAACAAGAGGCAGTAGCAGCTGCTTCTCAAGGGCTGCCTGTAACTACACAACAGGCAATCTTAGATGGAGAGAGTCAGGAGGTTCCATCTGAGGATCCAGAGACCAAAGAGCCAGAGGGTACCCCAGATTGTGGTTTGTCTCCTGGTCTCCCTACAATGACTCCCCTGCAGCTGCCCAAAGACACTTGCTGTGTACCTGTAACCTTGGAAAGAAGGGGGAATTGGCCAGGCTAGGTGGGAGAGAGTTTGGCTACGGAACCACAGCGGCTTGTATCAGAACTGCCCATTAATCCAGCATGGATGCCACCAGTGAATGTCACTAGCCCATGTTGCAACTCCAGCATCCCAATTTATTCAGGAGATAGTTCAGGCCTGACAAAGTGCTGATCCAGAATCGGCAGGACAGGAGGTCTCCCGAGCCTGGAAGGAGAGGGATTTGCTGGGTAAGGATCCTCCCAAGTTTATGCTGGACTTACTAGCTGGGATGTACTGTTTCCCCTGGACTACCTTGAATGGTCCTCCATGGCAGCTGTCTTATAAATCTCCCCAGGACTTGAGAAAGTCACTAGGCATCTGGAAAGGAGCGAGTATTTGCCCTGGACAGTGGGAGGCAGGGTAACCAGAGAGCCACTGAGGCTATCACATGGATGGACTTTCCAGTCAGGAGGACAAGTAAGAGCTGTATAGCTAGAGAATTACCCGAGTATAAGCCAAGGCACCTATTTTACCACAAAATACTGGGTAAAATGAGTGACTCGAGTATAAGCCGAGGGTGGGAAATGTGCTGCCGCCTGTGTCCCTCTTGTGCCCTCTGTGTCCCCCCTCTCTCTCTCCCGTGTCTCTTCTCCGCTCTCCCTTCCCTGTGTCTCTTCCCCCTCCCTTATCACCCTCCTCAACCCCCTCCTCATTCTCAATCTCCCTCCTCAACCCCACTCCTCATCCTCAACCTCCCTCCTCAACCCCCTCGTCCTCAATCCCTTCAACCTCAACCCCCATCCTCATCCTCCCCCCTCAACCCCCCATCCTCATCCTCAACCCCCTCCTCACCCCTCCCTCCTCCTCCTCAACCTCACTCCTCAACCTCACCCTCCCTCCACCTCAAACCCCCTCCTCAACCTCAACCTCCCTCCTCCTCATCAACCCCCTCCTCAACCTCAATCTCCCTCCTCCTCAACCCCCTCCTCAACCCCCTCCTCATTCTAAACCCCCCTAAATACATCCCCATCTACCTTTCCCCTCACTTACCTGCTTCTTCCTCGGCCTCTGCTCCTTCCGTCTTGACCCCGGCGCGAATGTGATGTCACGTCATTAGCATATACTGGGTGCCGCACCCGGTATATGCTAATGACGCGGCGCGCATGTGACATCACATGCACGCCGGGGTCAAGACGGAAGGAGTAGAGCCAGAGAAGAAGCAGATAAGTGAGGGGGAGCTATTAAGAGGGCAGAAAGTGAGGAAGGGGGTTGAGGATGAGGAGGGGGGAGGAAAAGAGACACGGGGGGTTGGAGAGACACTGGGGGGGGTTGGAGAGACACTGAGGGGGGGTTGGAGAGACACTGAGGGGGGAGGAGGAGAGACACTGAGGGGGGAGGAGGAGAGACACTGAGGGGGTTGGAGAGACACGGGGGGGTTGGAGAGACACGGGGGGGTTGGAGAGACATGGGGGGGTTGGAGAGACACGGGGGGGGGTGACTCGAGTATAAGCCAAGGGGGGCCTTTTTAGCCTTAAAAGAAGGGCTGAAAAACTCGGCTTATACTTGAGTATATACGGTATATATATATATATATATATATATATATATATATATATATATATATATATATATATATATATTTGTGACAAGGCACTGTTTTTCGCTGTGTCAGTGTCCTGTTATCCACTTAAGATGGATGAAATGTAGGAGGCCTTTTAGTACTATACCAGCTTTTATTGAGTTTTAGCCAGCATACAAATCAAAACAGAAAATAAATGGCCTAGCTTCTTTGAAGCTCTAACTAGCTTATAATAGTTTCCCTCACTATCACAGCTCCAAATAAACAGTCCGAAACTAATACCGGTCTTTCTCTGGTGTTTCCACTTTTGTGGTTTGGCTCACAAGTAGTCCAATTCCTCTCTGGGTCTTTATCCCCTCCTAGGTAATCGCTGTCAGGGGTAAGTATTCCTTACAGCTTTATTTAGTCTCAGGCCTCACTAGGTCTTTATCCCCTCTTAGGTAATCACCATCTGGGGTAAGTCTTCTTTACAGCTTTACACACCCCTGCCTTCCTTAGGCTCCCTCTCAGAGATCCTGCTCTGCTTCACAAACATACTCCAAGTGCAGCCTCTACCAGAGTCTCTGCACAACTTCCCAAACAATCTCCAAATGCAGCCTTACACATATGTTTTAAAGGTGCTCCCAGAGATGAGTTGAGAAAGGCTGTTTTCCCCCAAAGATATTATTACATACTATATCAAGTAATGTCAGATGTACATGAGATGCTTAGTAACAGCATACAATAGTACAATTTTGTGAAGTTAAAAGCAAGTACCATAGTGATTTGGACTGAAGTTGTTAGAGATTCACCACTAGCTGCAAAATGTGAAAATTAATGCAAAAGTGATCTTTCCGTTATTTGAAGCAGACAATGATATGGAGCAATTTTTAAGCATTTCTTTCTGCTCTGAATCATTCTGACTTGGCTTTCACCAAGAGTACTAATTGCTGTAGGGATTGCTGTGCTAAGCATCTTAAGCAATACACTTCTGGAGTAACTAAAAATTAAATTTCACACATGGAATTCTCCTTAACACAGCATTTTCTTATCCATAGCTCAAAATTTCACACAGACCTGCTATGTTTAATATATTAACAGGGTAGAGAAAATGGTTTGAGAGATTTCCCTTCATCGCAATGCCAGTATATACTGCAATACTGAAATGTCTATTGTAATTAACAAATATAAGGGACTGTGTGTTTTTGGCAGTCCCAGCAGTGAATGAGTGATTTTCAGACTGCCAGTTTTTAAGACTAACATGAAAGTGTCACAAAGATTTCAGAGATGCTTTAAAATGAGGAATATATATTTTGGCTTTGTATACAGTTTCAATGCTATAGCGCAATAGGGTGTTAAGCTAAAATATACCTCTATGTGATATCTTGCAGTAAATTGGAATGGCTCCTTCATTCTCTTCCATTGGAAGTAATCATTTCAAAGCAGTTAAGAGGACATATATTGTTTAAAAATACTAGTATTTCCTTTGCAACCATAACTTAAGTGAAATACAATGTTTAAAATAATGTTTAGGTAGCAGAGACTATTAAATTAAGTAAATACATGTTATGGCCTTCCATTGGATGAGGCAGATATAGAGTGAAAGCATTCCTGAAACTCTGGGATATGCATAAGGCTATATATATATGAAAATAAGTAAGCCTGAAATCTTTAGGTACATACAACAGGATGACTGACCACAAAATCTGTGACTGCCGATTTGATTGTTTTTCTGCTCTGTAAAATTTTAGCCTGATTCACAACTATTGACTTGAATGCAGATAATAGAAGAAACAGTTTACGTAAAAGACAACTATATGATAAAATATGTATGTTTTTAAAAATTCTTAACCTGACTAAGAGCATACTTGGGTAGCAATAATGTCATTTTATGCATCATTCGGTCGCTGGGGGTATTGAAAAGGGGGTTGGATATGTAAGAGGGGTGTTTATAGCTCTGGAAGACAGGCTTGTATTTACTCATCATGCAAGCTGCCAGTTTCAGAGCAGGTGCTAAGGACTGGCTTGAAATTCTAAGCAGCTGTCAATTTAAAGTATGCCTCTTCCTCCTTCTCCACATCCTTCCTCTGGTCAGCAAGTGCTACAGTCAGAAAAGATGAAATCGTACATTGTACAAACTAGGCTTCAAATTTGAGGTTGTCTCTAAAAATGTTTTCTGTTGACTTATGTAGCTACTAATAATTGTTTGTTAAACAAATTTGATTTTTTTTCCTGAATTTGGTGGGCCTTTTACCTAGGAATATGTTGAAAATTGGGTAGTAATGTGTAAACCATCTTAATGCAATTCTGCATAGACACTTTAGCCTAATGTAGTTGTATTCCAGAGATTTTCGCTACTGCATATTTGGGGTAGTGGTTATGTACAGTCTTGTCAAATGAGGGCTACCCCTCTTCTTGTTCTTGTAGTTTATTTAATGAATAAATCATTTTTTGTGTTAATAAATTGTTAAGATTCACTAGTTTCATTAATGACATCAGCAGCTGTGGTCATTGCCTGTGCAATTATATTAAGATCTAAAATCAACTTGCATGTTACAAATTTTATAATTCTTAATAAATATATGTTTTATTAAACAAAATAAAAATACTTAGCAAGTACCTCTAGACAAAGGGTTCACTGCCTATTAAATAAATAAAAAAATATGCTAGTGTATTTCAGAACATAGTCTGTGTTAAGCTATTTGAGACTTGTTAATCTTCTCTGTAACCCATAGATTGCCAATTAAACTAAAAATAACACTTCAGATGATTATTTACTCCACCTTGACTCTGTCTTCAAGTTCTCAAAGGACATTACTGTATGATTGTATCAGTCATTTTATCTTATAAGAAGCGTCTTTTCTCAAATAAAACAAAGTTAAAAAGGATGTCCTTATTAGGCAAAGCATGATATCTGGTGATGGCTATCCATATGGGGTAATTTGAGTTGGGGTGTAGGTGTAGACCACTTACTCAAGAAGCAATGTTTTCACCTAGAGTAAAAGTATTGTCACTATAGGCAGACTAAAAGCAAAGAGAACATTCTGTACTTTGTAAATATTCTGACTGCGTGGTAATGTTATATTATGGCTATCACCAGGATACACATGTGCCCTGTTCAGCTAAACTCGCCTGTTCTTTGTTGAGGACAAATTAGATCAAAACAAGTGAATTTGCCACTCTAAATGTCTGTTATTGGCTCTAAGCAACACTAATGGAGCACTTTGACAGTGTATTAAAATAATTACAACTGGCCTCTGTTTTAAAGCAGATCTCTCTTGACATTATTTATTTTGTCAACAGCATATTATATTGGATTTAATGTACTGTCATTACACATAATCACCTCCACAAAATGTTAATATGCTGGATGGAGTACACGTGGTAAATAGTTAACTTTTTACATTATCAACTTTTTTCATGAAATATTGAAATTTGGGGGGATTATTTAACAAATACAGTAATGTTGGTGATTGTTGTCTATGTGGTTTTTGAGACCCTTGTGACTAGCAAAGTTTTTGAAGACAATCAGCCCTATATTTCATTAAGTGTTGGTTTTAAACACTTGCTTTTCAGGTCTGTCTACTCTAGTGCTGTTATGACTACTTCATATTACTTAATATACTACATTTTTCCATTGGGTGTGATTTATTTGCATATGCAATATGCCTCTTTAAATAGCACAGTGTCACTATCAGACCTTTTCTCTCTCAATTTTTAATTGCGTCGTAGTCCCCCTATTCTTGCATTAATAACGTTTTTTTTCCTTTTAAGATGTTGTATCCTATCTAGTGTTAAGTACTTAACCGTATTATGGCCCTAATTTAGTTTCTTGTTAAATATTTGTTTATGCAAGTGCTGATTTGATGTGAGTATATGTACATTTCAGCTAGTTTTAAATACCTGCTAAAACAAATATTCAAAGTATTCTTCTGCTGTAAGGTATTTGGGGTCATGGCACACACAAACATGGTATGCGGTTGTTATTTTATGTGTGTTTGACTACATATTTTTTTTTATAATTCCAAGTATAGAACTCATTTTATGCACCAGTATAGATTATGTATATGTGTTGTCCATAAAACTTTAAGGAAAACTGATTCAACACTTTGCATTGCACTAGCAGTAGAATAAATGCTGTATACAAATGCATCAATATATGATTAATGATTCCATTAAATGGCAGAACTTTGACATCCCACTTAATATAGTATCAGTATGCAGATTATTTTTTGTACTGCAGAGCATTTGCTTCTTACAGGATTTTTATATACACTAACAAATACAATTTAATGAAGGAAAGGAGACCTCAAATGACATAGATGTGACATTTTTTTCTGACAATTCAGTTACAACACCTTCTACTTTTATAAAAACATTTTATTATATTTTTATTTGTATTCTTGAAGTAATGAACTCCATATTTATAACTGAGGTTTAGTATATGAAAAATAGTAGGTTCATGTGGGCAGAGGAAAATACAATGGATAAAGTCAAATAGGGTTATGCGTGTGAGATGGAAAGAAAGAAAAAGAGGTAGAAGAGTTGGAAAGGTAGGTTAAGAAAAGGCATAGGTGAGTCTGGGAGGAATGAAAGAGTAACAAAGTTTAGGTAAAACTGAAAGGGAGCAATAGGGGAGACCAAAATGGGTGGAGGTTGGATAAGATGATAGAATTGAGATTTACACAAAATGACAAATGATTAATGGAAGAGGGATATATTGGAGAGAAGAGGTTATTCCTAAACCCAATCTGCACAAAGGTTTGGACAGTTATCTGAATTTTGTTCTGTTTCATGAAGACCCATGAGACACGGCAGCAAACTGGGAGATGGAAGGCAGATGAGGATTTCTTGCTCCATACTTTTCTCCTTAGAGACATGTTGGAGAGGGAGGCATTAAGGAAACTGGGGGAGGGATAGAAGGAGAGGGGAAATGCATGGGCAACACAGGGTGAAAGCAGGGCAAGGAAGAATAAAGGCAAAAATATGGAAATATGGTAGAGCATAACGGTTGAAAAAGAATCAGTCATGGAGGAGAGCAATAAGTCAGAAGAGACAGAGGTCAAGTAGGTGAATAGAGAAGAAATGTTCCATGGCAGCCTAACTGCCACATGGGGTTCACAAGGACCCCCATAGTACCTGCCCTTAATTAACTAAATTAAATACAGGAAAAGTTACATAAAATAAAATTGATTTGCTTAAAAGAAACACTGAGCATAGTAAGCATTTTACCCATAACAAAAGTATCTTGTGGCCTGTACTTATGTCTCTTGCTTAACTATCTCGTTTTAACATTTTTAGCAGATACTTTTATTTTAGAATCTACTGCTTGCATATAAAGTATGCAAACTATTTCATTTTAATTGTTTTAATTTTTAACAATTGCGGAATCGAAAATTGAAGTAAAATTAATTCCTACAGTGCATAACTACTTGTTCTTTATTACCTCCTACTCCAAGCTTACCAACTGAAGGAAAACTCAGGAAAACACACACACACTTACTCATGCCAGTTTCACTATTGTTTACTGTAATATGTGAATATGCAGAAATATCTGCAAACATCAATTATATGAATAACATAACATGTATACTTTGAAAATGCATTCTAATGCTTTGGAGTATGTTTTGCTTGATCACTAGCAGCAGTGTGACAAACACCTATGTTCGCTGCTTCTACTATACATTCAGCATGTAGCAACCATTGTAGTGATTTTGCTTTCTGTAAATGAGTGCATTTTATAGGGCAGTAGTGAAACAATTGATGCAAAGAAAGCAGGGAAATAGTGAATATAAAGAGGATTGGTTTAGTAGATGTTGCTCAAATAAAAGGGAGAGAGAGCAAAGATCATGGTGTATTCAGAATTGCATTATCCATCAGAAAGAAAAATATTAAAAGCAAACCAAGAAGGCGAACTCACATACAGGTCATGCTCCTTCAGTGAATACCAGCAATGTGGGAGATGTGTTTATTCTCCTCCATTAATATTCACCTGGCTTTAAATCTAGAGCTATTATATATACATTGTTTGACAGAGACTATAAAGCTATAACACTAAAACCAACTACATTTTAGCACAAGAAAAACTGATCTTTACTGATGTTAAAAAAACCTTAATGCACATGTCACTACACTCAGGTTCCAGTTAGTTCCTCTGAATCCAATTATAGGACTAATGACTTCTTATAGGAGAGAGTGTAATTTCATGGTTGGTATATATCTACTAATATGTAACATTATAAACCTAATTAATCCATATTAAATCTACCGTATTTTAAAATATAATCAAACTGATACTGCATGTACTATATGATAAATGAAATAGATACGTTTTTTTGTTTTCAAGTCAGTCAACATTTTACAATGGCTTTATTTGATGCACAGATGTTTTTATTTATTCAAAATCTTTGATTATATGTATAATGAAATATCTCCAGCTAAGACCTGGGTGTACCAAAAAAATTAATCACTATTCTGCATAATTCTTCAGATCTCCATGTCTCCATTCTGCTCGAAATGATCATCCAATACAAGCTGAAGTGTCTGTCTTTTTCCAACTTCAAACACTTGCATAAACTTCTGTGTTTTTCCAACTCGATAAGGTGCACACACTTCTTGTTGTCTTCAACTCAAAGTCTGCAGACTCCACTGTGTGTCTTTCTTCAGCCCAGACCAATTGTACACTCAATCCATCATCAGTCACTCAAACTCCAGAAGCTACCTTAACTCAGGTCTCTCCAGCTGCATAAACTTCTCAGTCATGTTAACTCCTTTTGCTCTCCTGGGGAAATAGCTTTTATAATTAAGTATCTGACTTCTATTTATCCAACTGTATAGACTTTCTGGGAATGATTGATAAAATAGCCCATAGAGGAACAAACAAAGGAGTTATCGGATAAGGTGGACAGAAACAAAAGCAAGATATACAACAGAAGGGTGCTATACTGCCTTTACATGCTGTAATTAATTTTCCTTTCGACCCATAAATTCCCTCCAATGTGTAAATAAAAGAAATTTGAAAATGCTGCACTGATCAGCAAAGGGCATCAAGTTTTGGTACCCATATGACCTATCGGTGGCTCTGTCTAGATAGACAGATTTGAAAGAAAACATCTTTCAGATGATTCTTTTTTTAAAACGCATGTGGGGCTACAAACTGTTACCTGTTTGACTTTTCTGAAAAGAGACCACATCTTTATTTTTTTATCAAGGCCTAGTACCTGCTTATCAGGTAATTGTTATATTTCACTTTATACTGTTTAGGCATTAAAAAAGAAAGCGTTCTAAAACGATGAAGATGCAAGAGCAGAAATTTAAGGCAGAAAAATTTCACTGCAGATAACAATTGGCAAAACAATCAGCACACACTGATAATAATCTGCCCTATTTGCAGGTAGAGTGTGTGCTCTGTTTCTATGTGAGGTCACTGCAGTGAATCAGCAGCCTGAGCAGCTGTTATAGCAATTTAAACATGTATTGGAACTTTCTGTCATAAAGAAAAGATCAAATTTAAGCTTCTTAAGACACATGTAACATTTCTTTTTTTTTATCATGCTTGAAACATTACAAAAAGGATTTTATTTTTGTTTTCCTGCAGCAGAAACCGCCTAGAGATTAGTTTGCCTGGCAAATCAGGATATAGGCAGAAATAATGTATTTATTATTTATTATTATTATTATTATCTTTATTTATATCGTGCCAACATATTCCGTAGGGCTGTACAGGGGTTTAGTACATGGCAAAAACCAAACTTAACACCTTATAAAGAATGGAGGGCCCTGTTTTTGAGCACATAGTGCTTGTTTCCAAGACACGGACACACAATTGAAAACTCGCAAACTTACAATCTAAGGGTTTAGGTGTGATACAAGAGGGTGACAAATACAAAATGGCAACGTGAATGCAATTTGTTTAGTCAATTGAAGGGGTCTGTGTATTGTACTGTAGATTGTGGGTGGGAGTGTTATTAAGCTGTGGAGTGTGCAGTTGTAATTATAAAGGCTGAAGGTGATTCTTTAAATAGGTGTAAAGGCTGAAGGTGATTCTTTAAATAGGTGTGTTTTTAGTAATTTTTTAAAGGTTTTGAGGCAGGAAGATAATCTAATGGAGCGAGGCAAGGAGTTCCAAATAGTAGGGGCAGCACGAGAAAACAGCAGAGATATAAGGGGGTGCACTGTTGTTGAGGGCTTTATGTGTTAGTGTCATGATTTTAAATGGGATTCGGGAAGCTATTAATTGTTTACAATGATTATGGAGGTCAAATTCATTTGGATGATGGATGGAGTAATGCTTGCTGAAAAAATGTACATGCTTGTGCAACATATACATTTCCTATCCTATTTTTACAATATTAAAATAGATGAGGTAAATCAAAGATCATTAAGGAACTCTCCACTTTTTTCAGTTTTTTGCCCCAAAATTACAAAATGTACTTACAATAAAATCTTATGAGTTTAGTCTTTAAGATCAGATTTCCTCCGGTATCTCTGAGTTCTCGCTTTAGATGAAACACATCAAATTATCTCATTTACTTATTGTTATTTTAAATGTGTTCATAATAGATAATTGGGGTATGTTTGCTCTCCCTTTATCTAGATTCTACTTTCATCTGTTGATGCCAATTTGCTTCCAACTTTTAGGTCCAATTTTACATAAAAATACAGTGTTGAGATGTTGGTCCAAAGAGAGAGCAGGGCATCATCTAGTAGAAAGAATGAGCTCTAGTCTATTATTTTGGCGAGATTAAACAAAAATTCAACAGGTTGTATCATTTCAGGAATGTCCATTCAAAAGGAAGCAGGATATACATCATTTATTTCTACACACTGGGATACATTCTATTGGTGTTGAATTACTTCAAATTATCCACAAATATTTTATTTTTGTAAAATCAATTCCATTGTGAAAATTAAAACTGCTGCAAGTTGTGACAAGCATAGAACTTGTTCTGTTTGTGGGTTCTTTAAATTGCACCCAATTTCTGATATCAATACAGCACTGTCCACTGAATCCGTAAAATGTGAGAAGCACTCTTCCTCAAGATTTCTTTGAGGAAGCACTTAAAATGTTAAGATTGTTGGTGGACTATGTGAATACAGCTAAGAATGGCTTAGAGCAGAGATGGGCCCTTAAACACTTCCTGTGTAGCCCCCAGTCTGCTTTTTTGACTGGGAGGACCTGCTTGAGATCAGGTCAGGTTCTACACCTTACCTTGTACCCTTGGTTAGTGTCTGGCTGCCCCATGCCACATGGGTCATACAGCCCTATTAATTCCCCCAACATGTAAAACCGTAGGCCGTAATGTAGTCCGCAAGACTTACGGCTATTAAATTGGCCTCTCAAAGCTACCCACAAACGACCTGCGGGTTAAGGGCGGAAAAACCTTACGGGACATAGAAATCTGAACTCCGTTGCCTTTGATCTGCAAGCCCGTAACTTTTACCTTCCAATCACGCAGTTAAATTGCAAGAAATTCCCAAAGATGCCCTGGCATTCAAGCCTGCAACCCACAACTGGAGGCAAAAATATTACTGGCTCCAAATAGGACCCGCAAAGGGTTTACAGACTATTTCTTATCATTGTAAAAGATAATATAAACACACCAGTTGACTTTAAAATATGGGGAAAGCATAGAAAGGCATTACAATAGCTTGCACAATAATCCACAAATAATAAATAGGCATTACAAAAATATTTTATTTCATCATATGTTGGAATGGTCATGCATATGCCAATATGAAAAGCCATGCTGCAACATGCATAAAGCAATTAAAGACACACTACCAGATTAAATATTCCTTTAAAAAGTATGCTATTTTATCATTTGTTGGAACGGTCATACATATGCCAATATAAAAAGCCATGCTGCAACATGAATAAATAGCAACACAAAAACATGAAACTGATGCCATATTAACCCTTCCTCACTCACAGAGGCTCTAATGTGGACCCTGGAATATATATATAATTGCATATACATCGCGCTCATCACATCTACATTGGGAAAACAAATAGTGGCAAAATGACACCAAACCAGGGGAACATTTTATTATATGTTGTTAAGTCCTTCATTCGTGTCAGACTCTCTGTGACCTTATGGACTGCAGCACATTTAGCTAGGTCACTGCCTGTGCTGTTTCACAAGGTTTGCATGCCAAAGATACTGGAGTGGGTTGCCAGTTCCTACTATAGTGGACTGTAATTTGTCTGACCTATTTGCTATCACCTGCCCACCTACACTGGCCCTACATGATATAGCTCACAGCTTCATTCAGGTACACAAGCCCCTTTACCACCACCACTTAGCAATCCACAGGGTACCAGGGGAATATACACCACACTAATGTACTCTGACCCATCAGGAAGGGCCACAAAAACACATGGAGGCTATGCAGAGCCATGTGGATCAACAGCCAACTCACCTCCATCAGGGGTAATCTCCATTCTACCCATCCTGGAAAGTCTCATGCCATTGCTGGTGGCCATGTGCCAAGATGTATACCCATCAGGCCCTCAGGGAAATGTGGACACTCCACAATATCACTAATTGGACATTTGCATGTGTATTATCCTTTAAGTTGATCATATATGACATATATTATTATATGATATCTAATGCTATTATGACTATTATTATTGTTATATGTATTGATCTATTGTATAGTAACTACTGCTAATTAGTTTACATATATAGGAATTTGACACATATGTGGTGTATGTGGATGTCCCATAACCCCAACCATTGAAAACACACTGACATGGTTAGAACGGTATAACAAAGCTTTATTTCATACACAGAGCACAATCAGAAATTATCAAGAATGTGCATTAATGCCATGGGTGTGGTGTGGGCAGATCCCGGGAGAGCAAGAGTCTTGTGGTTAAAAGTAGATACCTACAGGGGGTAATGTGATAATCTAGAATAAGTATGATGCATAGCACCTACCAGAGTCATGTGTGGTTACTACACCACTGCAACCAGTATCTCATGAAAAAAAGGATCACCACAAATCACTCCATTTAATTGAAGAAGCCATTAATGTTTATAGCACTTAAAACTTGTCCAGATCTGCTCAATGAAACAGATGATTCAGCCTCTGGACTATGTAATCCAATCCAGTTTCACACATACAGTGTGGGGACAAAACAAAATCTGAAAAGAAGTCGTTAACTAAAAAAAGGCGGAGGAGGATAACAAAAACGAATTAATATGCATGTACAGTACAGTGCTAAATACTGTAACTGTATCAATATACCAACTCACCTGATTCCCATCCGCAAGCATTACTAACTATTAGCTAGGTCTCTGGATAGATTTCTGGTTATATGATAGCTTTAAGATTGTGGGAGCTACAGTGTATATCAAAAGTCTACACACCCCTGTTAAAATGTCAGGTTTCTGTGCTGTAAAAAAATGAGACACAGATAAATCATTTCAGAACTTTTTCCACCTTTAATGTGACCTATAAACTGTACAACTGATTGAAAAAGAAAATTACATCTTTTAGTAGAGGGAAGAAAAAATATAAAAAAAATAATATGGTTGCATAAGTATGCACGCCCTTAAACTAATACTTTGTTGAAGCACCTTTTGATTTTATTTTAGTCTTTTTGGGTATGAGTCTATCAGCATGGCACATTTTGACTTGGCAAGATTTGCCCACTCTTCTTTGCAAAAACACTCCAAATCTGTCACATTGCAAGGGCATCTCCTGTGCACAGCCCTCTTCAGATCACCCCACAGATTTTCAATCGGATTAAGGTCTAGGCTCTGGCTGGGCCATTCCAAAACTTTAATCTTCTTCTGGTGAAACCATTCCTTTGTTGATTTGGATGTATGCTTTGGGTCGTTGTCATGCTGAAAGATGAAGTTCCTCTTCATGTTCAGCTTTCTAACAGAAGCCTGAAGGTTTTGTGCCAATATTGACCGGTATTTGGAACTGTTCATAATTCCCTCTATCTTAACTAAGGCCCCAGTTCCAGCTGAAGAAAAACAGCCCCAATCCATGATGCTGCCACCACCATGCTTCACTGTGGGTATGGTGTTCTTTTGGTGATGTACTGTGTTGTTTTTGCGCCAAACATATCTTTTGTTTGAGTTATGGCCAAAAAGTTCAACCTTGGTTTCATCGGACCATAACACCTTTTCCCACATGCTTTTGGGAGACTTCAGATGTGCTTTTGCAAAATGTAGCCTGGCTTGGATGTTTTTCTTCGTAAGAAAAGGCTTTCATCTTGCCACTCTACCCCATAACCCAGACATATGAAGTATACGGGAGATTGTTGTCACATGTACCACACAGCCAGTACTTGTCAGATATTCCTGCAGCTCCTTTAATGTTGCTGTAGGCCTCTTTGCAGCCTCCCAGACCAGTTTTCTTCTCGTCTTTTCATCAATTTTGGAGGGAGCTCCAGTTCTTGGTAATGTCACTGTTGTGCCATGTTTTCTCCACTTGATGATGACTGTCTTCACTGTGTTCCATGGTATATCTAATGCCTTGGAAATTCTTTTGTACCATTCTCCTGACTGATACCTTTTAACATTGAGATCCCTCTGATGCTTTGGAAGCTCTCTGTAGACCATGGCTTTTGCTGTGGGATGCGACTAAGAAAATTTCAGGAAAGACCAACTAGAGCAGCTGAACTTTATTTGGGGTTAATCAGAGGCACTTTAAATGATGGCAGGTGATGCTGACTCCTATTTTACATGATTTGGAATGTGATTGCTTAATTCTGAACACAGCTACATCCCCAGTTATAAAAGGGTGTGCAGACTTATGCAACCACATTATTTTTATTTTGTATTTTTCTTCCCTCCACCTAAAAGATTTAAGTTTGTTTTTCAATTGAGTTGTACAGTTTATAGGTCACATTAAAGGTGGAAAAAGTTCTGAAATGATTTATCTTTGTCTAATTTTTTTACAGCACAGAAACCTGACATTTTAACAGGGGTGTGTAGACTTTTTATATCCACTGTACATGTTAAGGGGGCGGTTGTCATTGAAGGACTACCTGAGAGGCACTGGGAATACCTTACACCTCATACATTCCCTTCACAGTGCTTGCAGATGCAGGATATGCCTTCATGAACCTGAATTGTACCTAAAACAAAATAAACAAAAAAAATGACAAAACCTTCAAAATAAGGCTTTAAAAATCATAGGGACTGCAGCATCTCTTCTCAACAGCGTGACCATCAATTGGTGAAATGTTAAACAGAACCCTACGTGTCCACAGAGAAGAGGATCATGGACCATGTGATGGGATGAAGCCATCTGCATACAAAATATCACCATCACATAGGCCAAGATCCAAGACTCTGTAGCCAGGCTAGATTAGGTTAACATTGTGACCAATATATTGTCACTGAGAAATGCTGTTGAGAAGGCACCAATATATGCGCAGCCCCTATGTCCTCTTCCGCATAGGCAGAGGGCCCCAATGACCCATGGGCAGCTGCCATCTCCCTGCTGGTGGTGGAGGCAGGAAGAGGCAACCCCCCGGGAGGCAGTGGCACTTTCAGTGGCGGGTGTGGAGGCATGGGGGGGGGGTTGGCCTGCGGGTGGCCTGGGAATGCCTCTGGGGTGTAGGAGACAGGGCTGGGGACCAGAGAGCGTAGATGGCTTCTGTGATGACTCCTTAGAATGCGCACTGGTTGGCTCCAAACCTGAGCGGCCCGGCCAGGTAGAATTCAGTCATCAGATGGTGCCTCCTCTCCTCCCTATTGCACCTTGCCAGGCTGGCCTGTATCCCCTCAAGTAACTCCACCTGCTGTCGCATGAGGGCCAGCATCTCCACCTGCGCAGCTTGGCCAGATGTGGGGAAAGGAGGCTCGTGGGGTGTTGCCACGGGAGGAGGTGCCAGCGTCTGACCGCGGAGAGTCTGGGGCCGGCTGGAGCCTAGGGCAAAACTTGTGGTAGTGTGGGTGGGCCCAGTAGTGGTGGTGGCAGCCAGACCAGCCCTCGGGTCCTCTTCTTTCTTTCTCCCCCTGCCCCGGTACCTGCTGGGAGTAGGCTTGCTGTGGTGAGCTGCTTTCTTCAGTTGGGCTTGATAAGGCTGTGGCCAATTCTACCCAGCAGATCCACCAGGTTCTTTTGATCCCTTCACCAAGACAGCTGATGTCTCTAAAATGCCCTTTATTTTTTATGCAGCATATAATAATATCAACGCAGGCGCAGCATTATAAAAATCAGGAATTGCTTTATTTGCTGTGGAAACTTCATAACAGGTGTAATATATGTATATTTAAACTTGAACTGATACACACAGTTTGTGTGTCTTCTGAATTTTGTATAAAGTACTATTGACAAGGTTTCATCTGCAAGGCATCATAACACCCACTTCATTATTATCTTCTCTAGGAATATTGACTTATACATATATCTTCTAGATAGATTTTCTCCCCTTTTATTAGGAGCCTACACACACTTTGGTTTCCTCCCCTTTGATTGGGAGCGTATACACACTTCAATAATTGTACAGGATCAGGGCAGCCATTTTCTCTGACACATATATATGTTCCAGATATCTTTTTCCATATATATATATTAATCCTGTCTTCACTATGAATTCTGATACATATATATCTTCCAGATATCTTATTCTATATATATATTAAGCTTCTCAGAGTCACTAATAGCTGGGTTACCTCACTTCTCTCCCGTCAAAAGCATCAGAGATTACCTTCCCACTGGCTTGCTCTCAGAGACATCATTACATGACTAACTGATTATATAACTCTCAACTGTCAGTTACTGGCTACCTCATAATATTCTAACTGACAGTTAACTCCTTATACACGGGACACATATAAACATACAGTAATCAACATAACATGACATAACACAGCATAGCATAACATACAGTTATTAACATACATATGGTAATCAACTTAATATAACATTAAATAACTATAAAACAGACTTAGCCCAGTCCCACAACCACATATTCCCAGGATGCAGTCCTTATAGGAGTCTTTAAGCAGCCAGGGTAATGGCCATCCTCAAAATCCTAATCATCTTGGGTGGATCATTTTAGTCCCAAGGACTGGTGGTCAGGGGGAACATGACACTTGCTCCTCCACTCTGGATCAGCACTGGACCCAGACTTCCTTGATACTGAAAGAGAGAAAAGAGAGGTATATGTCATTAGTATGATACATTGTTTTATGTGCATTCCTAACTATCTGACAACTAGGCTTGAACGTTAAATATACTCTTAATTGCAACTCAGATTAGCCATCATTTTCTAAATGTGATCTATTCTTTGGTTCACCGTCTTGATTGTTCTTGGCTCCTAATGCTATCTTGATACAGGCTGCGTTCTGTAACTGTATAGGCTGCAGTGGGCACACCAATACATGGACTCTCTATTGGTTGATTACTGTTGTTGTGCCCAGGAATGACTTGGTTTGACTTGGAGTGGTTTGTCAGATTCATTGATTTAATGATGCATCCATCTATCTCTTGTTAATTCCATGGAGCTGACATGTCAGTGTCCTTGTTGGTCATCATGTACGTGTGTAGTGTGTGTGATGAACGTGTGGTGGCATGTTGGTGTATGTGATATTCAGATGTCATGGAGGCTGGGTCCTGCTGAGCCACCGGACCTGAAGCTCCAGCGGCGAGCACCTGTCTCAGGAGGTCCTTGGTGACTCTCTACCAATCATTATAGGTCACAGTCTGGTTCTTGCCCTCCTTGGCCATCAACCTCCTCACCTTGGCCCTGATGTAGTCAAACCGTACCTCACATCCTTTGGTGCTGTGCCTACCGCTGTAACCTCAGTCAATACCTCCTTCCATGACAGAGCCCTAGACACTGGCCTCACTTCCCTCACCCTGCAAGAATCATGGAGCGGCCACGCATAGCCCAGAAGAAGACCACATTCTCCTGGTGCGTATAATTGTGGGCCCTGTGCTTGCCCTTAGCCTCTTGCCATCCTGACTGTGGACAGGGATCCACAGGATCATCCTGACTGTGGACAGGGATCCATCAGGGATCATCTCCCTGACCTGTCCCTGAGACCTGTCCCTTCCCTAAACTACAACCCCCTGGGATCAGGCCCCTTCCCCTTTGACCCTCTCCTAAGTGTGCCTGGTGCTCGTGCCACCCTGCCACCACCCAGCTCCTCATCTACACTCCCATCCTCCAACTCCTCCTCCACTCCTCTCTCCTCCTCTTCACTCCTCTCCTCTACCACTCCTCTCCTCCTCCCCACCACTCCTCTCCTCCCTACCACTACTCCCCATGGCCACCTCTCTCTCTCCTCCTTACCTCTCCTCTTTTCCTCCTCCCCACCTCTCCACTCCTTGCCACCTTCTCCCTCCTCCCACCATCTCAATCCCAAAAAGAAAAGAACAATATAAATAAAAATAAGTGTAACTGTTAATACAGTTGCAAGCAAAAGTATGTGAACCCTTTGGAATGATATGGATTTCTGCACAAATTGGTCATAAAATGTGATCTGATCTTCATCTAAGTCCCAACAATAGACAATCACACTCTGCTTAAACTAATAACACACATAGAATTAAATGTTACCATGTTGTTATTGAACACACCATGTAAACATTCACAGTGCAGGTGGAAAAAGTATGTGAACCCCTAGACTAATGACATCTCCAAAAGCTAATTGGAGTGAGGTGTCAGCCAACTGGAGTCCAATCAATGAGATGAGATTGGAGGTGTTGGTTACAGCTGCCCTGTCCTATAAAAAAACACACACCAGTTCTGGGTTTGCTTTTCACAAGAAGCATTGCCTGATGTTAATGATGCCTCACACAAAAGAGCTCTCAGAAGACCTACGATTAAGAATTGTTGACTTGCATAAAGCTGGAAAGGGTTATAAAAGTATCTCCAAAAGCCTTGCTGTTCATCAATCCACGGTAAGACACATTGTCTATAAATGGAGAAAGTTCAGCACTGCTGCTACTCTCCCTAGGAGTGGCCGTCCTGTAAAGATGACTGCAAGAGCACAGCGAAGACTGCTCAATGAGGTGAAGAAGAATCCTAGAGTGTCAGCTAAAGACTTACAAAAGTCTCTGGCATATGCTAACATCCCTGTTAGCGAATCTACGATATGTAAAACACTAACTAGAATGGATTTCATGTGAGGATACCACAGAGGAAGCCACTGCTACCTAAGCAAAACATTGCTGCACGTTTACAGTTTGCACAAGAGCACCTGGATGTTCCACAGCAGTACTGGCAAAATATTCTGTGGACAGATGAAACTAAAGTTGAGTTGTTTGGAAGAAACACACAACACTATGTGTGGAGAAAAAGAGGCACAGCACACCAACATCAAAACCTCATCCCAACTGTGAAGTACGGTGGTGGGGGCATCATGGTTTGGGGCTGCTTTACTGCGTCAGGGCCTGGACGGATTGCTATCATCGAAGGAAAAATGAATTCCCAAGTTTATGAAGACATTTTGCAGGAGAACTTAAGGCCATCTGTCCACCAGCTGAAGCTCAACAGAAGATGGGTGTTACAACAGGACAACGACCCAAAGCATAGAAGTAAATCAACAGAATGGGTTAAACAGAAGAAAATACACCTTCTGAAGTGGCCCAGTCAGAGTCCTGACCTCAAACTGATTGAGATTTTGTGGCATGACCTCAAGAAAGCGATTCATACCAGACATCCCAAGAATATTGCTGAACTGAAACAGTTCTGTAAAGAGAAATGGTCAAGAATTACTCCTGACCGTTGTGCACATCTGATCTGCAACTACAGGAAACGTTTGGTTGTAGTTATTGCTGCCAAAGGAGGTTCAACCAGTTATTAAATCCAAGGGTTCACATACTTTTTCCACCTGCACTGTGAATGTTTACATGGTGTGTTGAATAAAAACATGGCAACATTAAATACTTTGTGTTTTATTTGTTTAAGCAGACTGTGATTGTCTATTGTTGTGACTTAGATGAAGATCAGATCACATTTTTTGACCAATTTGTGCAGAAATCCATATTATTCCAAAGGGTTCACATACTTTTGCTTGCAACTGTATATATGAAGGATAAAAAATATGTGTTGTATGAGTAATTTATAACTGTTGGGGGATGGGGTGTGGCGGATGGGTGGGGGGTATATGGAGTGACATAGCTCTATATATCTCTCTGTGTGTTCTTTAAATTATGTGTAATCAAGGTATAAGTGTAAAATATTAAATGGTAAAATATAAAAGAACAAAACCACAAATTACTGCTCTGAAATAACTCCTGCTCTCTCTTTTACTCTCCAAACCACCAACTCCGGGATCTGCTTGCTACTTCAAAAGAAAATACAACACAGTCAACGGATGGGCGTGTGGAACGCAAATTTATAATCTCCCTCTGTCAATCATCTGCGGCTACATCGCTTTCTATTGGCTGAGAGGCCTGTGTCACACTACGTTATGTACTTGCGTCTACAGCCCGTAACTCGCAGCATGGTTCAATTTAATAGTTCTGTAACGCAGCCGGATTTCAAGCACACACCCTTCCCGGTTGTGCCAATGCCACTATGGGCTTCAAATTTAATGGGCTGTATGTCTACCCCCTAGCACCACCCTAGCTGTGCCCTGGCCCACTTCCACAACATTGCCTTGCGCCTCGCTGCCCCCCTTAGCTGTCGGACTGTCCTGAGAGGTGAGCTGCCGGGGCCTGAACCAATGAGACAACAAGGTGGCGGCCTCTGCCACTGCCTCATGGACTGCCAGTCACAGGGAGGGGGCTGGCGAGGGGAGAGGCAGGCTAGAGAGACTTTTTGTTGGGGTGCAGAGCTAGGCACACCTAGAAGCGTGGGCCCTTGTGCAATGTACCTCTGGTCCAACTGCAATCTCCGCCGCTGGTTGCCAGTCACTGGCTTAGACTGCTGTGTAATAGTTGCAGCATGCTACACTACTGTATAGAATATGCCATTTTACTAAAATATGGTATCTAGACACTTCTGTTGTTTTGGAATTTTGTTTTATTAGCTTTGGTTCAGATTTTTTTGTAATTATAGTTGTCAAGTAGACTACCTGAATAAATAACTATAAATAAACAAAATATAAATTCATACAATCCAGTTTTCCAGTGAAAATGTAAACCATTTACCTATTGCTGAAGCAGGTGTGTTAACATCTAACCAATGCGGAAGAGATTTCAAAGTCACTGCCAAATATTTTACAACTGTTCATTGTCAAATTTCTCACCTGGCCAGTTCACCCAAGATGAATACTCCAGTAATACATAATTAAAGGTATATATAAGTTTCCAGGGTTTCAAGTGTTTGGTAAGAAACAGGCAGTGATTATCAGAAACATATGTGTTATATAGAAAATTTCAGTATACTTACAGAATCCAGCTTTGCACACCCATCAGGAGCTTACATAACCAAGTATTTAGAGGAGAAGCAGCCGGTTCGTTTGACCTTTTTGGAAGAGAGACTTTACAGTACACGAAAACAGCAGAGCTTGATATAAATCTATCAGCTGCCTGAGCCTCCTCTTGATGGCCAAAACAAATTTTGAAGCTTATGCTAATTTAGCCTGGTTTTCAAGGGGGTCTTAACTCTAATTTTCAGCTGTCAGAAATTACAAGACATTTTGCTAACGCTAAGGTGTTTATGTTTATTATGGTATATTTTCATGCAAATGTATTTTCATGCAATGTTTTCATACACTACTGATTCTATTTAGGTCAGATGCACTCATAATCCAGGAAATGTAGATATGCCTTTTTAGAGGCTAAATGCATACTTACCTGCATGGCTCCAGTAAGAACTCCCGTAAGGATAACTCATGGGAGTTTTGAAAAGCAAATTTGCAGAGCTATTCTCTGGCTGCCCCCAAAAAGAATCAAGTGAAACGAACTCGCTTGCACTCAGGGGGTTTTGCTCATAGTTATCTATTTGGAGTGCGCTTGCAGCCAGTGCAACATTTTCTTGCAATCGAACGGCATTTCTCAGAGGTTAGCTTTACCATGCAATAGCTCAGTACTGATTAACAAGTGAACTTCACTTGGTTCTTTTATTATGTAATGGAGGGCTATATCAACATTTTGCCTAAATATACAGACCTGATAGTGTAAATTGGACTCCTCTACTCAGTATTTTCAGTATGGTTCTAGTGTCTTAATCAGTTTTGTCAATGTTATATATGTTTTCTCACCTTTTGGTTTCCTAACTTTCAGTGCTATTTCATTGGATATTTAATTTGGTAAATTCCAATACAAATAGATTTTTAGTGGTACTGACCCACAGTAAGTTTACAAATTAGAATATCTTCCCTGTGAAAATCTGGGGTAGATAATATATAATTATGGGAATATATTATACAATTATGGTGGTGGGTGACACTTAATGTAAACTCCCATGTTGATGTAATCTGTTGGAGATTATAATACAGCTCTAAATCCATTAAATTACAAGGAAGGGAAGTTCAATATCACATATATAGTTGTGAGCGTACGGGTCGTTGCTCACGCTTGCGGGCTCGCGCAGCGAGCCGCGGCCCTCGCGTAGCGAGGTCACTGGGCAAGGGCCTCAGTTGCTGGCATGGAGCGCCGAAGGCGCTCCATGCCAGCAACTGAGGCCCCTCGCGAAGCGAGGGCCTCAGTTGCTGGCGAGGTCACTGGGCACGGGCCTCAGTTGCTGGCATGGAGCGCCGAAGGCGCTCCATGCCAGCAACTGAGGCCCCTCGCGAAGCGAGGGCCTCAGTTGCTGGCGAGGTCACTGGGCAAGGGCCTCAGTTGCTGGCATGGAGCGCCGAAGGCGCTCCATGCCAGCAACTGAGGCCCCTCGCGAAGCGAGGGACTCAGTTGCTGGCGAGGTCACTGGGCAAGGGCCTCAAACCCTCGCAAACTTCACGTCGCTACTCAAAAAACACGACACACAAATTACGACACTCGCTAAATTTTACGAGGAACGCAAACAACCTACGAAACACGTTACCACACATTACGACCTCGCAAACATCGGACGCAACACGCCGACATACAAACATTTAAAACACAATACATACACACAGCACATACATAAAAACCTTACCTACACCAAGAGGGAGCACCCAGGACCTCAAAAATGCAACTTACACCTCGATTTTACTCGAAATAAAAGACTTTTGAGACTAAAAAAAAATCTAAGCAACAGAAAAAATGGCTGCCGAACAAAACGAAAACGAGGCTACAGCACTCTAAACTCGCAAAACACCACAACAAACTCGCAAAACACCACAAGAAACTCGCAAAACGACACAAACCACCTACGGATATTCATACCACACAGTGCACACATTCAGCATGCTTACATAGCAGCTCCACACCACTAATGCTGCAGCAACATCAACACAGATTGCCAGCTCTTCATCACAATGCTTCAAAATAGGTACACTATATTCATTTACTAATTTAGCTACCTTACAATTTCATTGCCGTCATTTTTTGACGGGCAATTCGCTAGTATTAAAATAGTTATGTGACATTCTACATGTCCTATGTGCTTTTGTATCTGAAGACAGATGGATTCCTGCATTGATTGGCTTTAAGGGACCAGTCACTGTTACAAAGCAGTGACAAACTGAACCATCTAATGAGCTTCCTCTCCTGTCCTGAGCTGAGCAAAATCTTTATCCCTAGGCGGATTCCCTAGAAATGTCTTGAGGTTATTTTGAGCTCAATAAAACAAAATAATTCAATGCTTTCCGCTATCTGTGATATTGACTTTGTGTTATGAAATGCTGATCCAAGGCATGATTTAATTAGCTCTTTGATTTAGTAAATAACTTTGGTTAACTAAAAATACCACAAATTATATTTGGAAGCCTGCTTGTATATACTTTTGTCATCTAAAATGGATATGAAAGTTTCCTGAATTTTAATAGCTATATATTATACCTATGTTTTCAGTCTTGTTAGGTGCTTTGGAAAAGGCACTTTGTATATTCGACATTAAATTCAAAGACAGGGCCCACCATTTTTTCTCTTGATTTTTTGCCATATTAATATTGCATTTTTGTTGTACTTAACTCCTGTATAGCGCTATGGAATATGTTGGTATGTTACAAAAAAAGATAATAATAAAATAATATGTATGAATTTACTTTTATGCATTTTTTATTAAGAAGTAAACTCTGTTTTAAAATCAACATATAAACCCTACATGGATCTGCCCACTGCAGCTTATACAGACAGACACTGTAGGGCCACGTCTCAGCAGCATTTTTTGTGCTAGGGCACAAAACTACCCATCCAGTATGACTGTCAACAAACACTGCAGTGGGTAGATCCATGCAGGGACTGTTTGTATTATTTTAGGCAGTAAAAACAGAGCTTACAAGCCCTTCATAATAATATATTATTATTATTATTATTATTATTATTATTATTATTATTATTAATAACCTTCATTTGTAATGCACCCACATTTTCAGTAGCGCTAAACAGGGCAGATACAAATAAAAACATTTTTAACAAATTACAAAAGAATGGACCTCTTGTAGAGTTTAAAATTGAGCATACTACATGCTTTCTCTAAAGGACCCAATAAGATTGAAGATTCACAAACTTACAGTCTAGAGGGTATGGGTGAGGTATAGAAAGGTGAGGTACAATATATTGTACATATTAAGGCTGAAGGTAATACGCTTCTTGTGCATAAAAGTAAATACACTAGCATGTTTTATACATCTAGTAAAAATCAAAAACACATCATATCTAACTATTATTATTATTATTATTATTATTGTCTTTATTTATATTGCGCCAACATATTCCGTAGCGCTGTACAGGGGTTTAGTACATGGCAAAAACAAACTTAACACCTTATAAAGAATGGAGGGCCCTGTTTTTGAGCATATAATCAAATGCACAGAGTGCTTGTTTCCAAGACACGGACACACAATTGAAAACTCGCAAACTTACAATCTAAGGGGATCTCTTTTTATTAATTAATTTATTCAAACAAAAGAAGGGGTGACTGGGAGCTTCTAACAAGTGACGCTCAGTATACAAAAAGTGGCATCTTTGTTTAACACTGTATAACAAACACCATATTTTTTTTAAATGCACTGACATGAGTCAGTGCTAGTGTATATATACCCAAGCAAACAAAGTTTAGAATATGCCCTGTTGATAAAATGTTTACATGAGATGGTTTCTAACAATCCCAGCCAGTTGCACTGAATGTCAATAATTAACAAATAATACAAAGTAATAATGGCTAATGTTTGATTAAAACAATTGGATATGTGTAAAAATTTGGAAAGGTTTTGTAGATGCCAAGAAATGTCAATTCTTAGTACATAGCCCAGAGCTGGAATTACATCTGAGGCTTCCCTAAGCAAAGACTCCTCAGGTGCCCCCTGCTATACACACGTAATGTTAGTTTGCCTACAGCACTCTTTTAGGCTACCTAATAAAACCTATGTAAATGCCAATTAATGTGCATGTATAAATCAGCAGCTCTCTCAAGACCCCAAATCATTCGACCCTCTTAATACCCGTCCAAGACCCCTTCCCAAGACAGACTCTATTATCCCATGAGCCTGGGGAGCCCCCAAGATCCATCTAAACATGTGGTGCCTGGGGGAGCAAGGAGAAAAGCCTTTAAATCCATGGTTGTCGTGGGAAACCCTGGTGATTTGCACAGCCAATAGAGACCTCTGGGGATAACCACTAAACCTGCGGGGCTCATAGAGACCTCTGGGGATAACCACTAGACCTGCGGGGCTCATAGAGACCCCCAAGGGATTAGCACTAGACCTACGGGGTGCTAGGCCTGCAGGGGCCCATTGAGAGCCAGGGGGATCAGCAAGAGGCCTGTGGGGGCCGAAAGACAGGGGGTGCTATTTTTTTTTCAAAATTATTTCTACGTATTCAAATATGCTCTGGTTGGTAACTAACTCATAATCATGTGTGTAAATAAAAAAAGTAGCAAGCCCCAGTAAATAAAGCTGCAATAACATTTTGTGCTCCGACAGGATTTGGCCGAGGTACACGCTGACATTTTAAGTGTAAAAAACGTCACTCATAAAAAATAAATATATTAAATATATATATTATATTGAGGTAAATGGTAAGACTGAATAAAAAACAAAAGTAAAATAAAAAATTGTGTTTGATGATGAAGTGTCCATATTTTGGGAGGGCAGCTGTCCATTTGCCCAAATGCACCGGTCACCCCTGATACAGATACTTACAGTATATATTTCTGAAAGCTAAAGTTATGTACTGACAATCACCATACTATGGTAAGAGAAGTGTATTGATGAGAAGCTTCAGTAAAGGAGCTTTATTCTGACATCCAAGATATGACACTTTCTGAAGTTAATGTTGTATGAGCCACAATAACTGTTTTATAAGTATGCTTTAAATGGACATGAAAGGTTTCAGGATTTCACTAGGAACATAATTAACCTATGTACTTTTGTGTTCTTAAAAGCTCTATTTTTCTGCCAAAAATATCACAAATAGTTCCTAACTGTTTTTTCCCCTCTGCAGCTCATGAAGACAGTGTACATCAAGTACAGAGTGTGTGGTGTCTCATAGCAAGCAATCAGTGGAAACATTCTGCAAAACGCTCTTTAAGAATGGTCACTGACCGGCTAATTTAAAACACTACACTTCAGTCTGTATTTATGAGCTGCTTCTTCTACAGACGGCAGACTCAAATAGGTCAAAATTGTATGTTTTAGATTTAGATTTTCTGCACTTAGAAAATTATATTACATAACAAAAGATGCATAGGTATATTTTATTCCTAGAGAAATCCATAAACCTTTTATGCCCCTTTAATGCACTTCAGTGCAAAAGCATGGCAACCCCTGCAGGCAGGTGCCCGTACACTTTCCTACATGCCTAATCGTAAAGCTGGTCATGCATGTGCCCCACAGTATTCAATAGGGACATTTTCAACAGACATCACCAGGAATCTCCAGCCCTTCACTCTATAGTAAATATGTCCATTTGTCTTGCAATGTTGTGTCTATAAAACACTTTAAAACACTGTTTTCTCTTTCTAACAGATTTAGGCCCCCATTCAATTGAGGTTTTGGGCGATCTGATAGCCCAAAAGTGAGGTCGCAAGTAAATTTGCTACTCAATTGGCATCTTTTTGCGGGCTCCAAACGGGTTATGAGTTACAGCCTTGAAACAATTGTGATGGTTAAACCCATAACTTACAGCCTCCAGAAGCCTTTGATCTTTCACTTTCGCAAGGCTAATATCGCAAATCGCTATTCAATTGCTCAATTTCCCCAAGCCCGCAAATTTTTTCACACCCGTAAATGGCAAAAGAAGGCGAAAATCCTACGAGTGCTAGAGTGGACCCACAAGGGGGTTAAACACCTATTTGTAGCACTGTAAATGCAAATAAAAATTAAATACTGCACTGTAAATAACGGGGAAAGCGATGATAGACATTAGAATTAATTGCACAACAGTCTCAAGCTCGCAAATCAGCAGGAAATTTTATTAATTTTTATGTGTCATTTCTGGGCTAAATCGATCTCGGGTATCAATGGATTAATACATATCAGGCCACCCATATGGACTAGAAAAGTATTGGCATTCATTTTCATAATTCTTTATTTTGCGGGTTTGGGAGTCTGATCGCTTATCGGACCCCCAAACCTAATTGATTGACATGTAACCTCCATGTTTTACTGCCGTAATAATGAAAGTCTCATTTTCTATTGGCTGATTCGAAATGGGAGTTTACGGGCTTGCTTAATTGATCATGTTCCCGTCCAGAACTGCTACGAACCAGTGCATGGTTTACTGTTTCGGCTTTGGGACAGTAACTGGTGGGCTTGAGCAATTGAATAGGATAGTAATCGGAGACCAACGGGAGTCCGCTGACATACAGCCTACATCGATCGAGTTGCGGGCTTGGAATTTAATGTGGCTCTTACATTGCAATAAATTAACTAGCCAAGTTTAATCACAAGCAATATTTTGTATAATCTGTAAATATTATCACAGGTCTTTATATAGTCTCTCTAGGGTCTGAAGAAATATCATGTATCACCTGTGTTAACTTATGTTATGTGTCACGACCGGCCAATTTGGGGGACCACGCTCACCCCAAATCTCTCTCTCCACGGTCGCAACTTTTTGTTCAGATCTCAACACCAACAGCCACTTCAGATGACCGCATCATTACTGCAGAGACATGCACCTCAGACCCCTATTCTTAGGATCTAAGAATCACACCCATGTACCTTGGATTAGTACAAGCAGACTCTGACACCACCTGTGTTTAGTGTGTCCATAGTCAGACTGGCCACTTCTTTATTGTTACAAAGATATATAAAAAAAAACAGAAAGTTGACACAAAACACCAAAGACTGCCCCCAGTTCTAGCCCATCCTCCTAGGCAAATAGCTTGCTATTCCCCCTCACCCACATGATTTCCTGATGTAGAGAGGCATCTAACTTTCTTCTAATTACACCTTTTGTTTCTCCTCTTACAGAGCCATAAAACTAGTTACCCCTTTCATGAATAAAGCCAGAGCCTTCACACGTGGCCGATCGCAGGGCCATATAAATTCCACTATCCTATTTCTAACACAGATACAGTTTTGCAATGTTAGTCAATTACAGCACCACATGCACTTATTACATCCATGATATAAATGTTAAGCAAATTGTTAGTACCTTCTAACCACACATATAATAACAGATAAACCCCAAATAGTCCAGTGGGCCCTTCTGTTCATAACAGCTAGTTTCCCCCATCCTAGTGTGGCCTAGGAATTCGTCCTGACGGACAAACTTCTAGCCACACTGATCTCACTTGTGCAAGTGATGGTGATTGTAATAGCCTCACAGTCCACATTTCTTCCAATTCCAATGGGCACACAATTTTGGGCATAGCCTCCATGGCTCAATTGCCAACCGCCTTCCTTGGGCCATGGCACATGCCCCCTTCCTCCCCATCCATTGGGGAAAACAATTTAATTGGGCAGCTGCATCTAAAACAGTCCTTGGGCCTATTCGTTCACCCAGTCCAAAGGGTCCCAGGGTGGTACAAAGTCCAGGTGACAGTTCCCAAGGTGACATGGCTCGCCCCCCTCCCAAAAACCAGGGCCAGTGCCCTCCTCTTCCCAATGTCTGAGGGGAAACATTTTCCTTGGGAGTCCCATAAACTAACACCTCCAGGGAGGAACATACCAGTCTGATACTGAACCCAGCATCCATAATGGTGGTCTGGAATGGAGGCTCCACTTTCACCTGCACCGCAGTCTGGGCATGGTAACCCCTCTCACCTGCAGCAATGGTCTGGGCATGGGACTCCATTTTTCCATCTCCTTGGACCACAGTTGGTGCGTTGTATTCCATCTCGCCTCCCTTGGGATCTTTGGTCACTGTGTTGACTGGCAGGACCTCACAGCTCTCATCCAGACATCCCCTTGGGCCATCAGTTTTACAGACATTCTCTGTCTTCTCAATTGCCTTGTTATTAGCAATTGTGCCCCAGCCATTTGGGTCTGGCTGGCCCCCTTGGTCTGACACAGTCCCAAGGTTGTTCTCGGTGTTCGCCCCTGTACCCATGGCTGGTTCCTGGACTGTAGTTATCCACGGGAACCCCATGTTAGGTTCACAATCCATCTCTGGTTCTTTCCAGAACTCTCCCAGGCCCTCCATCTGGCCTGCTATTCCTGTCTGAGACTCAGACTCCACCGGTTTTGAGATGTACCCATAATGTATGGTACCCTCCTCATCTGTCCCAGTTGTAGAAAAAATTAACTCCACATTGTTATTGTCCTGGTCAGAGTCCACAATATCCTCTCCCCAGACCTCTGGTAACCAATCATTTTCCTCCCTGTCCGCCTGACAGGGTTCCTCCCAACTGGATGGCCAAAACCCCTCCATGGATGCCTCATCCAGCAATTCAACATACTCAGCCTCCAGCTGCAGCTCTTGCTGAATCAGGGGTTCCAGCAAATTAGCCTCCGGGGACCATGGTTCTAATCCCAGACCATGACAGCGTTTAAGAAATAAGTTATTTTTCCTCCTTACAGTCCCCATGCCACATTCAGGATCACCAAAGACGATCTCCCAGAGCCCATCTATTAGCTCCAATTGAACATAGAGATCCTCTTCAAGGGCACCAACAGGCCCTATCCTGGCATGATACTGTTTCTCTAAGGCAATCTCTTTCCATACCAGTTTCTTCAGCCAGCATGACAGCTCATGGTCCTGCCACAATCCCAGGAACGCCATCCATTGCTTTAGAAGGGCCATTCCTCTGCAGTCCTTTGCCTCTGTCACCTGGCTCTCTTTCTCTACTGGGGATAAGCATGTCCCCTCCACAGGAGCTGAGACAGGGCCATTGCTTACCCTTCTCCTGTTCCCCTGTACCTCCTGTGTGATTTGTATCCGGAGTTCCCTCTGCTGATCCTTAGTAAAACCTGCAGGCATTACCTCCATCCATCTTTGATACCGTCTGGACACTTCCTCCTCCTCTGCTGCAGACATCTCTTCATAAGCTGCCATCCTTCTGTGTTTTATACAGAGATCCCCACCGCTGCCAGCCAAATGTCACGACCGGCCAATTTGGGGGACCATGCTCACCCCAAATCTCTCTCTCCACGGTCGCAACTTTTTGTTCAGATCTCAACACCAACAGCCACTTCAGATGACCGCATCATTACTGCAGAGACATGCACCTCAGACCCCTATTCTTAGGATCTAAGAATCACACCCATGTACCTTGGATTAGTACAAGCAGACTCTGACACCACCTGTGTTTAGTGTGTCCATAGTCAGACTGGCCACTTCTTTATTGTTACAAAGATATATAAAAAAAAACAGAAAGTTGACACAAAACACCAAAGACTGCCCCCAGTTCTAGCCCATCCTCCTAGGCAAATAGCTTGCTATTCCCCCTCACCCACATGATTTCCTGATGTAGAGAGGCATCTAACTTTCTTCTAATTACACCTTTTGTTTCTCCTCTTACAGAGCCATAAAACTAGTTACCCCTTTCATGAATAAAGCCAGAGCCTTCACACGTGGCCGATCGCAGGGCCATATAAATTCCACTATCCTATTTCTAACACAGATACAGTTTTGCAATGTTAGTCAATTACAGCACCACATGCACTTATTACATCCATGATATAAATGTTAAGCAAATTGTTAGTACCTTCTAACCACACATATAATAACAGATAAACCCCAAATAGTCCAGTGGGCCCTTCTGTTCATAACAGCTAGTTTCCCCCATCCTAGTGTGGCCTAGGAATTCGTCCTGATGGACAAACTTCTAGCCACACTGATCTCACTTGTGCAAGTGATGGTGATTGTAATAGCCTCACAGTCCACATTTCTTCCAATTCCAATGGGCACACAATTTTGGGCATAGCCTCCATGGCTCAATTGCCAACCGCCTTCCTTGGGCCATGGCACATGCCCCCTTCCTCCCCATCCATTGGGGAAAACAATTTAATTGGGCAGCTGCATCTAAAACAGTCCTTGGGCCTATTCGTTCACCCAGTCCAAAGGGTCCCAGGGTGATACAAAGTCCAGCTGACAGTTCCCAAGGTGACATGGCTCGCCCCCCTCCCAAAAACCAGGGCCAGTGCCCTCCTCTTCCCAATGTCTGAGGGGAAACATTTTCCTTGGGAGTCCCATAAACTAACACCTCCAGGGAGGAACATACCAGTCTGATACTGAACCCAGCATCCATGATGGTGGTCTGGAATGGAGGCTCCACTTTCACCTGCACCGCAGTCTGGGCATGGTAACCCCTCTCACCTGCAGCAATGGTCTGGGCATGGGACTCCATTTTTCCATCTCCTTGGACCACAGTTGGTGCGTTGTATTCCATCTCGCCTCCCTTGGGATCTTTGGTCACTGTGTTGACTGGCAGGACCTCACAGCTCTCATCCAGACATCCCCTTGGGCCATCAGTTTTACAGACATTCTCTGTCTTCTCAATTGCCTTGTTATTAGCAATTGTGCCCCAGCCATTTGGGTCTGGCTGGCCCCCTTGGTCTGACACAGTCCCAAGGTTGTTCTCGGTGTTCGCCCCTGTACCCATGGCTGGTTCCTGGACTGTAGTTATCCACGGGAACCCCATGTTAGGTTCACAATCCATCTCTGGTTCTTTCCAGAACTCTCCCAGGCCCTCCATCTGGCCTGCTATTCCTGTCTGAGACTCAGACTCCACCGGTTTTGAGATGTACCCATAATGTATGGTACCCTCCTCATCTGTCCCAGTTGTATTAAAAATTAACTGGGCCTTGTCCATTTGTATCTCCACATTGGTATTGTCCTGGTCAGAGTCCACAATATCCTCTCCCCAGACCTCTGGTAACCAATCATTTTCCTCCCTGTCCGCCTGACAGGGTTCCTCCCAGCTGGATGGCCAAAACCCCTCCATGGATGCCTCATCCAGCAATTCAACATACTCAGCCTCCAGCTGCAGCTCTTGCTGAATCAGGGGTTCCAGCAAATTAGCCTCCGGGGACCATGGTTCTAATCCCAGACCATGACAGCGTTTAAGAAATAAGTTATTTTTCCTCCTTACAGTCCCCATGCCACATTCAGGATCACCAAAGACGATCTCCCAGAGCCCATCTATTAGCTCCAATTGAACATAGAGATCATCTTCAAGGGCACCAATAGGCCCTATCCTGGCATGATACTGTTTCTCTAAGGCAATCTCTTTCCATACCAGTTTCTTCAGCCAGCATGACAGCTCATGGTCCTGCCACAATCCCAGGAACGCCATCCATTGCTTTAGAAGGGCCATTCCTCTGCAGTCCTTTGCCTCTGTCACCTGGCTCTCTTTCTCTACTGGGGATAAGCATTTCCCCTCCACAGGAGCTGAGACAGGGCCATTGCTTACCCTTCTCCTGTTCCCCTGTACCTCCTGTGTGATTTGTATCCGGAGTTCCCTCTGCTGATCCTTAGTAAAACCTGCAGGCATTACCTCCATCCATCTTTGATACCGTCTGGACACTTCCTCCTCCTCTGCTGCAGACATCTCTTCATAAGCTGCCATCCTTCTGTGTTTTATACAGAGATCCCCACCGCTGCCAGCCAAATGTCACGACCGGCCAATTTGGGGGACCATGCTCACCCCAAATCTCTCTCTCCACGGTCGCAACTTTTTGTTCAGATCTCAACACCAACAGCCACTTCAGATGACCGCATCATTACTGCAGAGACATGCACCTCAGACCCCTATTCTTAGGATCTAAGAATCACACCCATGTACCTTGGATTAGTACAAGCAGACTCTGACACCACCTGTGTTTAGTGTGTCCATAGTCAGACTGGCCACTTCTTTATTGTTACAAAGATATATAAAAAAAAACAGAAAGTTGACACAAAACACCAAAGACTGCCCCCAGTTCTAGCCCATCCTCCTAGGCAAATAGCTTGCTATTCCCCCTCACCCACATGATTTCCTGATGTAGAGAGGCATCTAACTTTCTTCTAATTACACCTTTTGTTTCTCCTCTTACAGAGCCATAAAACTAGTTACCCCTTTCATGAATAAAGCCAGAGCCTTCACACGTGGCCGATCGCAGGGCCATATAAATTCCACTATCCTATTTCTAACACAGATACAGTTTTGCAATGTTAGTCAATTACAGCACCACATGCACTTATTACATCCATGATATAAATGTTAAGCAAATTGTTAGTACCTTCTAACCACACATATAATAACAGATAAACCCCAAATAGTCCAGTGGGCCCTTCTGTTCATAACAGCTAGTTTCCCCCATCCTAGTGTGGCCTAGGAATTCGTCCTGACGGACAAACTTCTAGCCACACTGATCTCACTTGTGCAAGTGATGGTGATTGTAATAGCCTCACAGTCCACATTTCTTCCAATTCCAATGGGCACACAATTTTGGGCATAGCCTCCATGGCTCAATTGCCAACCGCCTTCCTTGGGCCATGGCACATGCCCCCTTCCTCCCCATCCATTGGGGAAAACAATTTAATTGGGCAGCTGCATCTAAAACAGTCCTTGGGCCTATTCGTTCACCCAGTCCAAAGGGTCCCAGGGTGGTACAAAGTCCAGGTGACAGTTCCCAAGGTGACATGGCTCGCCCCCCTCCCAAAAACCAGGGCCAGTGCCCTCCTCTTCCCAATGTCTGAGGGGAAACATTTTCCTTGGGAGTCCCATAAACTAACACCTCCAGGGAGGAACATACCAGTCTGATACTGAACCCAGCATCCATGATGGTGGTCTGGAATGGAGGCTCCACTTTCACCTGCACCGCAGTCTGGGCATGGTAACCCCTCTCACCTGCAGCAATGGTCTGGGCATGGGACTCTATTTTTCCATCTCCTTGGACCACAGTTGGTGCGTTGTATTCCATCTCGCCTCCCTTGGGATCTTTGGTCACTGTGTTGACTGGCAGGACCTCACAGCTCTCATCCAGACATCCCCTTGGGCCATCAGTTTTACAGACATTCTCTGTCTTCTCAATTGCCTTGTTATTAGCAATTGTGCCCCTGCCATTTGGGTCTGGCTGGCCCCCTTGGTCTGACACAGTCCCAAGGTTGTTCTCGGTGTTCGCCCCTGTACCCATGGCTGGTTCCTGGACTGTAGTTATCCACGGGAACCCCATGTTAGGTTCACAATCCATCTCTGGTTCTTTCCAGAACTCTCCCAGGCCCTCCATCTGGCCTGCTATTCCTGTCTGAGACTCAGACTCCACCGGTTTTGAGATGTACCCATAATGTATGGTACCCTCCTCATCTGTCCCAGTTGTAGAAAAAATTAACTCCACATTGGTATTGTCCTGGTCAGAGTCCACAATATCCTCTCCCCAGACCTCTGGTAACCAATCATTTTCCTCCCTGTCCGCCTGACAGGGTTCCTCCCAACTGGATGGCCAAAACCCCTCCATGGATGCCTCATCCAGCAATTCAACATACTCAGCCTCCAGCTGCAGCTCTTGCTGAATCAGGGGTTCCAGCAAATTAGCCTCCGGGGACCATGGTTCTAATCCCAGACCATGACAGCGTTTGAGAAATAAGTTATTTTTCCTCCTTACAGTCCCCATGCCACATTCAGGATCACCAAAGACGATCTCCCAGAGCCCATCTATTAGCTCCAATTGAACATAGAGATGCTCTTCAAGGGCACCAACAGGCCCTATCCTGGCATGATACTGTTTCTCTAAGGCAATCTCTTTCCATACCAGTTTCTTCAGCCAGCATGACAGCTCATGGTCCTGCCACAATCCCAGGAACGCCATCCATTGCTTTAGAAGGGCCATTCCTCTGCAGTCCTTTGCCTCTGTCACCTGGCTCTCTTTCTCTACTGGGGATAAGCATTTCCCCTCCACAGGAGCTGATACAGGGCCATTGCTTACCCTTCTCCTGTTCCCCTGTACCTCCTGTGTGATTTGTATCCGGAGTTCCCTCTGCTGATCCTTAGTAAAACCTGCAGGCATTACCTCCATCCATCTTTGATACCGTCTGGACACTTCCTCCTCCTCTGCTGCAGACATCTCTTCATAAGCTGCCATCCTTCTGTGTTTTATACAGAGATCCCCACCGCTGCCAGCCAAATGTCACGACCGGCCAATTTGGGGGACCATGCTCACCCCAAATCTCTCTCTCCACGGTCGCAACTTTTTGTTCAGATCTCAACACCAACAGCCACTTCAGATGACCGCATCATTACTGCAGAGACATGCACCTCAGACCCCTATTCTTAGGATCTAAGAATCACACCCATGTACCTTGGATTAGTACAAGCAGACTCTGACACCACCTGTGTTTAGTGTGTCCAAAGTCAGACTGGCCACTTCTTTATTGTTACAAAGATATATAAAAAAAAACAGAAAGATGACACAAAACACCAAAGACTGCCCCCAGTTCTAGCCCATCCTCCTAGGCAAATAGCTTGCTATTCCCCCTCACCCACATGATTTCCTGATGTAGAGAGGCATCTAACTTTCTTCTAATTACACCTTTTGTTTCTCCTCTTACAGAGCCATAAAACTAGTTACCCCTTTCATGAATAAAGCCAGAGCCTTCACACGTGGCCGATCGCAGGGCCATATAAATTCCACTATCCTATTTCTAACACAGATACAGTTTTGCAATGTTAGTCAATTACAGCACCATATGCACTTATTACATCCATGATATAAATGTTAAGCAAATTGTTAGTACCTTCTAACCACACATATAATAACAGATAAACCCCAAATAGTCCAGTGGGCCCTTCTGTTCATAACATTATGCTTTAGGGAAAGTCATTTGTATCTTTGATTTTTAAGCTCAATAACGGGACCCTCCATTATTTAGCAATGTGTTAAAAAAAAAATTGATTTCTACTTTACCCCTGTGCAGCGCTACGGAAAATAAAGGATAATAAATAATAATAATGTTACCATACAGTGTTCTAACATATTTACCTACCTAGTAATACAATCTAGAGCATTATAATAGTGTAATGTTATACAGCATTACACAGACTATTCTACATACTATACAGATAAATACATGCATATTCCCTCTGTACAGGCATCAAGCAAGCAGCAACCGCACAGCAGAGTCCTGTTAGTGCATAGCCCCTATACTGTGCTGTAGCTCTCTCATTGCAGTTATTTCTAGTCATGGGTTACCAGTAATAAATGAAAGCAAATTGGTTTCTCTCAACCTATGATCCTCTTGTCTAAAGCAGTATTGTTTAAATACCAATTGCTGGATTTTATCACGCCAATAGGTATTTATTGTATTTAATTTACAGCCAAAGCATGCAAGTCTCTGTGTCCAGCCATTCATCATATATCATGTGATAGGTTATTTTTAGCTGCAAACTGTATCTTACAGTTTGTCCTGCATGTAATTATAATGCTCCTGCCTGTGTCTTGGAGCATTTTCCCTGCATGAGTTGTGACTTCTATACAGTCTTACATTAGTAATAAAATTGACAAGGCATCATGGAGTTGACATAAAATGTAATGGAAACATACTGTAAATCTGATTTAATAGCCACTATCAAATTCCCATAATAAATGTTAAATCTACCAGCAATATTTGATTCCTGCCAGAGCTGCTTTTTAGAAGTAAAAACACAGCTGATTTTTTTTTTTAACTTTCTCTGATATTTATAAATGCCTTAAATGTTTCTCTAATGCTAAAGAGAGCTTTCAGAGTAAAGTAAGTCAATTAATAAATGAAGACATTAAGCAATCAATTTTTTGCTGGCTGCTCCACAACACTGGGCAGGGTAGACTAATCAGAAGATAAATGCAATGTGCTGATGTATGGTAATGTGCAGTAGTACATTCCCCAACAGCCTCAATTCATCAGGGAGCATCAGTAGGGGGAGGCATCTGTTATTGGCTGTCTGTGGTCCTCAAGGATAGCATTCCTGTTCTTTTGATTGGTCAGCCCACTGCTGCAAGATCCTAAGCATTTTGATGATAAATATGAAGGCATGTTAAGCTGTGCAGGAGTGTAGTGCTCACACTGCTACACTCCCAGTCTCAAGGACTGTCAGGCTCTGTTTAACAGCCCTGAAGGAGAGAGGTGGCAAAATATAAGAAAGTTGTGATGCTTTTCTTCACTCAGTGCTTTGGGGCTGTGTTAGATCTTATCCACTTCAGATTTCAGCACTATCAGGCTAAAAAAGTCTTCTCATCTGCAGGACAACTGGTCTGTGTAGTGAAACCAACACACATTTTAAAGGTGAGTTTATTTTCAAGTCATAGATTTGTCTTGTAATCATATTTCCCACAGTGTTTGTTTGCTTTGGATTCAGTGTTTTGCATTTACTGAATATTATGTCAATTGCTAAAAAATAGATTTTATTTTCAGAGTATCTTGAACATGAATAATAATAATTTGATCTGCATCTGGAACTGCAGGGCAAATGTGTTTTAATCTGGCAAAGCAATTACATGATATTTCCCTGATGGTGTAGATAAGATTTGTTTACATGCCTAGATATAACTGAATTGCATTATATTGTTTATTTAGAGGGCATATTTTGAATCACTGACAGATCTATAACAATAATATTAATTTCTCAGAAAATAAAGCTTTAATTGCTAATATAAAGTATGCTGAGTTCATTTGAACATATATGTTATTATTTTGTATGACAAATATATAATAAATTAGTGTTGCCAAAAAGTATTTGGATACAGTTAGAAGTGAACTGAACAAGTCAGTAACTTCTGAAAATCTTGGGGTATTTAATAGGCATTTGATTAATGATCACATTTATTAAGATTGGGAGTATAACATGTAGATTATAACAGTTTGAAGATATCAATAATATTAATACAGAAAAGAAAAACAATGTTTTGCACCATTTAAAGTATTTTAACATATTTTACATATGGATACTTAAATAATAAAGCTGCTTTTTATACACTGAATGTAATTACACCCCAAACCTGAAACACAATTATATGGACATCACAATCTTAGGCTGTGGATATTATCTAGGTCTAAAGGGAGGTCATCACCTAACCTCCTGGTGCTGCCCAAAGGGACAGCTCTATTACAGTATACTCAAATGACTTACTGTAAAAAATGTAATGGGATTTGGGTATTGTTATATTTGCACAAGATTTACAAAATGGAAACAAAGTAAATTACCTGAAGGGCTATAATATTTAAAAATATACCCAGACACCCTCATCCATGTGTTTTATGGGTAGCATTACTACTAGTTCATGGTGTATTCTAGAAGTAACCCATAAATAAAGATGCATATCTATCATCAACTCTATTATTCTTAAAGTCTTCCATTCCAATTAAAAAGGATGCACATTACTAAAATCCATATTGAGGTTTTATCCTATTTCACCCTTTGTAGAGTGATATTGCTGTATGATGTGTTCAACAGCTGTGTTGATATATCTATATTAGATGCCTCTGTGTGGATATAGTAATGGTAAGAGCCTTGAGATGTGGGAAGTAACAAAAGGATGTGTGTAAACAAATGTAGAATAAACAACATGCTGCAGGATACAGTGCCTGGAACAAACAATAACAGTTGTGACTTTGATTGAACTCTCATATTTAGCTCTCTTTCAGAGGCCTTGGGAATTTGCTTTCAGATTTTTATTCTTTATGCCTAGAAAGGGTAAACACAAGTCTTAACACAAGTTATTTACAGATATATTATGTCTTTACTGGTAACCATGCATTTTGTTATTGATGAAGCCAATATAAAAGCAAAGAGGAATTATTACAACAGAAAGTCACAATGCAGAATTAGCAAGATGACAGTAATACATTGTAAAAAAAAAAAAATACTTTATCCACAACAATATAACACAGCAGAGTCAGTGTACAATATGTGCAGTGTATTTAAAAGGTCAGGTATAATGCTTTATATGAGAAATAATATGTTTCAGATTCAACTATATTTGCAATTTTCTATAGGCAATAAGTGAAACAACATGATATATTCTATTGCCTTAAATTACAGAAATCTGTAGTTCAAACAATATGGTTGTATTATTGTCTATCTGGTTTTGGGTACCAAGAACTTTGTAGTAATGCTTAGATCTTTACTGTACACATACAGCAGCTCACTCTAAGACGTTAGAATAAAAATGTTTTATACCTGTATTTTATAATGTCTGTCCAAAAGTATATTATTTCAGTATAATGTACTAACTTTTTTGTTTTTTTACAAAGTAACACAATGAAGCTACAATCTTTATGCTTGAATAATATGATGTTGATATTTTACCAGGGCTGAACATCAGTCTTGGATCAAGTCAAAACTGCATAATAATACATATTTATTATTATTATTATTATTATTATTATTATTATTATTATTATTGTCATTATTATTATGATTAGTATTATTAATAACAACAACAATAATAATAATAATAATAATAATTTAAAAATGATTATAAAGCACCAGCATTTTCTGTAGTGCTATTTACAAGGCATAGTGGGTACATCAGCAATGTATAGAGGTATACAATTCTGTTGCAAGTAGAAATACACATACAATACAGATGTGAGGTCCTTACTCCCAAGAGCTGACAATCTAGAAGGTACTAGGTTTTATATATATACTGGGACTGTAGTTGCCTTCTGCATGTACAATGTGGTGTAAACAAAACATGGTGCTGGTACCACAGTCTACACAAAGTCTACAACACTTCCATTCACACCTCCCAGTGCTGCACATGTTTATGTCCCAGGTTTCTTGTTCCCAATCCCAGTGCAGCTACTGGGTATATGCCTTTCATAGGTTGGTGCTGTGGACTAGGCTGAGCATATATGTATATTCTAGAAAATAATCTTAGGGGGGCAAGTAAAGAGCAGGATAAGTAGGGCTTGCAAGTTTGCTTGCAATATGCCTTTCATTGAGCAAGTGTCAAATGCTCCTCTCTTTCTCCTCCATCCAATCAGGGGATACAAATACAAACAGATACAAATTAGCCATATACATCCACTCAAGCTCCAAACCAGTAGACACTGTGGAAGGCTCAACCATAGAAACCTTCAGGCATTATCAGTGTCTGCTAAAATAAAGATTTTACCTAAAATACTTATTTTGGTCCCCATTACAGAGAGATCCATAGGCATTTACATGACAAGTTGACTTGTAAATTGCCAACCTATCAGTTACAATCCAGCTAAAATTCATGCATGAAGAGAGTAAAATGAGCTGTGTTGCCAAGTTAGGGCTAGCTGTCACATTTAAACTTCCTCCAAAACATCTCTATCTGATCTATGGGTGCTTCATGCAAATGACTTACTGCATTTAAGCCTTTTTTTCCTTCCTAATCATATGTGTCCTGATGACCACCCATACAGGCATAATCATGCCTATGGAAATGATTCAAGTGTCAGATCTGATGCTATGATCAGTTTAACACCTCAATTAAGTCTAAACATAGCCTAAACTTGGGAAATCTCATGGATCCCCCAGTATCCTTACTCCCTATTTCCCAGGGATTCTCAGTATTCTCCAATTTAAAATACATCCTTCCATGGACCCCTTTCCCCGCTATCCAGATCCCTGCTTATATATACTGAGACTCTCCATGGCACCTAAGTATTAATCTCGTGCCATGGGGATCCTTAAAGGACCTCTGTGGCACCTAAAACTTAACCCCTACCACAGGGTTTACTAAATTAACCCCTATGCCATGAGGGACCTGTAACCTAGCCTTCGAGGTTCTGCAAGGACCTCCATCGCACTAACACTGTGCCCTGATATGTCATGAAGATCTTTAAAGGACCCCAGTGGCTACTAAAAATCTTAGTCTGCTTTAAATTACATCCATGGCTCCTGTAAGGAACTCTGTGGCATTTAACAATTAACCCTATGCCATGGGGGTCCTTGAAAGACTCCATGGTAGTCTAACAATAACTCTAAGTCCTTAAAGGACCCCATGGTACTTAAGATTTAGCATGGAGGTGTAAATAGACCTTTTTGGTATCTAAAATGAACCCTCTAATACCATCGGGGTCTAGGTAGACATTTATGGTATCCCCTATGTGCCGTGAGCATTCTTCATGGCATTGGGCCACAATGCAAGTGCCATAGATGCACTTGTTAGCATAAGGGTTAATTTGCATTGCTATAGAGGTCTGTTAGAGATCCCTGTGGTTATATGTTTAAGTGGGAATCGGGTTAGGCAGGAGAGGAATCATCAGGCCAATAGGGGTGATCAGCAGTAGGGTCTTAAACATCCTGCCAATGTCATTTAATTTCTAACTCCTTCCCTGCCATGGGAAGGCATTTATATAAATAGATGTAGGGAGGAAATCTATTTGGTGTAATGTTTAACTGTGTAGCACTGCATGGGTACAATAGGGCTTAAGGACTCCATTACAACAGCCCTGGTACATGTGCTTTAGTTTATGGGATGTTTTGTAGTGGATCAGATTGGGATGGATATGTAGCTTGCGCCAAAAAACTCCCATAGTTAAGACAGAGACGTTTTGGGGAGCTATGTATCTGATTAGCATAGAGCCCTTACATAGGTGTTAATGTTTATTACCCTCTTCACAAATATATTTATGTCTTATCAGTAGAATGCAGGGAAGATATATGTTTACACAAGGGTACACAACAGATGGAATAGACACACAAATACATATGCATCTATGAATATGTGTGTGCATATTACATTGTCCCAAGATCATGTAATTTGGCAGTGTTAATAATTAACAAAAACTACTAGTGAAAACGTTTAGTGTACAGTGATGATCTGAAGTGACATAAAGTGGACTAAGGCCAGCAAGCCTGGTAGTTACGTAAATACAGCCGTCTGTATTATGACAGTAATATTACAAACGAGATCTTGAGCACCCAAACATTAAAGAAAACTGTCCATCAGTACACTCTGCTTTAGCCTTGAAATAAAGCTAGCAGTCTTTCTAATTACATCTGAGACCATAAACCCAGAACTTGTATAAGTTTGCACACATTTTACTTTCTACAAGTAGGCCAATATGCACAGAACATATTAATTGATGCCTACGCATGGTAATTAAGTGTATTAGATGCTTGTGCTACAGCCCAGCAGTTAAGTCACAGGAAATTCTTAAGAATCTGCAGAGCATAATAATTTAGGAGGAATGTTGGAGCTAATATTAACATTTTAATTTTGCTCCTCTTTACATACTGTAGAATGTGTTGTGGTTTGTTGCTATTGGGAAGTCAATAATAGGAGTCAGCAAAGAATTATTGACTGACGATGTTTGCTTTAAATCAGTTTCTGCTTCAGCTTTTTTAGTTGATCAAAGGATCAAATGTAAAGGAAAGACAAGCAGTTCTGAGCTATTGAGTTTTCATTTCTCATGTTTCTTCATCAATATTGATCAACCGTTGTATTAGTATCTGGTTATTGATTTTATAGAGGTGATAACAATTGTTCTGTAATCTTGTAGAAATTACCTACACGGTTGTACTATAAGGGGGAAAGATAAGTGTCCGACTCCATCAGCCTAGCACATTTCTTAGAGCTAGATAAAATTACTACTTATAAAAAAATGTCTGAGAGAAAGCAGGTGCAGTTTAACTCTGGCTTCACATTGTTAAGTGTACCATTAATATTACTTTTGACAATCTGAGGAACCTCCAGAGCATCCTTCTGAATGATGTGTGTGGTGTAAAATTTAAAATCCCTTTTTTAGACCTTCCATTAGGAAAAAGACTCTAACAGCAGAAAAAAATCATCACTATCTGTGCCAACAGCCATGGGTGGTATTTGCAATTATCTTTCATGGTATTTTTAAATCTATTTAAAAATGTCATTAAAAACGTTATCCATGATAGCTGTGATGAGCTGTGATGATCGCTGTCATAACTGATTTTGGGGCCATAATGGGAACCCCTGCACCCCACATGTACCACTGTTATCTGGGACTCTTACACTTTCTGCCGTGTAAGTTAATGCCACAACAAATAATTGACTCTGCAGGAAGTTTAATGAGTATATGGCTGCCTGGAATGTCTGTTTGGTCAGAGGGGGCACTGGAGAGAGTTAATTAATTCTCTGGAGAAACTCTCTGGAGAAACTTAATGAATTCTCAGATGTTTCTCTACTCCCTAGTCTAGTATAGTCATGAAGTGATATGCTTCAAAACACAGGTCTGGGATCTGAGGCGACCTGGCCAGATAACACCCAGCATTTGTGTATTTGGGATAGGAGGAGGGTTGTGGCTAGTGGCAGGGTGAGGAAGTCACACTAAGAATTGTGACCCCCCTAACCGAAGAATTTGTGTGGGGGAGATGAAACAAGCGTCTCTGGCCAAGAGGATGGGCTAGGAGTGGGGGATGGTTTATTTTGTGATGGTTAAAATATCTCTGTCACAATAAAGAAATGTTCAGTCTTCTATACACTAAAAAACAGTGTGGTGTGATTTCTCTGTTGCTCCATGTCTGATGACCTGAATTGCTGGTGCTGAGTTGAATAAAGTCACAACCTGCAGATTGCTCCTATAAGCTACAGTAGGAGTATTAGGGGTGTTCTGAGCACCACAAAATCTGAGTGGTGACAATCGCTTTCCAAGATATCTGGCTCCAGCTCATTGGACAAACTATTGTGGTCATCACTTCTGTTAAGATCCTTCCTCAGTGTATTCCTGCCCCCTCTTATTTATCTGATCTTCTTCTGTTAAGTCCCAACCATTTTTGTCGTTTATCACGCCCACTTTGGCATGAAAGGTGCCTTTGAGGTCCACAATTTTCTTGAAGCGATCTCTTGACTTACCCATTCTGTTATCTTTTTTGATCTCTTTACATCCTTTATTGTAGAATGTCTCCTTATATCTTCTTGCTGTCCTCTTGAATTCTGCATTCAGATGGACAAATATTTTCCTATGTCTACTACCTTTCACTTTCCTTCTTTCCTGGATTACTTTCAAAGCCTCATCAGACAGCCAGTTTGCCTTCTTACTTTTCTTTCTTTTAGGGACATTCTTTGTTGCTGTTTCCTGGATAATGTTGCAAACTTCAGTCCAAAGTTTTTCAGTCATTCTATGTCTATTTCCTTACATCTATTCTTTACTTCCACTATATATTGACAAGAGATATTATGTATTTCATATCTGCTTAGTCTGATAATTTTCCCTCTTTTCTTCAGTTTAATTCCGAACTTTGCAATAGGGTGCTCATGGTCTGAACCACAGTCAGCTCCAGGTCTTCTTTTTGCTGATTGTATAGAGCTCCTCCATCTTTGGTTGCAAAGTATATAGTAAATCTGATTTCTTTGTTATCCTTCTGTTGATGTCCATGTGTAGATTTGGCTGTTGGAAGAGGGTGTTTGCTACGACCTGAGAATTATTTTGACAAAATTCTACTAATTTCTGACCTGCTTAATTTTGTACTCCAAGGCCAAACTCAGTAATTGAAGTGTCTTTTGGTTCCCTACTTTACCATTTCAATTTCTTATGATGAGAATAACATATTTTCTTGTTTTTTATATCTATGATATGCTAATTATCTTCAGAGAACTGGACAACTTCAGCCTCTTAAGCATCCATGGCTGGTGCATAGATTTGGATCGCTGTAATGTTAAATGGCTTGTTTTGAATTCAAACTGAAATGATTGTCATTTATTGGATTGTGACCAAGCTTCTTTGGCCACCCTTTTATTGACTATGAGGGCTACTCCATTTCTTCTGTGTTAGACTGAAGTAATTTGCTTATGTTTTGTTGTTGGTAAAGTAAATTGTCTCCTTGATCTAGAAATACATTTAATTCTACTCTGTGGGGTTGAATTGCTAATTTTAACACATGTTTTTCAACCTGTTATATCCAAATGTGTTATATATAAATGAGTTGTCTTGTCATATTTTTGCAACCTTAAAATGTATGTAGCCTTTTATACAGGAGTTTATTGTACCACTAGCGCTATGGAATCTGTTGGTCTTTACAAATATAACATACACTTTTTAGATTTGCATCTCTAAGTAGGTGACCCCATGAGCCAATGACATTCATTTAATGTCTTGCACAAATAACTGACAATTCTCTACAACACTTGACAAGGTACTAGATAGGATTGTTGAGTGAAGGGATAGAAGAACACGTTGGTCTTTTTATAGTTAATATTATAATAAGTATTTAGATTAGATCTACTTTAAATTTCAACAAAGTGCAAACAAGCTCTGTTTTTACTGCCTAAAATCAAACAAATATTACCTGCTTGGCTCTGCCCTTTGCATCTCACAAAGACAGATTCTGCTGGACTTGCTTAACCTTGTACTAAACAATCGGTGACCATATCTCAGCAACATGCTGGTGAGTTGTGGTCCCCAGATAGGCTAGGACACTGCACTGCACACCTAGCTGTACAGAATCTGTCTACATAACATGCATAGCGAAGATCCAAGCAGGTAATATCTTGCCCCATACTAAAAAAGTTGGAGATTACTGGGTTAGAACTCAACTAAATATTTCATAACATTTTAGTTAAAACTAAATTAAAAGGTGATACTGTGATAAAAAAAATTGTAACCCATGGGTGCGGGTTTCAATTGGTTTCTTGCTGTTCATTTTCAGCCTTTTGATTTCACTGAAAACGTATTCCCACTAAGCACTTACTGTATTATTATAGTTTGCCGAATTAGATTTAATTTTGGTTTAGTCTAGATATTGAACTTCTATTCTTAACAAACATTGTGCATATGAGTTCCCAACTTTATTGGACTTTTTGTACTTTACTCTTGTACTTCAAATTCTGCTACTCGCTGTAGACATTATTTTCATGGCTGGCAGCACCATAGAAACTAGCATGTACTTATATTTGTACATTTCTGAAATATATTTTATATAACATTTTTATAACTTACTAGACAGCTTTCATCATTTTTTTCTATATGATCTATTAAATAATAAAACTTGATCATGGCTAATATATATATTTTTAGAAATAAATAAATACAGCCTTTACAGTTGAAAAAAAGAAAAAAAAAAATATATATATATATATATATATATATATATATAGTTATTCTTTAGTGCAGGCTTAGTCCTAATGAATGGATTGCCATTTGCAGATGCCACATTCCCATTGTACAGATGGACGTTTCCTTTTTTTAATCTACTTCCTGAGGTAGGTGAGACTGAATACTGAAAAGTAAAATGGTCGATTCAACATCAGGAAATTGTGTTATTGCAGGAAAGTAATAAAAAATGATTTTCAAAATGTAAAAAGGTAATGTTCATGTTTTTTACTTCCACACAAAGATTGTATTGATATGGACTTGGTCACATCAAACATGACTTGATGTCTACTATTGATTCATTCACGTGTCATGAATAACATACCTGGTATAAAAACATAAGCCATGTAAACGCAAAGCAAAGTAAGCAGCATTGTGGAGTGTGTGTAGAGCAAGACACTCTGCAAAAACTACCATAACATTCTTAAAAAAGTGGATTTAATTTTTTCTTATTTGAAATTATTGCAATTTAACTCCATCATCCACACTGGTTCTGATTAACATATAGACACCATGGCCCTCATTCAATTGCAATTTTGACAATTGAATAGGGGTCTAAATAAGCACCTCACATATATTTTTTAAAGAAGTTTTTAGTTATTAAGCATCTATCCAAAAGCAAGTTTTTCACTAACTAAAAACTTCTTTAAAAAATATATATTATGTGCTTATTTAGAGCCCTATTCAATTGGCAAAATCGCAATTGAATGAGGGCCCATTACATTCTGCTCTGGCATAAACATACCAAACCTCTGTACAATGCTTTATATTGGAATAAAATATATATTTCATATATCTACTTTTGTAGAAAAGAATATTACTTTTTAAAGTCATATGATTGATTGAGTTCATAATGTTGGTGTCTCCTTTTATTTATTTCATATGTTTGTATTTTTTTCTGTATATTATATGGTATACAAATTCCCTGTCAAAAGGAAATGCACTGTAGTAGAGAATATTAAATCTGCACGCGGATACTGTATTAAGTAGGCTGTCAATGTTCTACCATTGAATGGCATCATTAATCATATTTTAATGCATTTATTTATAGCAATCTATCTATTGCTTATGTAATGCAAAATGTCATATCAGTTGTTTTTGTGTAGATTTGCTGTCCATACGTATCTAACCCATGTTTTTATACAAAATATGTGTTATGCAGTAGGAATAATACAAAAAAATGCTAAAGTTGTTTCACGTAATATAAAATAGAACCATGACACACCGTGACTGCTGGTTTACATGCCATTACCCCAAATCCTTAGCAGCAGTAGAATATTCTGATTCTGTAGGCAGCTATTTAGAGCTAGCTGTGACATACAGTACGTGTTCTCACAGCCATAAGGATTCCAAATCAGCACTTACACAATGAGTCTGTAGAATATTTTTATGTGTTAGTACACAGTGTTTGCTTTTGTTAAGATTTTACAAAGACCACTTTTTCCTAGCAAAAAAATTATAATAAAGCAATAAGCTCTTGAAAATAACAGCAAAGATATTGATTTATTCTGTAAATTTCAGTGAAGTCATAAAATGGAATATTGATTAAAATGGCTTTTTAAACATTTTCTTTTGTTAATATTATTAAATAAAGGGATGAAAACCTCAGTTAATCTTTTTATTTTCCACTATGGGAGCAGCCATTTTGTTTTTCAAGCCTCTAGTAGCAAAGGTCTCCTGCTTGCTAATGCTGTAGTTGCAGATTACTATCCACCACATGCCCACACATGCTTTGTTCTGTATGTAACTTGTTTGTTTGATGCCATTGGTGGCTTCATTATCACTAGTGACATTGCATGACCACGTCAAATACATGGAAGTGCGCACGCATGGTCCTGTGTTGCATTATTGGCTTCCTATAAAGGAAGCCATGGGATGATCAAAATTTCTTCTCCCATCTTGGAAAATAGTCTAAATAGGGAGTAAATAGCGTGTTCCTTTTGTTTTAATATATTTCTAAAAGAAAACATATTCTAAAGTGCACATTTGAATGATCTGACTTTTTTACTTCATTGGTTCTTTATTGATGTTTATTCTCTTGAAAACAGACCACACTGGATATATCTTAATGTAAGACACTAGATAATTTATTCTGACGTTTTTCCGAGATGTGGTCTTTTTTCTATCTTGACATTCCCTTTAGCATTTAATTAATGACTGATCAAGCTCTATTGCAGCATTATTAATTTAATTCACTTTGTAATTCTGTAAAGACACAATGTACTTATCATGAGTTCATGTTGACACATCTGTTTATGTTCATGCTTTGCTGTTTTTCTTAAATTAAGATTATTTTCTATTTAAAAAAATATATAATATATAAAACATCCTTTTAAATCTGCTAGGAAGTGCTGTACTGCAGTGGCATTTTAATAAACATTTTAACTCTGCTGATACTACAGTATCCATTTTTTTCTTTGGTTAGATTAGAATAATTTTTTAGTTGTTCCTTGTGACATAGTAGTTCGATATGAATCGGGACAAATGATCTTGCAGTTTCTAGGATTGAGGCTGAAACGCTGTATCCTTGAGTAATCTCACTCCAGTAAATTGAGACACTGGGCATTGTTACAGATTTTGCATTTGACTGAATAGCATTTGAGATCCAGGGCTGAAGGGTATTGAAGTATTTTTTATTTATAATTACATGTGCTTCTTAAGATAATGTGATTCTGTTTGAAAAGTATAACCAAAAAACTGCATTATGATTGACTCCTGTGTGCAATCTGAGTGTCACATGATCTGTCATTACATATACACACTTTTTATGAAAGGCTCCAGAGGCTGCAACACCTAAGCAAGAGGCACCATTAACCAAACACTGCCATGAAGACCAAGGAACTCTCCAAACAAGTAAGGGACAATGTTGTTGAGAAGTACAAGTCAGGGTTAGGTTATAAAAAAATATCCAAATCTTTGATGATCCCCAGGAGCCCCATCAAATCTACCATAACCAAATGGAAAGAACATGGCACAACAGCAAACTTACCAACTTACCAAGAGACAGATGCCCACCAAAGCTCATGGACCGGGCAAGGAGGGCATTAATCAGAGAGGCAGCACAGAGACCTAAGGTAACACTGGAGAAGCTGCAGAGTTCCACAGCAGAGACTGGAGTATCTGTACATAGGACGACAATAAGCCGTACGCTCCATAGAGATGGGCTTTATGGCAGAGTGGCCAGAAGAAAGCCATTACTTTCAGCAAAAAACAAAATGGCATGTTTTGAGTTTGCGAAAAGGCATGTGGGAGACTCCCAAAATGTATGGAGGAATGTGCTCTGGTCTGATGAGACTAAAATGTAACTTTTCCACCATCAAAGAAAACGCTATGTCTGGCGCAAACCCAACACATTACATCACCCAAAGAACACCATCCCCACAGTGAAACATGGTGGTGGCAGCATCATGCTGTGGTGATGTTTTTCAGCAGCTGGGACTGGGAAACTGGTCAGAGTTGAGGTGACAGAGTTGAGGTGACAAGCGCAAACCATCCAACTTGAAGGAGCTGGAGCAGTTTTGCAAGGAGGAATGGGCAAAAATCCCAGTGGTAAGATGTGGCAAGCTCATAGAGACTTATCCAAAGCGACTTGGAGCTGTGATTGCCGCAAAAGGTGGCTTTACAAAGTATTGCCTTTAGGGGGGTGAATAGTTATGCACATTTACTTTTTCTGTTATTTTGTCCAGTTTGTCGTTTGCTTCACAATAATAAAAAAAAACATCTTCAAAGTTGTGGGCATGTTCTGTAAACTACAAATTTTCAAACAATCCATGTTAATTCCAGGTTGTGAGGCAACAAAACACGAAAAATGCCAAGAGGGGTGAATACTTTTGCAAGGCACTGTAAATTTTACTAATCTATTCTATCCATGGGTTTTGAAGAGCACATTTAAAATCTATTATTCTTTAACAAATGTATTTATGCTGTTTACGTGCTACCTATAAGCAGTTCCCCTTGTAGTGGTAAAGTGGCTTGTGTACTTCAATGAAGCTGTGAGCTATACCATGTAGGGTCACCCAAGATGGGCAGGTCATAGTATAGAGATCAGGTAAATCGTGTCCACTGGTAAAGGAAATGGCAACTCACTCCAGTATCTTTGCCAAGAAGGGAATAATTTGTAAGGAATAGTGCGAGCGGTGGTACAGCGAATATGTTTTCTCAAACAAAAGGGATTGTTTGGTTGGTTTAGATTATTCTTGAAGAAGGGCAAGTTTTTTTTTTTTTCTGGAGGGTTGAAATGGGAGTGGGATTGAGTAGACTTGCAAATGAGTGTGTCAAATGGAGGTGGGGTGAGTATTTAGGTAAAATGATTATTAGTGGGAGCAGTATACTGAGAATGAAGTTTAAAATTCAACTCATAACCTTAAGTATGATTACCTGAAAACGGACTATACATTGTATTTACCATTCTTTTGTAAAGGGTGCATTTCTGATGTATTCAGGATTATCTGAGCTCCATAAATACACCCAAATTTTGAATACTCCCAAAAATGTATTGGCTTTTTTCATATGTTAATAACATCCCAATCTGCCTATCTATTTCGGTGGCCAAAACAATGTCCTCTGTGGTCCACATCATTATCAAGACTCAGACATAAATTAGAATTCTGAGCCGCACTTTAACATACAGGAGCCACATGAATTCTTTATCTTTGCAATGATTTACTATAGAGTAATATGGCTAATAAAATATATAGACTGTTTGTCATGAGCTTTAAAATGAAACCAACTTGTCTGGGGGACTGTGCCTAAGAAGACTATGTTAAAGTAGGAAGCAAGAAAGCAACAAAAGATGAATAATGGTGAGAGGAAAGACAACAATGAATTACAATACAAGATGGGTGATGGAAATATATACATTTTGTAGATTAATTAATACATATTTTGTTGAGTAAAAGCCATATGCATTCTTTGTTTTATAGGTGGAGGCTACAGAATTAAGCAAGGCCAAATTGTATGAGTTCAAAAGCCACTTAACATTATTTATATAATAACCAATAAGCTGGTTTTAACTATTCCATTCATATTGTATTTGTATTTTACCAATTACAAGGGATGAGTTGGATACATAAGTCTTCAAGAGTAATTAATTAAAGTCAATATGATTCACTTTATACTGTGATGTTTTCTACAATTAGTCTAATTCTAAATGTCAAGTATATTGTATTTAAAATAGGCCTAGAAAATGTCACTTTTTATATAGCACAAAAAAATAATTATTTTTACTAAAGTTTTTTTCCACAAACCAGTGATATATTATTTATTTGGCTTTGTTCATAGGTTGCCCTTTGTAAGGAAATGCATATGGCTTGGGGCACTGGTGGTACTCTTGTGTATTTCAACAGCTATCATGACAAATTGGTTGTGGACATGTGTATTAGTATGTGATACACATTAACAATCAGTATTGCTTCAACTAAACATGCAGTTCTTGTGACTACAAGGCACAATCTTGTTGTCAACAATCTTTCATTTCATGGTGTTTAAGCTTCTAAAGCATGTTTTTTTTGTTATTACATTAGTAGCCCTATTAAATTCCCTCAACTTGTAAAACATAGCCCACAAGACTTGCGGCTATTAAATTGGCCCCGTAGAGCAACCTGCTAATGATCTGCGGGTTACAGGTGGAAAAATCCTACGGGACGTTAAAATTTGAACTCCCCGGGCACAAACCCTTTGTTCTGTCAAGCCTGTAACTGTTACATTAAAAAATCACTATTAAATTGCTATGAATCCACTGGAGTTCAAACCCGTAACCTGCAAATGGAGCCAAAAAGCCAATGGGAGAGGATTAATGGGTACTAGAGGGGGCTTAAGTCCTATCCATAGCACTGTAAATGCAAATATACATACTATTGTACTTATAATTAAAGGAAAAGTGATGTTAGTTATTAAAATGAATAGCACAACATTCTCAAGCTTGCAAATCTGCAATATAAAACACATTTTTTATGTTTAATTTCCATGTTATATCGATTCCGGCAATCAATGTGTTAATACATATTATCAAACTCATATGGACTAGAATATCATATTTACTGATTTATTAGTATTGCAATATTTCTGAAATGTGGGTCTGATCGTAACTCGTAATTGAAACCTGTAAGGCTTTGAAATCTAACCTCCATTTTCAGTGACGTAATGATGATGATCTCTTTTGCCATTGGCTTCGTCTAAACCCGTAACTACGGGTTGGACTAATTGATCATGTTCACGGCGCACGCGCAACGTGCTTGTGTCTACTGCCTGTAACTCGCGGCATGGTTCAATTTAATAGCTCTGTAACGCAGCTGAATTTCAAGCCCGTAGCCTTTGCGGGTGTGCTGATGCCACTATGGGTTTTGACTTTAATGAGGCTGAAAGTCTTGTAGTGCTGTAAGTAACAGCTGGCTGAATGTGTTAATTCTCCATGCAGCCCTTCAATCTTCGTCGTTTTTCTTTTTTCATGTCAAAACAGGAGAATGCAATCTTTGCATTGCTTTACCAATTAACTCAACAGCAAACCATACAATTCAGTTTTTACAGTTAAAAAAATAATTACAGTTATGAGTGCTTATAGTTGTGAAAGTAACATACAATCACCACAGATAATTCAGTTTGGGAATTAGCTGCAAGTATTAGATCAGACTGCCTAAGTGTAATTGTATTGATTGTGTTTTATGTAGATTGCAGCATTGTTAGCACCTTTAATGTTTTACAACTGAAGATAAAATCAAAACTGTTCAGCATTTGTTCCAAGAATATCTGCCTAGCCATCCATTTTTAATGTTAATCAACCAGTTGCTGGCTGTAACAAATGAGGAAGATGACTCAAACAGACACTATCTCTATCATGGGTCTGACACACTCTGTTTCTTTATTGAAATTGACTTTCTGGCAGGGTAATACTGAATTAATTGGACAGGGTTTGAAGCTGCTGTGGATTCCCAAATTCCTGGACTAATTTTGTGTCTTTCTATGTAGAAACACAGGCAGCTTTATCTTTAGCTGTGAAAGGATCACCCAGGAGACAATGTCTCTGTCCTATCGAGCCTACCCTATCCCTATCAAGTGACCTTTATTAGACACTACAGCAAATCTATTCTTTGAGGCTTGCACACTGGTTATTTAGCCACAAGGTTGTTTTAGCAAGCTTATAAAAGCAGTAACAACCAATACAGTGAGCTTTCTGGCTTAAGATATTTGCAGTTAGCTCTGCAAATTCAGTAGCTTATGGAAGGTAATACAAATTTATATGAGTGATTTGTAGTATGAAGGTAACCGCAAGAGAAAATTAATGTCCATTCTCTATTTCTTAGAGTTTTATGTTATCATTAATTAGCTTTTTTAAAGCACTAATGCAGTGTTGTATTTCTGTACTCTGCCTAGGCCAGTTAAACAGCACATTTTTCATAAGGCAACAGCTTCCCAGGAGCCAAGGTTACTAATATTTTTTCCAAAGCATAATTCAACTCTGTGAAGGTCTTCATTCCAGTTTCCCCAGAAAAAAGCCTGTCTGGCTCCTAATATCACTAATATATTTGGGATGAGGGTGGAGGAGAAGAGACACAGGGGAGAGAGGAGGAGGGGCGGGAAAGAGACATGGGGGAGGGGGAAAGAGACATGAGAGGGGTGAAGAGATACAGGCAGGAGACTCAAAGGACAGGAGAGAAAGAGATATGGGGAAAGAGACACAGGGGAGGGGAGAAGAGACACAGGGGAGAGAGTGGGGGGGGAGAAACACATGGGAGGGAGGAGGGGGAAGAGACACAGGGGAGGGGGGAAGAGACACAGTGGAGGGGGCAGAGACACGGGTGGGAGATACATGAGAGAGGAGGAGAGACATTGGGGAAAGAGATACAGGGTGGGGGGGAGATACAGGGGAGAGAGTAGGGGGAGAGACACAGGGGAGGGGAGAGACACAGGAGAGGTGGGAGAGACATAGGGGAGGGAGAGGGGGAGGAAAGAGACAGAGGGGGGGAGGAAAGAGACATTGTGGAAAGATATACAGGGGAGGCGGGAGAGATACAGGGGAGAGTGGCGGGGGAAGAGACAGAGGGGAGGGGAAGAGAAACAGGAGAGGGCAGAGAGACATAGGGGAGAGAGAGGGGGAGGAAAGAGACAGAGGGGGAAAGGGGGAGGAAAGAGATAGGGGGAAGGGGGAGGGAAGAGACACAAGGGAGATAGAGGGGAAAGAGATACAGGGGAAAGGGGGGTGGGGAAAAATATTATCCTGCCATGCTCTGCTTCTTTAAGGGGGCTTGATATGAATCTAGTTCAAACCTACCCCAGCCGAATCATGTGGTTCTTGGTCTCTCTGGCACAAAAGGTGGCTTCTGAAGAGGGCAAGGCCCAAAGGTACAGGCAGAGAATACTGGATACAGGTTACTTGTGGCCCATGGCAAGACCACTCCACAATTCAGGATACAAACACAAGAAATTGCCTCACACCTTGGATATGTGAAACTAGACTGAACCTTTGTTGAATTATGGAAACAACATGTCTTGACTGCTGTTTATCAAGGTCTGTATGTGTGAGGATGCAATGATCTGCAGCTCAGCTTATGTGCAGAGCATATTTACCTTATCCTCATGTATTCTCCGGTTCTATATCCATTTTCCCTCTATAACATATTAGTATACATAACCATGTACAGGCAACATATATAACAATCACATATATAGTTGTGAGCATGCGGGTTCTTGCTAACTCTTGTGGGTTTGCGTAGCAAAGCGAGGGCCGCAGTTGCTGGCAAGGAGCGCCAAAGGCGCTCCTTGCGCTGGTGATGAGCGTCATAGGAGCTCATCCCTACGACCCCTGCCGCATTTGCGGAGGTGGAGGCTGCCAAGTCGACTGCAATGAGCCGCAGGCGGGACTTACACCGGAAAATTTACGGACTTACCATCCAAAAATACGAGCCGTGGGACTTAGGAAAAAACGATACAAGCTCGCAAAAATACGACGTTAACATCTGGACCGTGCGCACAGAAAAACATAGTAAAACAAAAGTACACAGCTACCCTAACGGCTTTCCCTCGCGCACGCAGCCTATTTTCACTAGACACTACACACATTGCTGACACTTACACCTCAGCTCCACAACAGTCCAAACCAACATTATATGCTGCAGGAACATCAAAACAGATTGTCAGCTCTTCAGCACGATGCTTCCTGCATATGTTACTTCCAAATAGGTAAAGTATATTCATTTATTAATGTATTAATTATTTCATTACCATACAAAAACAACTATACACAAAAACAAAAACAAAAAAGTCGCCACCAAACAGCATTACCTGCCTTACAATTTTATTGCAGTCATTTTTTGATGGGCAAGTCGCTAGTAATACATAATCACAATGCAACAATGTCATGCTGCCTTGATCATATCCATAATTACTGGTAATATTAGTCCTTAAACAATGTAATAATGACATATCCCGGCAATCGACTAGTATATATGTATATATATATATATATATATATATATATATATATATATATATATATAGAGAGAGAGAGAGAGAGAGAGAGAGAGAGAGAGAGAGAGAGAGATGCGTGTGTGTATATTACACAGTACATATACAATATATATATATATATATATATATATATATATATATAGAATTTGTTGTTTAGTCCTTCAGTCCTACAGTTGTTTATGACTCTTGGTGAGCATATGAGTGCAGCACACCAAGCACACCTCTATTTTTCTGGTTATGCTTATCCATATGGTTTTCATGGCAAATATACTGGTTCCTTCTCCAGGGGATCAAGATTTGTGTTTTCTATCAAAATATACAAAATAAGGCATTTAAAATAACAACCATTCACATGCTAAGATTGTACATGAATCCTTCCTAGAATTGGCTTAAAACCCCTACTTTTTGATAAATTCCAAAGTAATATAATTTACTCTTACACAACCAATTAGGATTAACCAATTGAATATAGAAGCAATTAATATTCAATATATATTTTTTATTAACAGCCCATAATAGTGGTTATCTAGCAAGGTTTTAAATTGGCAAATTGAAGAAAAAAACTTTACATTTTTAAATGTTAATGTTTGATTTTGTATTACAAACGTTCAACTTAACTGCTTCTCTCCACCCCCTGCCGTGTGTCTGAGTGGGAACTGATCTGCCCAGGATTGTGTCCTAAACCTTTTACTTTTTAGCCTATTAGCTTGCAGTGGCAGGGATGCAGATAATAAACACGTGTTTCATGGTAATTGTTAAGCAGTTTAAAATTAAATATGTGTTCAAAATTTGTTTAAAACGGATGGAGTCATAGGTACATAGTAGTTATATGGATTCCATACGTTTGAATAAAGGTATACTATGTGAACACCTTGTGTATATTTTTTTAATCAATATTAGTTTTAAAAACATAACCTGATTTTGGGAAACTTACTTTCAACTGGTAGATGAATTTAGCACATTCCTGCTTTCTTAATAATAATTGTTGGGACAATTCATCATAAATATGCTACATTAAAGATGAAGATCAGGGAAATAAACCATGCTATAATTTCTGCTTGCAGACATTTTTATAGATGATAAAATATTACATTATTTGTCAATTCAGTGGCTAAAAAAAGTAATATTGAATGCTGTTTTAGTGATGTAAGATTCCCTTTAGCAATGGCTACTTGTGAAACACTGCAGCTGTTTATTTGAAGCACTCTGCCATATTCAATCCCACAAGCATTTTGCATATAGCAGACTGCTCTTAAGAACATGAGGAACCACACTGAGAAGAGTACACTCACAGCAGGCAATCTGAAAACAATTTCTATTTGAGTCTGGCCATTCTTTTGGGACACAGAAGAATTTTAAATATGTCAACTTGTTTTATGTAACTGACGTGACAAATATACTTCCTGGAAGTAAGAGCTGGGGACCGAACTGGCAGTTATCACAGCCACAAACTGACAGTTATCGCAGCCACAATATTTTTAATTATGTACTTGATAGTGAGAAAATTAAAAAAAAAAAATCTTACATACAGATTCAGTTCTCAACCAAAAATTTGTTACCCAATAATAAAAAGAGAATTACTTTCAAAGCGTTCTTTGACACTCACAAAATACACACTGTCTCTGTTTCCTAAACACGTTCCCAAATACTTTGTAAACATTGTACAATTCAAAATTGTGGAAAGAGACATTTGCAAAGTGAAACATGGCAGCATGTATCAGTTTACAGAAAGTGGGCTGTTATGAAATGACTATTTAGTGGCCAATAAGCCCAATATATCAGGGTCAGATGGGCCTGTTCATCAGATACAATAACTATGTATAAAAGGTGTCGACAAACAATGTTAGAGCATGTCCCAATATCCCACCAAATTGAACTGCAGTGGTTTTTTTAGGTTTTTTTCTAATAACGGCCACCAAGTACTCCGGATGGAGCGGCACAGTGTGTGGCCCACATTCTGTCAGTGCTTGTCTATACATATTTATGTATAATGATACAAAAGCAGTAGAGGTCCTTGCTCTTAAGAGCTTACACTCTGGTAGAGATGAGGCGGAACTGATATATGGTGTGATGAGTTGGCTTGGTGAAAATGGTGCATTCATAATTGCATGAATTGCAACTAATGTTCACTTAATTCTTGATGAACTGGAATCCAAAGATTGCAGCCTTCTTGCCAACACTTTATGTTGTCTGGTTTACATGTGAGCTTCAGACCAGGGTGATACTAGAGGAACTACAATAACAATTATGCTGTGTAGTCACTGTATTGCACTTTCCTTTAATGAGGTTGCACCACTTGAATAATCTTTCTAATATGTCTTGCTTTGTTGTTTAGAAGTGATTTTCCACAATTGGCAACCCGGGCCTGAGAAAATAAATGTAACCGAATTATGTGTGTTTATATAGAATATTGCTATTTTAGGAAAATATGGTGCAGTATTTTTTCAATTCAGAACACGCACTATTTCAGCTTGGTTGCAAAATATTTATACAAACTAGATTTTGTATTGTTTGTGAACATCTTTTTTTTTTGCAGACATTGCTAGTGCTAAAAGGCTAACATATTTATCATTTCAGCTCAGTGCAGAATTTTTCTTAGCATGTACAGGGAAAAGAGAATATTATCGCATACTAAAAGCCACAAATCAAACTCCTCCCTTCTCACTGCTAAAGGGAAAAATGAGGAGCACATCCCTCTAGCAGAGACCACATGGAAGCCTCTATCGCATCTTGTAAATGTAGGATTTTCTCTAATACCAATATGCTTATGGCATACATAGCTGCTTAATGCCATTAGTTTGTTACATATCTCACAGTGGACATTTAAATAAAATCTAACTTCACAATCTAATCCTCCCAAATTCACTTTATAAGGGCTGTTAAGCAGTCTGTTTCCTTTGGAGACAATTGATATTGTAGCCTCAGCAAATCACTTTACAACCATTAAGTGAATCTACCATATTGCTTCTATTCCAAGCAAATATATAAAAACATGTTTCTGCCTCCATGTTTGTATTGGGAGCTTAGCCTCTGAACAACTTTAAGACAAAAGATAATAGCGTTAGCATTCAATCAGTATGAGCTCTGTGGTACAAAGCACCCCATTGCAATGTGACATGTGCAATCATAAACTGGGGCTGGTACACTAACAGTTATTGTATATTCTGCCTCTATCAGCTAATTCTGTTTATAGCATCTGTTTATAGCATTGCACATTGCTATTCCAGCAGATTCCTAAAGTCACAATTCTGTGACTCACCTCTTGGTGACAAGTCACCTGCATCTCATTTCTGAGCTGTTACAAATGTCTTTAATACCAAAAGCTTTTTTCAGCCCACAGCTGCTACATGGTCCTGCTGGGCATTGGTACACAAAGCTAATCCTCTAATATGTATTGCTAAAGTGCCAGTGAATATTCAAGGCTCATACAATGAACATTGCTGTCACTAATTGCATAGCAAATACAAAATTTACTTCCACTATTTGCATTTTCAAGAAAAAAAAAGCCCACACTTGCTGTTTATCACTTTGACTTTGGAAGCAATAACTATGGCAGAAAAGAAACTCTGACAGACCTTGTATTAAGTGAATCATTCAGCTGATAGATGGACTATCTGAATGCACCACATGTATAAATTATTCTTGCTTTATTCTTAGCAATGTAAACAAATGCTTGAGTGATTAATGCAAAATGCACACGAGAAAGAAAATTGTCAGCCACTGACTTCCAGCACAGTAGGTACTTTTCTAAATCAATCGAGAGACATCAATATTACAACTGCAAATGTAAGCCAAAGGATGATTTACTGTATTATGAAAGTCGGTTATATTTCATATCTGTACTTTCAGAAAGGATAATTCTATAAAAATTGTGTGTGTAATTACAGCAGAAATATTCTTTTTGGGTGCATCATAGGAACCTTCATTTTTAAAATCGTCATTTTGAAAATGTGTTTAGATAATTAAAAACTGCATATATGTTGCACTAGCCATTTTTTCTAAAGTCATTTTATTTATATATATATATATATATATATATATATATATATATATATATATATATATATATATATATATATATATATATTGTTTGTGTTGCATTATTATACCATGACCCCCAAATACTAATGAGATTCCTTGATAGTGGCAGAGCCAGTGTTATCATGCAGTTAGACCTCCTCATCACTCTTCTCAACCACACAGAAAGACTAATTAGTATATGGAGATATACTTTAGCATAATGGGGTTGCAAAAATAATGTGCAATATCTGAGGAATACCTTCATGCAGAAAAGAAATGGATAAAATAATGTGCAGTCAGTCATTATTTTTCACTTAAGATAAAAAAAATGGCATGGCAGAGCCTCTTTAAAGGACCACTTCCTTTTGGTAAAACCTTCACATGCTTGTGAATTATGTAACAAAATAACATCAAATATGGAAGACAAGGAATTGAGAACATAAAATAATTTTTAGAAAAGATCTCATCCTTAGATAAGTTTGATTGTGTGACAGAGACGCTTGGGCTATGGGCCGCATTACAGTCTTTCACGCATGCATTTCTGGATCAACTTTATAAGTAATTTGCCAGCTGTGTGAAGGCAATGCTGATTAGCCTAAAATTAACTGTGTTGGCGAGGTATGGTTAGCTGTCACATTGACATTTTTCTCAAAGCCTACCCCAATCGCAGTTAACGGTTCTCATGCGAGTGTACATTAGGCCTTATGGAAACTGTTTTTTCTCTAAAATTTTCCATATAATGAATACCATTCATGAGCCCCATATAAACCAGGTGCTCTAACTTAGAGGAATGCAGTAAAAAGGCTACAGGAGCTATTTTCCCCTAATGTAAATGTTTCACTCCCCCAAATTACAGCAGTCAGCTCAGATCCATAAATCTTGCTCTTTTGCCCCAACTGATATCTGTTCAGGGAGCAGCCAAAGCAAGCTTTACGGATGAGACGGCCCTAGGAGCCAATAAAAAAATAAATGTGAACGTCATAAATCTTATACTGGGCAAGTGCAGTCACAGCTGCTGTAAGTATATAAATGTCTAAAGTAATTGTTATTTATTGATTATTATATTTTGATCTTAAAAAGATGTGACATTTGTATTTATAGGTTCAATAAATTAAAATGTGTTTATTCTGTGTTTGTTACCCTGTATTTTGTATAATAAAAAAGGCTTAATACCAACATATCATATTTTTTAATTACACATGTTAATATTGGATTGTTGTGTCAAATAATGTTGAAATATCCTAATTGTTTAGTGTTTTTGTACTATACTGTCACTTTAATTTCTTCTTGGAGACTCAGCAAAGGTTTACAAAGCATTTGTGAGTGGTCACTGGTACATTTTTGTTCTGCTTTTTCAATTACAGCACTGCCCTGATTTGCGAGTGATCCGTAAAATCTTATTACCATAGGGTTTGGGTGTCAATGTGTCAGGGAGTATAATTTATTTTCAGTGCAAAACTCAATAGAGATTTATGATTTGCTTTTCAGTTGTGTCATGAAGTTCACTGGTAGCAATGACCCACAGCAGTTTGCAATGTTTTAGGGGAGGAGGATTAACATAGCTAGGTAGGGCTTAATCTTCAGTTAGGGCACTTGCAATGGATTTTTCTAAGATTTACATGAAAAATAATTGAAGTCTAGAATAAATGTCACTTTAAACATTATGATAGACACATATGTTGCATTCTAAACTCAAAATTGAAAAGTATGATGTTACATAGTTACATAGGGCCTCATTCAATTGCGATGTGGCCAATTGAATAGGGCCCTAAATAAGCACATAGCATATTTTTATTAAAGAAGTTTTTAGTTAGTGAAAACCTTTCTTTTGGATAGATGCTTGCTAAGTAAAAAGTTCTTTAAAAAATATATGTTATTTGCTTATTTAGGGCCCTATTCAATTGGGCAAATTCCAATTGAATGAGGGCCATAGTAATTAAGGTTGAAAAAAGACTTTCAGTCCATCAAAGTTCAACCTTTTTAGATCTCCTCTGATCTGCAATATGCAAATTAGTTATTCATGAATTAGTTGTTAATTAATTAAGTGTTAATTAATTATTAATCAACTATTCATTTATATGTTTATTTATTTAATTAATTATTAATTAATCCAGAGGAAGACAAGTGAAACGTAGCCAATCGTCTCAATTGAATTTTAGTTAGTGAACTTCTATCCAAAAGCAAGGTCTTCACTAACTAAAAACTCATGTAAAAATATGCTCTGTGCTTATATAGAGCCCTTTAGAATTTGCTGAATTGCAATTTTAATAAGGCTGCAAATTAATACTTATTTGTAGATGAGAACGGTTGAAACATCTTATTTCTCATTTAACTATATATTCAGAAACCACTAGTTATATTTGGCTGTGTTTCCAGGCCATTTTTTTCCACTAAGCTGCCACAAGTGAAGAAGATTCTGATAAACCAATTGTGTTCACAGTGAAACCACAGTGTTAAATATATAATGGTCCTTTGTCATCTGAAGATCCCCCAGGATGGTCAGTTAGAAAATGTGCCCCTGGTGATATCTTCTAAAGTGCTCTATAAAGAATAGTTAGGTAGGGACTGGTAAGAAAAAATAAAGGCCATAATTGTCACAATAATGTTGCCTCATGTGACTTTTTTTTATAGCATGCATAAAAGCTGTTAGTATTTATATTTCTGTCATAGAGCCCAAGGCAAGTGTTGGTGAGCGCAGAGCAAATATTCTGCCCGTGCTGAAAACTAAGATGCACAAATTTATCATCTTGGAGGTTGTATTGAAGAGAGACCAATTTTGATGGAAATTCCTTTCTCATTTTTGGAGGCATGATGCGATTAAATTGTGTGACAGTCTACTAGAATCTGAAGCGTCCTTATTCCCGTATGAAATCTAAATCCTATTTTGTTCTAGTTGCTGAGTATTTACCAATTATGATTGAATTAGTCTAAAAGCTGAACTGCTCCTAAATCTGCCTGTAATATAATTCTGGAAAATAAATGCTTCTAAAGTGAAATGAATTTGATTTGTGGAATAGTTACGATAAAGGAGAAAAGATGATCAGCACTTAGACAAACCTAATATAACCTTTTAGTGCTTACTACCACTCAGAACATTCATAACTGAACTTTTAAAGGACCATTTTTAAAGGAGCACAATGAAAAATAAAATATATGTTGAACGTTTTTATTCTAAGCACATAAATAAGCATGAAAAAGTCATAAAGCAATTTTTTTTAAATTAGAAACTATGGCCCGTATTCAATTGAGCAATTGTTGGTTACTGGAGCCCATGATATAGCCCGTAAACTTATTTGCTATTCTATTGGCATCTTTTAGCGAGCCGCAAACGATCTGCAGGTTACAGGCTGAAAATCACTGCAGTTGCCAAAATGCTAACTTACAACCCATCTAAGTCTTTGATCTTTCAAGCCAGCAAATCGCTAAAATTGTAAATTGCTATTCAATTGCTACAACTTCTCAAGCCCACAATTGTTTTCACACCTGTAAATGGCAAATGTAGCCAAAAATCCTACCAATAATGCACTTTAAAAGACGGGGAAGGCGATGAAAGACATTAGAGTTAATTGCACAACAGTCTCAAGCTTGTAAATGTGCATTAAAACATTGTTTTATTTAAGGTTTAATCAATGAGTTAATACATATCAGGCGACCCACATGGAGTAAAATAGTATCGCCATTCATTTTTATTATTTTGTACATTGAGAGTCTGATCGCATATCGGACTTCTAAACGCGAACTGATTGACGTTTGATCTCCATGTTATACTGCCGTAATGATGACGGTCTCATTTACTATTTGCTGTTTCTAAATAGGTAGTTACGGCCTTTCTTAATTGATCATGTTTACGCTCTGTAATGCTACTTACAATTGCATGCTTTACGGTTTTGGCTTTCGGCGCGTAAATTGCAGGCTTGTTCAATTGAATTGCTCTGTAATTGTAGCAAATTTCAAACCTGCAGAATTACGTCCTGTATAACGTAAGCTGCGGGCTTGCAAATGAATAGGGGCCAATGGGTGCTTGCGGATGGGGGTAGGGGATTTACAATTCTTGAGAGCTGTAGTTGTATTTTCTGAAGCAAGTAGTCTGCTTATGGGCCAGTGAGAGGGGACGGGGGTGATGTCAACTTACGTTCCATTCAATTATCAAATGCTCCCTACCTACCCCACCATCTACTGATAACTACAAATGCACACCTCCATCCCTCAGCTCTCAGGACGTCATGTAAGAAACGCAACATTCATTCTTGTATTCATAAACAGTCTTAAGAAATTCAGATTTTCCTAAAAAAAATATTTCCATGGCTTACACAGCTGCACATATTAGTTTAGTACATACCTGACAAACTATTTTTTTTCATTAACTTATTTAGATGTCAGTACCCAGAATCCTTAGCAGCAATGGAAACACTGTTCAATATTCAATTCTGTTGTAATTCTTCACATGTTTGGAACATCATCAATAGCTTTTTCTTTCCTTAACGCACATAGGCAGACATCACGTATCTTGGCAGTAATACATTTTATTTGGCAGCTAAACTTGTACCAGTTAATACTTATTAGGCATTTCTAACCTGTGCTTACACAGATCTGTTTCATAGTGCAGTCAGGACTGGATTAAAATCAAAGGCACCCTAGACAAAGACTTCTCCCCACCTCTACCATACAAACATGTTATGTGAAAGCTTGTGTTGAGTAGCCCAGAACCATATGCCACAAATTCTGTATATATAAATGACAGGGTTGGTGTGTCAATGCTCAGAGTTATCACAGTACTCAACACTATTTCTTGACATTCTGTGCTACAAAACAAGTATAAATAAAGTTTTTTGTTCTACATATCTATGCTCTGTTAGGGAGCTATGGTATTTACCATATTTAGTTAGATTTGAACGTGATCTAAACTGTGATTACAAAACTAGCATCAGAATCATGCTTTTAAAGTGACTATTCTTGTATGAAGCATGAATGTTATTTTTGCTGTAAAAATTTAGCTGGTTACCAGGCCATACAGTCTTAAAACTGCTTAGCACATTCGTCTTTATATGTATCACTAGAATATTGCCCGTCAAAAAATGACGGCAATGAAATTGTAAGTGAGCTATGCTGTTTGGTGTATAGTAATCAAATAAATAATACATAAATAAATGAATATACTTTACCTATTTTTAAGTAATTTATGCAGGAAGTATTGTGTTGAAGAGCTGGCAGTCTGTTTTCCTGTTGCTGCAGCATACAATGTGTGTTTTCAGTGCTGTGGAGCTGCTGTGTAAGTGTCGGCAATGTGTGCAGTGTGTAGTGTAAATAGGCAGCATAGGCGATAAAAATCCGCTAGGGTAGCTATGTACTTCCGGATTGTGTAAGTTAGTGTTGTAAAATGGCGCCTAATGTAGGGTACGCGGCTGTGGCTTATTTTGCGTCCTTGCTCTTGGATCTCGTCCGGCTTTTTCGGAAAAGCCGTATGTGTTTCGTGGTGTTTTGCGTCTTTAGGGTCCTGTAGCCTCGTTTTCGTTTTTTTTCCGGCGGTCATTTTTTCTCTCGCTTAGGTGATTTTCAGGTGTCTAAACTCTGTAATTTGGACTTAAATGGAGGTGTAACTTTACTTGCAGAGGTCCTGGGTGCCCCCCCCCCCCTGCTGTGGGTAAGCTTTTTATGTGTTTGTTGTGTGCATTTATTGTGTTTCTAATGTTATCAAGTTCGCGCGGGTCAGCCATTAAAGTCGTAAGTTTGCGAGGTCGTAGTGGTTTTTATTCGTAAGTCCGTAAATGTTGAAAGGTCCGCAGTTGCTGGCAAGGAGCGCCTTCGGCGAAGCAAGGGCCACAGGCTCGCAATGCGAGCCCGCAGCGTTAGCAACAACCCGCTTGCTCACAACTATATATGTGATGATGGCAAAACAGTGGCTGAATATTAATATTAACAAGCCAAACAAATACATATATTTTCAGTATATTAGAATATTTAACGGTTCACTTTTCTAACAGCTTATCTGCTTTGCGTATACTTGCAGAGATGGGATTAAGAGGCAATCAATTTGTAACTCTTACTGGGTCTCCGTTTCTCACATGGAGCCTAATTCAATTGAATTCAGTTGAATAGCAAAATAACTTGCAGGCTACATTTCCAAAGCCTGGATCTCCCGAAAGCTCAATTGAATGAGGCTCATGGAAAATATAATTTTGTAAACTGTCATTGATATTAACACCAGACTATATATCTCAGCATGCTATAAAATAGAAGAAGCATCTTGATGAGCAGAATTATTCATCCAAAGTGGTGTTTTCTTATTCAAGTGTCAAAACGTCTTCCTACATCTGTTATTATTTATTATTAATAATATTATTATTATTATTATTATTACTATTATTATCTTTTATTTGTAACGTGCCAAGATATTTTGTAGCACTGTACAGGGGTTAAGTACAAAACAAATCCTTTTTTTTACAACATTGCACAAGAATGGAGGGCCCTGTTATTGAGTTTAAAATCATACATAATGCTTTCCTTAAAGCACCAAAAGATTTAAAACCCGCAAACTTACATTCTAAACGGTACGGGTGAGATAAAGTGATAATAGATGCATTCTAAATATCAAGGCTGAAGGTGACATGCTTCTTTAAACAGTGAGGTTTTGAAGGTTTTGTGGAAGGAGAATAGTCTAGTGGAGCGAGGCAATCTATTAATAATGACCTTACAAGGGTAGAAGCAAACATCTTGGCTGGAGACTGAGAAGGGAATGCTTTAAGAAAATTACTTTTTCAAATCATTGTACAGAATTTCATTAATGATCAATAAAAAATTAAAACATTTAGATACTGTTAGAAGTTACAGTGGCCCTTTAAAGATGATTGTATGATTTCCAGTGTAAGGTCCATGTTATAACGTAGAGTAGAGTACAAATAGATTACATTTTTAAACAAAAATATCCATTTTATATTCTAAGTAAATCATGTGATGGGCATATGGCTGGCTTCTTATAACACAATTTGGTTTGGAGCTCTAGACCATGGCCCTTTGTATACGACCATAACAGGAAAAATTTTTTACAGAATAGATAGCAACTTTTAATGGCATGGGAGAGCCCCAAGCACTAATGAATCTCTAAAGTGCGAGGATCCCAGTGAGAGTCTTCATAGTATATTTATATCTTTATACAATAGTATCATATTAACCATGACCCATAATCAACCTATGACTCAAAGGTCTTACAAGCATACTTGAGATGAATACATGGTGACTTAAGCAGATTGTTCTCATAAATCACTGCTTGCTTTTAGGCAAGACATAACCCCAAGATAATTGATATTTATTCTTGGCGTGGGATCTTTTTTACTGGAAGATTATGTGTACAATAGTTTTTTCCCCCTAAACTCCACATAATGCAAAAGAGAGGTTTCTCATTATTTCCTGTATATTAGTTATGACTGCAATGATTATATGATATGTTTTGTATGTATATATATATATATATATATATATATATATATAGGGCATTAGGTATGAAAAATAAAAATGCTGTTTTAAAATGCTGCTTTATTTGCAATAATACAATACATTTGGTTTACCATATATTCTAGTTAAACCTCATGCTGCCTTTATTTACAGGTGTGAGGATCTGGAAATATATTTAATCTGGCTCAGTAGTATATATGAAGTATCTAAATATATAAAAATTTAAGAAAATAGGAGGTAATGTATAGCATGAATCCTATATAACATATTGTGTGAATCTTATATGATGCTCAAAATATTATTTTTCAAATGTGTGAATTTTATTACTTGGTTGTAAAAAGTTTTGAAGCATCTTGACTTTTAGGAATTTTAGATGGCAGTCTGTCATGGTTCTGATTTTGAAGCCATCCATTATTATTCTTTTAAGAGAATTAAGAGGAAAAATGGGTGCACATGTTTTTGTATTACTATGGAAATGACCAAACTTGAAATGGGCCATATACTATTGGCAACAAACAATATATATAGGTTGACCTATATGTACTTCTGAAAAGACAAGGAGCACAGCTCCTACACACATTTTGTAATGTGAACTAGCATCTGGACTATGAAAAATGTAAAATAAAATAAAAAATATACTCTTCTTCTCCTCACCCTTTGACTGTTGGCCTACCCCTAGCCTCTTGTCCATCTATACATCCTCACTTGAAACCCTAATAACAATTTTCAGAATTCAGTATCATCTCTATGCAGATGAAACTGAAATCTACCTCTCAACACCAGATCTATCCCCCTCTCTTCTAACCCATATCTCCAACTGCCTCTCAAGTATATCCTCCTGGATGTCCGCCCACCACCTCAAACTCAACATGTCCAAGACCAAACTCTTAATCTTCCTATCCTCTACTTCAGCTTCAATCCCTCACATCTCTCTCACTGTCGACAATGCAATAATCACTCCCACCTCCCAAGCCCGTTGTCTTGGAGTTCTACTGGACCCTGTCCTCTCTTTCATTCCTCACATACAGTCACTAACAAAATCCTGCCTTACTCATGTCACAAACATCTTTAAAATACATCATTGCCTCATATAAGACACAACTAAGATTCTATTACACTCTCTCATCATATCTCATCTTGACCACTTCCTCACTGTTGGCCTCCCCATCACCTGCTTGTCACCACTTCAATCCATAATGAATGCCTCCACTAGACTCATCTACCGTACTCAACATTATGTGTCTGCAGCACCTCTCTGTCAATCACTCCACTGGCTTCCTGTTCCCTCCAGAATAAATTATAAAACCATGAACCTAACTTACAAACCACCCTCTTATATCTTATATCTCTGTTCTCATCTCCAAATATCCCCCCGCCCACACACCTTCTTCATTCTGCTAATGACCTTCTTCTTTCCACCTCTTATCACCACTTCTCATTCCCGCCATCAGGGCTTTTCTCCTGCTGCCCATATTCTCTGGAACTCCTTGCCTCGCTCCACTAGTTTATCTCCCTGCCTCAAAACCTTTAAATCTTCACTAAAAACCTACCACCTTCCACCTTAACCTACAAAACAGTGCTGTCTTTAGAAGTACAATGCTTGCTACATATCCAGTTATTTTTAATAAATCTATTAAAAATGTCTGCAGTTTACCTAAACAATTACTTTATATATATATATATATATATATATATATATATATATATATATATATATATATATATATATATATATATATATAATGTTTCCTTGCCCAGCAGTTACAGCACTTGTTACAGGGCGTCTCACTCATTTTGATATTTATGACGTTTGCATTTCCTATTGGCTCCTAGAGCTCGTAAAGCTAGTTTTGGCTGCTCCCTACACAGATATTTGTTGCTGCTAAGGATTTACTGCTGTGTTCTAACTGCTCTAACCTGTGGGAGAAAAAGATTTACATTGGTGTAGAACTTACAAAAATAAAAACCCTCCTGCAGCTGATTTACGGCAGTGTCCTAACTTAGGGCCATATTAAATTCCAGCCGCGTAAGTCCAACGTGAAGCACGTAACGGCTGCGGTCCTGAAATTTGGCTGAGCTACGTTGCTATTAAATTAGAAGGGGCTGCGATCTACGGGCTTGAGACGCAAATTGTAGCTCGTTCGTAGAACATTGGGTTTGCAGCCTTGCTGATGATCAATTCGTTTACATCATAGTTACGGGTTTAGACGGAGCCAATGGAAAAAGAGATTGTTTGTGTTACGTCACTGAAAAATGGGAGGGTAGATTTCAAAGTCCTACAGGCTTCAATTAAAAGTTGAGATCGGACCCACATTCCACAATAATGCAATATTAATAAAGCCGTAAATATGATATCATATTACATGTGAGTTACCGTATATATATTAAGACATTGAATGCCGGGATCGATATAACACTCGTAGGGCTATGGGCTCCATTTGAGTGTTACGGGCTAGCTCACGGGTGACTTTGTTACAATTTAATATAATTCTTGAAATTGTCGCGGTTACGGGGCTTGACAGATCAAAGATTTACGGCCGTGAAGTTCAACATAGCTCAAATCGTAGTCTATTTTTGGCCCTCCTGCTTCTTAACCGGCAAGTCCTCTGCGGGCTGCGTTACGCGGCTAATTTAATATCCGTAATACGAAAAATTGGAGTTATAGGCTACGTTTTAAAATTTAATAAGGCTGCTATGGGAATTTGATTTACATGGAGGCCTCATTTGTCCGTGTGATAATTATACTTACACTTAGATATCACTTTGTACAGACCTTTATTTTTGCGTTTGCACACATGATTACATGGAGCTGCACCAGCTGTTTAAGGCAGACTGCTTCCCATAAAAATGTGCTGCCCTATGACTCTGCCTGGTTGGCTTACAAAGAAATACACCACCGGACTCAGAGCAAATTCTCAGTTTGTTAGTGGAATGATCATTTCTATTTAGTCTGAATCTATAAAACAGATTTGTAATACTGTTCAGAAAAGACCAGAACTTAATTATGCCAAGACATATTACCAACAGCATTGCCAAATGGTGGGCTGAGATAAGACAGCTTGTTTATACTATAGAAGCTGCCCACTTTTTATTCTGCCAGTTTTATTAGCTGAAGATGCTTTATATCGTCACGACACTGTATTCAAACAAAATAACTTTTCTGAAAAAGTTTATAGCTCTTGGCAGCACTGGTTGTTTTTTCTGCATCATCAATCCATCCTACCCCATATCTAGCAGTGTGGAACATAACAAGAAGTTGTCCATCTGTGCAGAGCATATACAGCAACGTGACAGCTCAACAGGAATATGTTCTCTAATAAACACGCTGACTTTCTAAAACAAAATGATGGAAAAATATGCAAGACTCATTGTGTTAAAATGACTGATGAGTTATAAAGATGGATGATTCAAACCTCATGCTGTTTGAGGATATCTTTATTTGAAATAAAACAAGGCGCACATAAGGTCAAATCAAGAATTCCCTAGACAGAAAATGTATATAGAAGGAAAATGTGATATTATGTTACAGAGAATGATATACAAAGCGAGAGTTAATACCCTTCCCATTATATCAAGTGGTGATTTATGTTATCTATTTTGTTGCATATTCAACTATTATGTTAGTACAAGTCTAAAATGTGAAATCCTGAGAAATGTCAAAGTCTTAGTACATTTCAAATCTTAAACTTTCTTACGAGTCACTTTTTCATTTTTAGGCATTTAAGAAAATAGTAATTGAGGTTGAAAAGACAGGCTGTCAAGTTCAACCCTTTTAGATGCCCTCTAATACTTGTAATATGTGATTTCATTCTTAAAGGGTTATGAAAGGTTTCTGGATTTCACTAGGAATATCAAATACACTTATCTCTTTAACTGTGTATATTTTCATTTTTTAAGAAGAACTTAGAACCTGTTTTTTCTGCCTAAAATCTTACAAATAGTTCCAAACTGATTTCTCCCCTCTGAAGACAGTGTACTTTTTAAGTCTCATAGTAACCAATCATAGAGAAACATTCTGCAACATGCTGCTTGAGAGGTCACTGACAGGCTAATCTGAAACATCGCACTTCACATTGTGTATTCATTAACTGCAAGACCTACATAGGGTAGGCCCAAACAGGTACACATTGTATGATTTTTAGACAGAAAAAAATGTTTATAAGCAATACTTAACAAAACAAAGTACATAAAGGTAAAGATACATAGGTATAGTATATTCCAAGTGTAATCCAGAAACCTTCCACTGATCCAGAGAAAGCCAAACAAAAACCACATTGAAACCTTGTCCATTGTATCGTAAGGTGAAATAAATCCTTCCTGTCCTCAAATACTGGCAACTTGGCGACTCCCTGGATCAATATGTGTGGACTAGGTATATTCTTTAATAATCTATTGAATGTGCTGAAACAACTTCCTTTGGTAGAGAGTTCCACAGTCTGACTGCACTTACTATGAAGAACCCTTTTCTTTCCTTATGGTGGATTTGTTTCTAACATCAAGGATATCTTCTTCTTAGTTGAAAATCTCTTGGCGCAAAAGGTTCCCCTGACAAAGCCTTATATTGATCTTGGATATATTTATATAAGGTTATCATAGCGCCGCTTAGGCACCTTTTTTGTGGATAAAATATGTTTAATTTTTGTAGTCTTTCTTCATAGCATCATTACCCTTTAATACTTTTTGTTGCTCTTCTCTGGACCTTTTAGACCTTTTAGTTTTCAGAACTACAGAGCCTATCACCAGTTTGAAGTCCGTTCTAAGATTTATGTGAATTGATCTAGCATTCTCCACATTACTGTTTTTATTACATTGTTGAAATGATATACAATATAAAAAATGCCAAATGCGAATGGCTGGAAGGGTAAGCGTTGAATTTGGAAGTAGAGTCTTCAGGAAACCTATTAATTGATTAACAAAGCATTATTAATTTAAAGTGTTAAGAACAGTTCAGTTATCAGTTATATTGATTTTTTACATTGTAAACTGATCTAATTCATCGTTATCCATTATACTAAATTCTGATTCTTTGACATACTGCCCACAGGGGTGATATGCATTAATGAAAGATAGTTTTTTTAAAGTGGTCCTTTTAAGTACCATAGCAGCCATGTATGCTTTAAAGCTAACCACCATTTAATTTAGTATCCATACTCCACATTAAAATTCCTACCAGCATATTTATTTTTCCAAGTCACAGATAACTTGGATGAAATAAAATGATATGTGCCATTGATGCCTGCTACAGCTAATTTCTAATTATGCTGATAGGGTGTTATTATACAGGTGATTTTCACCCCTTTTTTTTTTTTCTTGAAATATCTATGGACAACTTTGCATTAAAATGTTACAATGGCAAATTAATTTGAATTTCAGTCATCCAGAAAAAAATAGAAGCTAAAAATACTTTTCCACAAAATTAATTTAGTTCCACCATGTCTACAACTACCATTATAGGTGTCAAATAAAACATGGATATCAGTTTACATGAAGATAATATGTAATCTTTCCAGTTATTCTTAAATTAGAGAAAGCAGGAAAATGTGTCTCTAGAATTCCTATTTCTCATTAACATTTTATGCTAATTTCTGTCTTACACTTAACTCTGTAGATATGATTTTTGAACTTCATATTTTGAGTCTGTACAGTTTTTGAAATAATTCTACACAAGGGACCCAAGGATCCAGGTTCAACAAAAGTAAAGGCTGAAAAAATTAGTGTGCAATGCTTAAAGTTTTCTTTCAGCTGTTTTTAAAGGGAATATGTAAGTGAGCTGAATTATGAGTGCACCTGATAGAGGAGGATTTGTAGTGTATAAAAACATTTTGTTTGCATGAAAAAATACCAAAATAAGCATTTAAAAACTTACCTTGAAAAATGCAAAATATCTTTTAATTTCTGTCAGATGAAATTTAGGTTTAACACCCTCCAAACCCAAGCTAAACTGGTATACAATTTGAAACATTGTTTTGGCCAATCAGGAGGAAGTAGAGGCTGAAACATTTGTATCACAATCTGGCATTTTTTTTTTCTTGCTGCCTGTTCCCTTATTTCAGCTGTGACCCCACCAACCATCATTTCCTTTAGAGGACACACACTGTACCCTGCAGAGTACATTTTATATAAGCTTACTTGGGGGTAGCATGTCTACATATCAATGTATAGCATATAAATATGTAAGAACATCCAACTTTTCAATATAATACATATTTCTCTACTAATCAGTAGCTGTTTATTAGGAAACATTTGAAACCCAGCTCACTTACATATCTCTTTAATCTCAGCCTACAGCAAGCCTCTACCATTGGTGCATTTTAGGCATGTCCTTTATAAACCACTTGTCATGAAAATCAAGATAATTACTAAGAATCTTTCTCCTCTAAATCCATTAAGAAGGAGGCGTGTATTGTAAACTAAAATTTGGAAACAAGGCATATGCTCATAATTTCTAATTTTAGAACTGTAACAGGCAAAACAAGATAGTGGCTTGACCTAAGCAAATGTGATTTGGTCCGGTATAAGCCTATATAACTAATTCAACCATCACATATATAGTTGTGAGCATACAAGTTGTTGCTAACGACTGCGGGCTTGCGCAGCGAGCCTACGGCCCTCGCGAACCTAGGGTCGCAGTTGCTGGCAAGGAGCGCCGAAGAGGCCCTCGCAAAATTTACAAGGGTCGCAGTTGCTGGCAAGGAGCGCCGAAAGTGCTCCATGCCAGCAACTGCGACCCTCGCAAAATTTACGACCCATTACGACCTTGCAAAAAACGGCCGCAACACGCGCACATCAAAACATGAAAAATACAACAAATACACACAACAAATAAATAAAAAGCTTACTTAAAGGAAGAGGGAGCATCCAGGACCTCGAAAACTAAAGTTACACCTCAATTTAACTCAAATTAAAAGAGTTTCAACACAAAAAAATTCTCTAAGCAAGAGAAAAAATGGCCGCCGAAAAAAAACGAAAACGAGGCTACAGCAGTCTAAAGAGGCAAAACACCACCAAACACCTACGGATTTGCAGAAAAACACCTACGGGATTAGAAAACAAGGACGCAACTCGCGCAACCCCAAAAACATTACAAACACAACAAATACAAACAACAAACACATAAAAAGATTACTCACAGCAAGGGGGGGCATCGAGGACCTCTGCAAGTGAAGTTACACCTCCATTTAACCACAAATTTTGGAGTTTAGAGACCCGAAAATCACCTAAGCGAGAGAAAAAATGGCCGCCGAACAAAACAAAAACAAAAAATCACATGACATAGAAAACGAATATTATGAAAAACTTGCACGACATAGAAAATGAACAACGCTACATCAGCCACATTATATACATCAAACACCCTTAGCTCACTTACAATTTCATTGCCGTCATTTTTTGACGGGCCATTCGCTAGTTACAAATAAAGATAGACACACATATCAAATCTTTTGCATTTTACAAGGCCTCTGCTTTATTTAACATATTGTGTGAATATAATAAAAATAGGTAGCTGTACACCCCCCTTTGTGGAAGGAGCTCAACCCCACCCAGAATCCCAGTGGAACCCCATGCCCAAGAGACCTCTGGAACAACCAACACTGGATAGCTTACGATATAATGAGCTCCAACCTAAGGTGATGCAGCACCCCCACCCATAGCTGTGACAAACCATACAAATCAACCAATAGGGAGGGAGGAAAGGATGCTTTTGACTGCTTCTCCTAACTGCTGAATGACAAAAGGGTGGAAAACCAACCCCTTTTATCACCTCTTAACTCCTCCCCTAAATCTAAACAACCCAATCACTTCCTTGCACTATGCCTGGTCAGATGACCATTCCCCCATGCTGTCTCCACAGATAGTGTGGAATTTATTAGAATAAAATGATCTTGTAAAAAATAAGAGGCTGCGTCAAAGAGCTGTGATTGACAGCAAGTTATTGTGTCTTTTCACAACATTCTTAGTGAATGAAGACAATATCCTCTTCTGACTGGCATGAGTATTTCATGCATAAATTTATCATGAAATGAATCTTAGCAAGCTATTTTAGGAGGTTTTAGTAATGTGCGATACTAATTTATGAATCTTGTCAAAATACATCTCCTGCATTTTATTGCTAGAAACAGTTCATATAGTTAATCATTGCAGCTACCATTCTTTCACAGTGTGATAACATTTCTAATAAAAATGACTTGCCTCCTAATAAATTCTGCTTCCATTACAATCCTACCACATTCTTTAAGTTCTGGCGTTAAAACAACAAAACAGAATGATCTCTGTGCAATCTCTAATAGGTATCACGGGTCAGTAATCATTCATATGAATGTTAAAATGGAAATTAATTCCAGTAACAAGCTGAGACTTTAAATCATTTCATTTCCATCCTAAACTACCTTTCTGCAGTAGAAAAATGACCGTAAATCTAGAATATGTGACAATGCATTGCTACATGTTTTTTTAATCATGCAAACATAAACGTTGATTAACAAGTAATGACAATTTGTCTTCCACTTTCTAACACTTTTATCATATTATTAATATCCACACGCTATAACATCTGAATACCCATACCTTCCCACGGTGCATTGTTTAGAGGGTCAATCCCTCTTAAGAGATTATCTCTATGTCTGTTCCAGCCATGCAAATTTTCATCTTTTACATGGGTTATCCATTAGTATTTATTGTCAAATCCCTCTAGTATAGTCTGACATTTTCCATCTCCATATTGCCATATTTAATTTCAGGAGAAAGACTACTGGAATCGGTCTGTTTTGGGGCCACTTAATTTAGCACAATTTGGAACACACCACTGTAAAGATCTCTTAAAATCATGTTGAAATACCTTTTCCATACAAAGAGTTAAACCTTCATAAATTCATCTGTAAAGCAAATGGAATGCTAGAAACACCTAGAATGCTAGAAACAGGGCAGTTGTGGGTTAACTGCTCACTGAAATCCTGAGTTCAGAGAAAAACTGCTTTAAATTATTCTTCACAGTGCCTTCACCGCAGGTTTAGCTTATGCTATTAATCATGAAACAGTCAGTAGGCAGGAAACAGTGTGTTTGTAAACAGAACTAAAACTTTAGATTTTTTTAGCTGTTATTAAAGATAGTGCTTTTTCACACCAAGAAGAGCACCTACAGTGAGATAAATGTCTCTTTAAGGTTCCATTGCTTATAACTTTGTATTGGTTTGATGTATCTGTTTGTAATGTTGTATTTTAAGAGGGATTGTGGGTCTGAATTATGTTTGGCAATTTTCAGGAAATTTTCTTCAGCCCCTAAAAAGTTGCTTTTTTGTTTGAATTTTTTGCTAATGGAAAACGCCATATTATCACCCCAAAATCCAAAAATATCATCACTTATAGGAAAAAAAATCAATGCATCAATGTATTAAATATTTGACAATGTAATAGTGATCTAAAAAGTCTACATATGTTTTTTGATCCTTTTAGATAGCTTAAAAATGTTTTGAGATCTATTCTTTTAAATCTTTTAGTATGTAGAGCATGCTCAGTAATGACTTTTGCATGTGAGCTGTCAGATACCATGCAATTATGGTCGGTGATGTTTTTATTTTTTTTATATTTTTTAGTTATGGCTTGCCTGCAATGGCAGAAGTACGCCAGAGGGGGAATAAAAGTATAGTTAATGACATGTTCAGTCCAGAGAAAGAAATCTTCTAGACCTAGCATGTGTGATTATTCACTCCTGCTGTCTTGTGGATGTTCAAATTTACATGCAAGGGAACATTGTAACAACTTTATATTACAAATCTCTATTTCATTGATGCAAATCATCAGGCACATATTACGTTAAATAATTTTACATTTTAATTACTATAAATTAACATTCATTGCCATTATAGGTGAGCAAAGGTATACATTACTAAGCATTTTACCTCCTAGTATATCTACAATTTTCTTTAATTTAGCAGGAAAATATCATCCACAAGAGATATGTAGGAGGAACAAGTTTTTATTTCAGTTTTGCCACATCAGCACCATTTATTCCAGCGTCCAGTGTACTACTTTATAAAACATTAGCACATAACTGCCACAGCTTTCCAGTGCATGTGGTAGGGTCAAACACGTTAATGAAATATAAGGATACCCGGCATAAGTCTATTCTCAAGCTAAACTAACCCAAACTGCCCAGACCAGATGGCCATTTTGCTTCTTATCTGAAATCTATTTGTCTATGTTGAATAAAATATACAAATTCATTAGACAGCAGGGCAATGTTTTTTTCTCATGAAAAAGGAGTGATAACATTTTTAACAAAATATTTAATAATACTGCAATCTGTATTTTGGACATGTTAGATTTCTCCATAGTGTCTTCTGAGTCTAAAGAAGATTCTATATCGCAATCTAAACTGGTTGTAGCAGACACACCAGAATTAGTATTTCTTTGAAGGGGGTCTTGGACAGAGCTACAAAGCCGCACTTTAGTATATTTTCTAATCTTTGTAGCACTCTTTATTTCATGGAGAAAAAAAAACCTGCTTATCTAAAAGCAAGTTGGACAAATGTGTGCAATGTATTAAAAATATAAACAGATGAACAGATTAGATTATAAAAGTAACCCTGTTCCGCTCCTTATGTCCCCCCATATGTCTATATATAAAATATTATATATATATATATATATATATATATATATATATATATTTGTGTATATATGTATCACATATATAGTTGTGGACCAAGAATGATGTTTGGAACGTTTGCAATGTTGGTCACACAGTTGTGGCCTTGCCCCGTTTACGGTGCATGACTTAGGCTGGGTGAGCGGCAAAGGCGTTGATATGCGAAGCCTCGAGAAGCGGGACAAGCCGTATAAGGAGCAAGACTTAGGCTGGATGAGCGTCGAAGGTGCTCATCTGCGAAGCCTCGCGAAGCGAGGCGACCCATTGAAGTACCCGGGACTTAGGCTGCATTGTGAGGGGCACAACTGCAAACCAAGTGCGTAACTCTAAAAACCCTAAAAACCCCGGAACTTAGAAAATACTCAACGGCAAACACAGTAACACACTAACAACGCCAGGCACACGGGGACTTTGAAAATAAAACAAACAGCATTCAGCGCGTAACACGCAAACATTCAGCAGACACACACAGGAGAAAGACACAGGGAAGGGACAGGGGGGAGATGGTGGAAAGACACATGGCATTCCCAAGCACTAAACTTGCAGGTTAACCAAACCTGTAATCAGTGGACCGTACAGTAGGCAGGAGAAGAGGCTCGCAATGAGCGCTGAAGGCGCTCATTGCGGAGCTCATGATGAGCACCGAAGGTGATCAGTGCAAATCAGGAAAGTTAAAGTACACAGGGGAGAGGCTCGTGATGAGCTCCAAAAGGTGCTCAGAGAAGCGAAAGCCTCACATTGTGTGGCAAACAGCATTGCCAGCCTTACAATTTGAATCCCAAAGGCGCTCATTGCACTGCCAGCCTCTCGTGACAGGCTGCAATGAGCGCCGAAGGCGCTAATTGCACTGCGAGCCTCGCAAAGCGAGAAGTTGAGGCACGTGGGACTTAGCCTGCAATGAGCTCCAAAGGAGGCACGTAGGACTTAGCGAGGCGAGCAGGTGAGGCAGGCGGGACTTACGACCTGTACGATTAAGGACCGAAACCCGTACATGCACTTTACGCATCACAAAAATACGACTTTAACGGCCAAACCACGAAACTGAGAAGACATGAAAAAAATAACAAATACCGTATATACTCGAGTATAAGCCGAGTTTTTCAGCCCTTTTTTTAAGGCAAAAAAGGGCCCCCTCGGCTTATACTCGAGTCACTCTCTCCCCCGGTGTCTCTCTAACTCCCCCCGTGTCTCTCTAACCCCCCGTTTGTCTCTAACCCCCCCCCCCGTGTGTCTCTAACCCCCCCCGTGTGTCCCCCCGGTATATGCTAATGACGCTGCGCGCATGTGACGTCACATGTGTGCCGGCGCCGGGTCAAGGAGCGGAGGCCGGAGCACAAGCAGGTAAGTGGGGAAAGGGGGGGGTATTTAGGGGGGTTTAGGTGGAGGAGGGGGGCTTAGGTGGAGGAGGGAGGTTGAGGGGGGTTGTGGAGGGTTGAGGTTGAGGAGGTGGGTTGGAGTTGATGTTGAGGAGGGGGGTTGAGGTTGAGGAGGGAGGTTGAGGATGGGGGGTTGAGGAGGAAGGTTGAGGAGGGGGTTGAGGATGAGGAGGGAGGTTGAGGAGGGGGTTGAGGCTGAGGATGGGGGGTTGAGGCTGAGGATGGGGGGGTTGAGGCTGAGGATGGGGGGGTTGAGGAGGGGGTTGAGGATGGGGGGGTTGAGGAGGGGGTTGAGGATGGGGTAGTTGAGGAGGGGGGTGAGGATGGGGGGGTTGAGGATGAGGAGGAGGGGTTGAGGAGAAAGGATGAGGATGGGGGGATTGAGGATGGGGGATTGAGGATGGGGGGATTGAGGAGAGAGGATGAGGGAGGGGGGATTGAGGAGGGGGGATTGAGTATGGAGGGTTGAGGATGGGGGGGTTGAGGAGGGAGGTTGAGGAGGGGGGTTGAGGAAGGGGGTTGAGGAGGGTGATAAGGGAGAGGGGAGAAGAGACACAGGGAGGGGAGAAGAGACACAGGGAAAGGAGAGGGGAGAAGAGACACATGGAAGGGAGAGGGGAGAAGAGACACAGGGAAGGGAGAGGGGAGAAGAGACACAGGGAAGGAAGAGGGGGACACAGAGAGCACAAGAGGGACACAGGGGGCAGCACATTTCCCACCGTCGGCTTATACTCGAGTCACTCATTTTACCCAGTATTTTGTGGTAAAATAGGTGCCTCGGCTTATACTCGGGTCGGCTTATACTCGAGTATATACGGTATGCCTCAAATTAACTTACACATACCACAGTGGAAGAGGCAGGAAGCCTGTGAGTCAGGTTGCAAGTTAATTTGATACATATTTGCTGTTTTCTCACGATCGAAAATCGCCTAAGCGTGAAAAAAAATGGCTGCCGAAAAAACGCAAAACAACGAAACGGGGCCCGAAGGAAGTAAAAGTAGTAAATATGATATTCTATTACATGCGAGTGACAGTATATGTCGTAACACATTGATTGCAGGGATCGATATTACACAAAATAAAAACATGAAATATAGTATTTTTCAGGGCCGATTTGCGAGCTTAAGAATGTTGTGCTATTAATTCTAAGAACTAACATCACTTTCCCTTATAATACATGTATAGTGGAGTGATTTTATTTACATTAGAAGTGCTATGTATTGTACTGTACCCCCCTTGCGGGTGCTCTAGAGCACACGTTGGCGTCTGGGCTAAATTTCCGTGTTACGTGCTTGCTCGCTAGCTCCAATTTAATAGGGCTGTTAATCGCTCTGTAACTCCAGCAAATTTAATAGGGCCCATAGATTGCGCTGCTTAGTATTAACGTTGCTTGAACTGTTATTTTATGATCACTGCATAATGAAATGAGCACTTACAGCCTTATTAAATTGCGAAGTGAATAGGGATCTATATAAGCACAGAGCATACTTTTTTTTACAGAAGTTTTTAGTTAGTGAAGACCTTGCTTTTGGATAGAATTCCACTAACTAAAAACTTCTGTAAAAAATATGCTCTGTGCTTATATAGAACCACAATTTAATAAGGATGTTAGTGTTTATTGCTTAGTGTCATTATTCAGAATAACTGCTCCGTTATTTTTCCAAGCTAGCAATTTTTATGACTTATATTTGTATATAATTTGCATAGATGCAAACATGAATGCGATTTAATAAAGCTGTATTTAACACGACAGTGTGGTATTTGGTTACAAGCTGAGATCAGCAGTTATGCTCTTCTACTACCAGTGTTTGTGACAGTATCTGCCAGTGCTGTCATGGACATGGAACGCTGGTGATTAAGCTTCAGAAGCATTGTGCATAATTAATAGGATTCCTGTGATCCTGGTTTTAGTAAATCTCACACACAGAGGCTTAGTTTTGATATCTTAATTTTGAATATGGATACTGCAGCTGTCAGATCTTGTTCACTCAAGAGTTCCAGAAATCTCACTAGTATATACAGTAAAACATGCTAATTAAAAGGCCACCCTAAATCACAAATGTTCTATCAAGAATGTAAAAAAAAAATGGTCTGTACTATACATTCCCTACATTAAAGAGACAGATTGGAGAGTTTTCTTCTCTTCAGTAACTGAAAGGTGACCCAGAACTTTGTGAATCGCTGGACTGCAATAACCTAGTGATTTTATCCCTCACTGACTAAGTAACGACTAATTGTATCCATAGTTTCTTAAGAAAATGCATATAACAGTCTTTATTTACACTTTGTTTCAAGTTCATTGTATCTTCTTTCTTGCCATTGTGTTAATTTTCTTAAATTAATTTAAATAATTTTCTGTGCAAATATTGTAGTGTACAAATCACATTCTTTTAACTGTTCAATAGAAAATTTAGACTAGTATTTGTCATCCAAGAAAATGTATTTAATTTAATAAAAATGTTTAAATATATTGTATAGTTGGTAATTGTCATAAATGTTCTCTTTGACTGTGTTTTAGATCAGTGATCTGCCGTCACATCACTGACAATAGTGTCTAGAGCTATAGGGATTGCATTATTATAGAATACCAAATGACGCATTTCACTTCTTTATAATATCATAACCTTATAAATTTAAGAGCCAGATTAATTCATTTGTGTCTTTGCGGTAAAACTATTCTCATTGGAATCTGTACAAGCTCTCTACATTAACTCAGTTCCACACTCAAATGATCATGTATGTGTGCATGTACATCAAATTAGGCCAGTTTTTTTTTCTGGGACCAACATACATGGTTAGCTTATCATTATTTATAAAGGGTCCGATTTTTCTGTGCCGCCATTTTCAAAGGTACAATAGAGTCTGCACAGTAGACAAGCTAGAAAGGTAGAACAGTGTATTTATATGTACTATACTGACTTTTGCTTTAAATGTATAAGGTATTTGTATAACCGTGTTGAGGTCCCTGCTCTGAAGAGCGTATAATCGAGAGAGTAAGGTTGTGGTGTCAGATATGTGTGTAACTGATTTGGTAATGAAGACAATAGGCTACAGCAAGTGGAGGTTATGCCGTAGGTTGTGTGTGCCTAGTTTGGTAGGATATGCAGATTGTGCATGTTGAGACTATATGTGATATACTGCTCCCTTGGTTCAAAAGCTTAATAAACGGAGTTAGGTATGGAGTTTAAGAGAGTAGGTGCAGTTTTAGAGAGAAAACCCTGAAGGTCAGTTTGAAAAGGAAAGAAGCAGTTTGCTTGCACAGCAATATGTTGGTGGGGGCATATTTGGAGATGAGGGCAGGGAGAAAGTTGATGTACTGTTAGTGACATATCAGAAATTCCAAATATGGCATAGTATAAAACTATAGGCACTTGCAAGTACTTTGTATAATGAAGGAAAATTCAACATTCAGTTAATAAACACTGACTGACATTTTCCATTTTGAGAGATCTTCCTGATCCACTCATAAACCGGGTCTCAATCTTTTGTTAATAAAATATCATACATTGCTTATAAGCACCTAAATCACAGGGTCAGTGTCTTTGCTGTAGTCTTACACATTGGGCTTTTCAACTGCAGACAGGACAATGGTCCCAGTGCCTCAGGGACTTACCAATATTTGTTAACAATGTTTCATTAATAAAAGATCAGGATTTCAGATTGTGAGTGGGAATTAGTGGATGACTGACAGCACAAAATTACCACCTTCAAAGGTAAATGTAGGAAAATATTGTTTTTAAATATATAATTTCATCACTTGTTACTTGTAGCTTTAGTTTATGACACATTTATTTACCATCCACAGCATCACTTCAAGGACTTTATATATTAGGGTTAAAATTGTAATTTATTGTGGAGACGCTGGACAGCCAGCTGAGAGACTGACTGAGCGATGTTGATCATTGAATGACGTGGACTAGTTTAGTGGAGGCATTAATTATATTTATAGATTTATGCTCATGTAGGATTTATTTTTAAATATAGCACCAACACATACTATAGTGCTGGGCTACATCTATGGGAACAATATCTATTTTCATTGATACAAAGCGAGTGAAGCATCCTGTCAAATGAGCACATATAGCATTTCTTTACAAAGTAGATTAGTATCCTATAGTACCTCAATTTAACCCCAGCCCCAAAATAATAGGCAAGTTTCCTCTACACATGAAACAGCAATTCTCATGCATACATACATTCAATGTTGTAAGGTCTCATTAAACCTCTTAAAATGCACCTTGCATAGAAAAAGTACAAAATGTACATTCATGGCATACAGGATACATTTATAGTAGGTTAATTATAGCACATGATGACCATACTGCTGATTATATATTCTGTCTGGGCATATTCCCATTTATTTCAATGATCTCCTGGCTGTTGGTCGTATTTAATTAAATTTGATTTCAGATCCAAGCCTCCAACTGTTTCACAGTAATCTCATCCTGGATAGCATCCAAGTACCTTAAATCAATTAGTCAAAGCTACTTGGGAACAAAAATCAGACTACATTTTGAAGGGGTCTCTTTTTTTTTTTTTTACTATACACCTCACTTCTTAAGCATTGCATGTGGCTTTTTTTAAATACCAATGAAGTCTGTGATAATTGGCATATTACCAGTCTAAAACATTTGTATTTTCTTTACTACCAAAATTAATTATTGCCTCTTTCTGTTTCCTGTACTACATCACTCTCCATCCATTTATAACTGACAAACATAAAAATGTGAAATATAGCAAACGGGGTCTGCCTCTCTGTGGGTGCTTCCTACCTCAGTCATTAAATGAGAGAATCTCCAGTGCAGTAAGAAACATATGGGTTATTTTCCATAATTTCCGAATTTATTGGCACTTCACTATGGTGATGATTTGTGAATGCTAAGTCCCCTTTGTTCTGCAGTTTTTGATTTCTATAATTGTATCCTAAAACATTGCTTACAAAATATAATGTAGAAATTAAAAGTGTGAATTCTGTTCTTATTGTCATCATTAGTCACTGTAGGCTAGATTATTGAAGAATTGACCAGCAGTGCTCTATTCAAATCCATGCAAAACTAAATGATGCCATATGTGCTTTTGCCCTCTTCAAAATAAAGGACCATATTCAATTAGAAGCCCGCAAGTCAATCGCAGACAGCCGACTGTCTGCAAGTGTGTTGCGGGTTCCCGATTGCAATGTTATTAAAATGCTCAAGCCCGCAAGCTACGGGCCCAAAGCCAAAACCGTAAATCATACACTTGTTCGGAGTAGTTCAGGGAACATAATCAATTAAGCAAGCCCGTAATCTCCCATTTCAAATCAGCCAATGGAAAATTAGACTGTCATCATTACGGCAATAAAACATGGAGGTTACATGTCAATCAATTAGGGTCGGGGGTCTGATATGCGATCAGACTCGCAAAACCAAAAAATAAAGAATTATGAAAATGAATGCCAATACTGTTCTAGTCCATATGGGTGGCCTGATAAGTATTAACTCATTGATACCCAAGATCGATTAAATCCCCAAATTAAACATAACATTTTTTTTTAAAGATTTTGCCGATTTGTGAGACTGTTGTGTAATAAATTCTAATGTCTGTCATCGCTTTCCCGTTAATTACAGTGCAGTAGTGATTTTTTATTTGCATTTACAGTGCTACGAATAGGTGTTTAACCCCCGGGCGGGTCCTCTCTGGCAAACGTAGGATTTTCTCCTTCATTTGCCATTTACGGGTGTGAAAACATTTGCCGGCTTGGAGAAATTGAGCAATTGAATAGCGATTTGCGATTTTAGCCTTTCGAAAGTGAAAGATCAAAGGTTTCTGGAGGCTTTAAGTCACAAGTTTAACCATCGCCATTTTCTCAATGCCGTAACTCGGAAGCCGATCGGAGCGGCAAAGACGCCAATTGAATAGAAAATTAGCTAGCCACCTCACTTACGGGCTCACAAAAGCACAATTGAATATGGCCCCATGTGTTTAGGAAAATGTCTAGCCGGTCCGAAAGTATAAATCATATGAAGGAACTTCCCCTACCTTAAGGGAAGGAAGACAGTAAATGATTTTGCTTAGTGAACCATCATAATTACCCAAAAAAATGTTGCATAAACACTTTGCCGGCAAAGTGAAAGTATACCTTGTTAGCTTGTGTATGTCTAGAGCATAGAACACAACACATCAGTCTGATACTTGACATTTAAGACATTTTGTGAAACAACTTTCTTGACATGCATGTCATCTAATCTATATGGTTGGTAGATAATCATGGTTTTGTTTATGTTCCCTAGAAAATATATTGTATTTGCATCCAATTATTTATATGTGTAACAAGGATTTCTGAATTCTGTCAGTACCTAATCCTCTTAGATATTTTATAGACCAATGTGATACTATATTATCATCCATACAGTTTTTAAAATACTTGTACAATTTTAACAGCAGAGAAAGGCATCATTGTTTATGGCATTATGGTTCCCACAATCCTATTATGTGACTGGAATCATGTGTGGGGTACATATGGTCCATTTACAATAGAAGTACAAAATGTACTTTTCATCATGTACAGTGCCTTGCAAAAGTATTCACCCACTTGACTTTTTACCTATTTTGTTACATTACAGCCTTAAATTCAATGTTTTGTTAATCTGAATTTTATGTGATGGATTAGAACACAATATTCTAAGTTGGTGAAGTGAAATGAGAAAAATATATACATAAAACTATTTTTTAGAAATAGAAAACAGAAAATTGGCATGTGCGTATGTATTCACCCCCTTTGTTAGGAAGCCCATAAAAAGCTCTGGTGCAACCAATTACCTTCAGAAGTCACATAATTAGTGAAATGATGTCCACCTGTGTGCAATCTAAGTGTCACATGATCTGTCATTACACACCTTTTTTGAAAGGCCCCAGAGGCTGCAACACCTAAGCAAGAGGCACCACTAACCAAACACCCCCATGAAGACAGAGGAACTCTCCAAACAAGTAAGGGACATTGTTGTTGAGAAGTATGTCAGGGTTAGGTTATAAAAAATATCCAAATCTTTGATGATCCACCGGAGCACCATCAAATCTATCATAACCAAATGGAAAGAACATAGCACAACAGCAAACCTACCAAGAGCCGGCTGCCCACCAAAACTCACGGACCGGGGAAGGAGGGCATTAATCAGAGAGGCAGCACAGAGACCTAAGGTAACTCTGGAGGAGCTGCAGAGTTCCACAGCAGAGTTCCACAGCAGAGACTGGAGTATCTGTACATTGGACGACAATAAGCCGTACGCTCCATAGAGTTGGACTTTATGGCAGAGTGTCCAGAAGAAAGCCATTACTTTCAGCAAAAAAACAAAATGGCACGTTTTGAGTGTGCGAAAAGGCATGTGGGAGATTCCCAAAATGTATGGAGGAAGGTGCTCTGGTCTGATGAGACTAAAATTGAACTTTTCAAACCCAACACATCACATCACCCAAAGAACACCATCCCCACAATGAAACATGGTGGTGGCAGCATCATGCTGTAGGGATGTTTTTCAGCAGCCGGGACTGGCAAACTGTTCAGAGTTGAGGGAAAGATGGATGGTGCTAAATACAGGGATATTCTTGAGCAAAACCTGTACCACTCTGTGCGTGATTTGAGGCTAGGATGGAGGTTCACCTTCCAGCAGGACAATGACCCCAAACACACTGCTAAAGCAACACTTGAGTGGTTTAAGGGGAAACATGTAAATGTGTTGGAATGGCCTAGTCAAAGCCCAGTCCTCAATCCAATACAACATCTGTGGTCAGACTTAAATATTGCTGTCCATAAGCGCAAACCATCCAACTTGAAGGAGCCGGAGCAGTTTTGCAAGGAGGAATGGGCAAAATTCCCAGTGGTAAGATGTGGCAAGCTCATAGAGACTTATGAAAAGTAACTTAGAGCTGTGATTGCCGCTAAAGGTGGCTCTACATAGTATTGATTTTAAGGGGGTGAACAGTTAGGCACATCTTCAAAAACATCTTCAAAGTTGTGGGCATGTTCTGTAAATTAAATGTTGCAAATCCTCAAACATTCCATGTTAATTCCAGGTTGTAAGGCAACAAATCAGAAAAAAAATGCCAAGGGGGTGAATACTTTTGCAAGGCACTGTATTGCATGAATGTAAACAAGCATTTTAGATTACATCAGTACATTTTATATTACTGGAATTCAACAGAATTAAGATGCTTAGAGACAGGAACATTATTCCCTATCTATATATAACATGATTCATTTAAATGAAATAGGAGAATAAAAATGCTCATTGCAAACCGTAATCCATTTAAAGTAGTGGGAGAAAATCACAGAAAAGCAATATCGAGACACATCATAAAGATAAAATAAATCCTCTTGGAAGTACACTTCTCAAACCAAAAGCTATTTTTTTACTTTACGAATGAAAAATCACAATATGGAGACTTAAATATCATAAAGGATATAAGATTAGCAAAGCAACGGAAGGTAATTAGTCATTTTATTCTGACTGAATTGCTGATGATATTGGACTGTGGTCCTTTAATCACAACGGCTTGCATGAGTGATAGGGAGGAAAGCACACATTGATGGGATGGGATTTTTCACAGATATCCATGGCAAAAGGTGGCCTTTTTGGTTTGTGGGGCAGTAGGAGACTGTGGCCTGGCCTATGTACAGATACCACCTCTTCCCAGATTTACTCACTGTGCCTACTTGCTGTGCTTAGATTATGCAGTCTGACCACATAGACATCCTATATAGGATACATAGACAAACATACACGCTAGCTATATATCTGTATATCTACACACTTATACACACACTTCTTCAATCACACACCCAAAAGTACCCTCAAAACCAGAAGTACATATAGCCACACAGAGACAAACATTTTAATGGTTTTATTTTTTATACATTTCAATATGAGATGTGGCAGAAATAAAATAAAAAAATAAATCTGCTTCATAGGAAAAAAATTAAATTTCTATTATAGATCGATGATAAAATAAGAGAATCCTCTAAATATAATTTTGCCAGAAAGAGATTAGGCATCATACTGCAAAGAGGTAGCATATTTTACTTTCAATAGATTTTATCAAAATATTATTAAAATCACTGAAATAAAGAGCTCTAAATTATTTTTTTGATAAAGGACTGCATATTAACAGATACACAAACACACCATTGATTCAAGGCACACATTCACAAATATACATACATACATATAAAAACACACACACATGTATTCAGACATAGTTACACATATGCAGTGTATATATATATATATATATATATATATATATATATATATATATAAATAAACAAAGGTAAATACATGCAGAGGTTCATATGCACAATCACACATAGTTAAACACACATATGTATACATAGTCAAGACACAGTAAATAAACATACATTTACACACAGATACACATTCATTCCAACATTTATACAGATAAATAAATGAAAGGACCTGCATGCTGTTACATTATATACCAGGGTTGCTGCATGTGGGAATTCTTAAAGGCATGGGAAGAAATAGTAGAGTGTGGAGCCTGTATAGGGTAGTGTTTGGAGATGTGCAGGATTTCCACAGAGGGGTAGCAGCATGAGGGCCTCTATAGGAGGGAAGGAGGAACCCCTGTAACAAGGGACAGATGTAGGGGCAATCTCTAGGGGGTTGGTATGACACAATCTACCCAGGGTCTGTAGAGGGACAGGAACTAGAGGGGCTTCTGTGTGTGTGGGGAGGGGGTTGTTAAGGCTTAACCTGCAATAGGGCATCTGGAAGTACAAGGTGAGAGTGGCTTAGTCACTAGAGAGGGTTGGGGATGTTAGAGTGTTGTCTCTAAAAATCACCTGCAGACTCCCTACAAACCTAGCTCGGGCTTCTGAAGTTGGTGAAGAAAAACACGTCATAGGGCCTTTACAGAGGGATTGAAATGTGCAGACCTTTTGGGACTTGCAGCCATGAATACCAAGTGGATCAGCATGTTATGGTCCATGAGGTCTGCCCCCACTGCTCATGTATACAATACTTCTCTTGGCAAGAGATGTACTAGCCATTAACAGGTGCTTTCTCATCCAAATAATATCTGTGGGCTTGAGTGTTGCATTAAAGTTCTGATGCTCTCTAATTTGCTTACAGTATTTTAATAAAGAAACACATTTCTTATAGCAAGTATGCTGGTCTGTCTATGTACAATATGCTGCTTCTTATGCAACTAAGATATTTATCTCCTTTACCCCACTTGCTCACCTGTTTGGAAGAGTCTGACATCCGTGCTTTGCTGTGGCCTGCAAAGCTACTTTGGTCATCCACCTTCTGCAATAAAACTGATACTTTACATGTCCCTGTTTTAGAAAGAGAGAAGAAACAAATGTCCTCATGTCTGTGATTTGGTATGAAATGAGTAGATAATATGAGGTCTGATTATTAGAAGATAGATGAAGAGAGGAAGAGAAGATATTTCAAGCGTAGAAGAGAGAAAAAGATGAGGGGAAAATGATAGAAAGTGAATAGAATAAGAAGAAATTAGGGGGGGGGGGAGTGTATAGAGGCTGAGAAGGAGAGGCAGAATGAGGGATAGAAATGAGGGAAGGAAAAAATGAAGATGAGGTAGAGCAGAAAAAAAAAGATGGATAGAAAGGGAGAGAGAAGGAGATGAGGTGGAAAGTGGAATGGAGAGGAATGAGGAGGGGAAGAGAGAGAATTGTAGGGAGAAATAGAAGAGAGAGTAAAGGCAAAGCAAAAGTGTAATGGAGTGAGGTGAAAGAGGAGGTGAAAACGAAGAGGTGGGGAAAGGGGAAAGAATGTGAGAGAAAGGTGAGGGAGATAGAAGAGGGAAGGAGAGGGGAAAGGCGATTGAAAGAAAATATACAGACATAAGAGGGGGAGCAGAGGGCTATTTTTTACTGCCTTCGGCCTTGTTTTCATCCTGTTACATTTTTTTCGTCCGCCATTGTTTTTCTCGCTTAGGCAATTTTTGATTGTGAAAAATCACCAAATATGCCTCAAATTAACTTGCAACCTCACTCACAGGCTGTGTGTGAGTTTGTAAGTTAATTTGAGGCATATTTTTTTTTTTTTTTTGGTGGTGGTTTTTCCAGTTCCATGTTTCAGCCGTTAAATTCGGCACTCATTGCAGCCTAAGTCCTACGGGCCTTCGGTGCTTATTGCAGCTTTCATGCGTGCCTCTCGATGAGCGTCCTTGGCGCTCATCAAGAGGGCCACAGTTGCGGGCGGCAAATGCGTCCCTTGCTTCACGAGGCCCGCAAAGTGTGACGACAACTCGCAGATTAGACAACTATTATAGCTGATGGTAAATTGCAACCTAAGCCATCTATAGAATTGGGTAAGCCTTAATCTCATGGAAACACACTTCTACTAGCATATAAAATTACATAGATTTGTAAGCTTCATTTGTACTGTCACTGCTTACCGTGGGACGGGTCCAGCACAGGGTATATCCTAGGAGACTGGGAAGAGGGAAGTTAATTTAATATGTTGTCTAATGATATAGCGCAGGAAGGAAATGGTATGTAATGAAAAAAGAGACTAAGTGAGAAACTGGATTGTGCCTGGGAAAGGAGGTCAAAGGTGTGTGTTATTTGTGAACATGTGTACGTAGTTCAGAATTGGACAGGGGGTAAATACCCAACAGGAAGTATTTTGAAGAAAGAATTAGCAAGGTATTAAAGGACTTTGTTTATGTGCACTCAGATCTGAGTTGGGATTGTAAAGGGATTGTTTAAATGGATGGCAGAAAATAACTAAGAAGCGAGAAAAGAAACATGGACAGCCTAAAGAGATATTTTAAAGAAGTTATGCCCAATTACTTATGGACCCAAGAGATTAAAGAAAAATTGTTGAGTGGGAAAATTGACACATAAGATCTTTACCAGGAATAGTTGAGGGTCTAATAAGATAAAACTAAGTAAACCTGAAGTCTTGATAAAGCCTACAGATTCTATAAAAGACAAGGTGTTTCATCATCTTCATTAAAGGATCAGATAGGATAAAAGGAGGGATGGAGGGTCACAGTGGGGCAGGGGATCATAGGTGGGGGAACTGGGGGGATGGGCGGGTGACAAATCCCTCCCAGATTTTTCTACGCTTGGATGTAAATATAAATAAGCTATTTTACGGCCTGTATGTGCGGTAATCCTCCTAGAATTCTTCTGACTCGCAGATCTAGGGGTTCCCTTCACACACTCGGGGGGCACTATGGGAGCAAGTAGAAAGCAGACAAAACATTGATCAGGCAGAAAAACACACAGTGTGGTTTCTTCTGTGTTCCACTATAGGAGGAGAGGCAAACAGTGACAGGACCCATATACAAGAGTAAAGACACAGCTCTTTTGGATAGTGTTACCCCAAGGATTTAGGTCGGCCATTTTTAAATAACGTCAGGTATATCAGATTTCATAGATGAAGAGTTTACTGTAGTATGTGAATGACCTATTGCTTTCCTGCAGCACTAAGGTATGTTGGACTATAGAACTGTTGAATCACCTTGAAAAGAGTGGATATTGAGTGTCTAAGAAAAAGACCCAGGTATGTCAGAATCAAGTCAACTATTTAGGGTAAATGGTAAAACTCTGAGAAGGGGGACTACTGCTGGAAAGATATTAAGCAATATGTCTGATCAAAGAGCCGGTCAATCGAAAGAAACTCTGACGATTCCTAGGCACAGCCGGCTTCTGCAGAATTTGAATTCTAGATTACGGCACACTAGCAGTTCCCCTCTTTGAAAGTGTCAAGGGGGATGGACAGAGATCCTTTCATCTGGGGACCTGAGAAAAGATAAACTTTCATCAAAATGATGAAGAGATTAATGGTTGCCTCCCAGACCAAAAATGAAATTGCAGCTGGAGTTCTGACGCAGAAGCTAGGTACCTGGAAGAGAGCAGTAGCATATCTATCAAACAGGTTAGATACTGGATACTGTCAGGGGCGGAATTAAGAGTTTTGATTTGCTGTCCTGTGGAAATCAAAGGGTTAATTATTATAATAATCATAATAATAATAAGTGAATTAACTTACATTGTACTGATGGCATCTCTAAATTATTACATTTTGCCGTAAATTAAATGAATATCACATATACACCTGTGGGGTGTATCCCATTAATTTGTTATTTTCTGTAGTGCTTTTTTTTCCAGTAGTTAGTCGTTTTTTTTTTGTTTTTTTTTACTTGGGTACTAGGGACCTTATTAAGGGGTTAGGTAGGTAGTGTCGGGGTTAATAGGGTAGGGTAGGCGTTAGATAGGTTGTGTAGGGGTTAATAGGGTAGGCTAGAAGTTAGGTAGGTAGTGTAGGGGTTAATAGCGTAAGGTAGGAGTTAGGTTGGTAATGTAGTGGTTAATAGGGTAGGGTAGGAGTTAGGTAGTGTAGGGGTTAATAGGGTAGGGTAGCATTAGGTAGGTAGTGTAGGGGTTAATAAGGTATGGGTTTACTGGGTACAGTTATGGTTAACTAGGTACAGTTAGGGTTAGATAGGACTACATAGGGATAACTGGGCCTAGATAGAGTTAAGTGGTTAGTGATAGGGTTAATTAGGTATGGTGAGGGCTAAATAGAGTTAATTACTTAGAGGGGAGTTAATTAGTTAGAGGGGGTAATTACTTAGAGGGGGTTAATTAGTTAAAGGGAGGGTTAATTACTTAGAAGGGGTTTAATATTACTTAGAGGGGGGTTAATTTAGATTTATTAGTTTATTGGGGTGGCTAATAGGGTAGTGTAGGGTAGTGCTTATACTTGGTGTCATGTGGGTCCTGGAGGACCCTTGTGGCACTTATTGTGTTTATGTAGGGGTTAATAGGGTTCTATAAGGGTCTATATAGACCTCTATTGTACTGGTGGGGATACTTATAGTCTCATGAGGGTCTATATAGGTCCCCATGAGTGATGGGGTTAATTTTAGGTGCCAGGGGGGTACTTGAAGCACCCCCGTGGCAGGGTTAATTTTTTATTTAGTGCAGGTCCTTTAAGGACCCACAAGGCGGGAATTTTAAATTTTAAATGCAGGGACCCCCAGCATTGGAGGGTGTTAATGGTAGGTGCTGCGGGGGTATTTACAGTATCCCCATGACAAGGGTCAACTATTGGTGTGCCACGGGCCCTTTAAGGACCTTCTGTGTGAAATGTGCATTTTTAAATGCAGCGAGAATCCCGATCAGGACCAACCCTGCAAGGGTTAATAAAGGGACACTGCAGGGATCCCGATGGGGTCCCCCAGCATAGGGGGGTTCATTTTAGGTGCCGGGGGGTACTTGGAGTACCCCCGCAGGATCCCAATTTTACCCTTTCTGCGATGGTCCCCTGCAGCGGGGGTCCAAAATCGGAACCCCTGCAGCATGGGGATTTGTTTGGGGAGCAGGGGGAGGTTTAGGGGCTGGAGTGGGGGTGTCTTTTGCTGCTCCGGCAGCATACGTAAGGGCTGTTCAAGGCTTTGCAAGCCCTCCCCTAGCACTTGTTGGGCTTTGGGATCCATTTGCGTGTTATGGGCTAGCTCACGGGTGACTTAGTTGCAATGTAATAGCATGATTGGAACGTAGCAGTTACAGGCTTGACAGATCAAAGGGTTGTGTGTTGTGAAGTTCCATGTTACACTTCACGTAGGCATTTTTCCTCCGTCCTGCTTTTTACCCCTCAAGTTGTCGGCGGGTCAGTTTACAAGGCTTCTTTAGCCTTAAGTCCTACTTTCTACAATATGGGCTACGTTTTAAAACGTAGCCACAATTTACTATGGACCACAGTATCTAGTAACCTCCATAATCCAGTAACCTTCCATAAGTAAATTATTATTGAAAATAGGTTCAGCAGAATTCATTAGTTTGTATATCCTACCTATTTTTATAAGGACTAATGTATTGATGTTAACATTTCCAAATCTAATTTTGAACAGCATTTTAAAGGGTATTTCAAAATATGTCTGCTAATAGAAACATTTATAGTCATCCAGTGCTTAAGTACCTTGACTTGCACTAAGAGGTTTAGTAGAATGCAAGCAAGAGTTCATTATTTTTAATTAGTGTAATTGCTAATGTTGCATTAAGAGTTTGGTTAGTGTAAGTAATTACAATGAATGCATTCATGTGAGATGTGAGAATTGGCATTCATTTTATGACATTATTAAAATTTCAGAGATGAAAGAGTCTCTGGTGGTTTGCAGCCACTGCATTGTTTACCCAAGGATGTTAAATTAATCATATCTACCAATGCCCACTGAGCAGGCAAAGAATAATTATATTTTAGCTGGATTTTTTTATCTGGGGAACATCTGAGATAATTGTAGTCTGCGGGTATTTATCTGAATATTTATTATAGACAAGAATATAATGTGGTAAATGCAGATCATGTATTATGAAGAATACTAACATTTTTTAAAATCTGTACAAATCAAAAACATTGTATTTGAAGGCTTCAGTACCATACAAAAAGGTTCACTGGTGGTCCAGGGGTTAGGATTCAATGCTCTCACTGCTGCAATCTGGATTTGTTTCTAGTCAGGGAACCAAGAGGTCACACCATCCTGAAACCATGCAGGGTTGGGCCTGGTCAGTACTTGGATGGGAGACCACCTAGGAGTATGTATGCTGTGGCCCACTGGAGAAGGAACTGGCAACTGAACCCAGTATTTCTGCTGTGGATCCGCATGAGGTCACAGAGGCACAGACGCAACTGAACGCCCCAAACACACACACAGCACCAAGTCTTGTGAGCAGACAAATTATGTGAATGGTTATGGGATTTAACATATTATCTCTGGAGGCCATAGGTACTAAATTTTCCAACATGCTGTGCCCCTCTTTTTTTTTAAACATTCATCTTGGTGTAAATGTTCAGCAAATATATAAATAAGTAGAATATGCTTGTAGTCCTTCAATTCAGTCTCTGATTGGCTGCAATATGCATAACTATATGCACATAGAAGGGGGATTGGTGACAAAGCTTTATCTGCCTTTACTAAGGATACTGTATGTTAGAACCGGGAACAAAAAATTGATTCTTAAGGATATGCAAAGCTAATGTTAAGGTAAGTGAAGTGGACGAATCTGGCAGAGAAGTTCATGATAGAAAAAAATATTAATATCTATATATCTGGTGTCATATATATTCCTCTTAACGAGTGTATGCTGAGAAAATGCTAAAACTGGACAAAAACTCTGGAGAGCCAAATGTTGCTGCTTTTTTTACCTGGCATTTAGGGCTTAATGATATACTCCTCTGTTAAAGGCATATTTAAGTTTCTTGGTTTATGAATTTATTTGATAGAGGAGAATTTTGTGCATGAAAAAATACCAAAATAAACATTAATAATCTCACTCTGATATTTGCTAAATCTCTTGAGTTTTGCAAGCTGTTGGTTTTCAGTGTTAACAGCCCTTGAAATCCTTGCTAAAATTAGTATAAAATTCATAATTCCTTTTGGCCAATCATAGGCAGCTAATACATTTTTATCAAAATGTGATGGCATGTTGTGCATCACAGAATCATGGAATGTGTAGTCCTATTTTCATCCAGGAACAGGAAGCAGTAAGACAGCCACTGCTGTGTAGATAACTGCATTGCACTTCTGCGGGCTTGAAGTTGAGTAAAGGGTTAAAATCTGTACCCAAATGCAGTGTTTGTATTGGTAGGTACACTGTGCCTATATAAGCAGGTCTGAGGGTGTGGAAAACAAGTTTTATTTTAAAATAAATTAAGTCTGAATGTGTATAGAATGACTCCATGTAATGTGTATGTCTGATATAATCAGGGTGTGTTAGATAAAAAAAAAGAAGGTAAAAACAGGGAAACTTAGATCATTTAAGAAAAAATGTTTTGTACAATTGTAAACTTTGATTGATAATGTATAATTCAAATTGTAAACATGCAGGGAATTATAAAATGTGGAAACTGATAATATGTGCATTGATAATTGAAACAATCAATACCATAATTTGCTTTTCTTTAAATAGTTATACATAGGTTACGTGGGATATAAATTTGAGATTGTCTGGCTTCAGTATTACCAAAAATCTAATGGTTACATTTTTCATGACTTTTTAAAGTTCGGGTTGTATGACAGTGTACTTTAACTCTTTCACTAACAAGAACATCCCACAGTTGTTAATTTTCTAAACAACCTCAAGATTTTTGATTTGTTTTATTGGAGAAAAGACTTCCAAGTTTTAAAAGCTTTTGCACATTATAAACTTTCTCTTGTTTTTATCATATTATATATTTATGGTAAATACAGACAGAACGTTGGTATTGTAATCATTTCAGGAAACAAGTCAGACTAGGCGAGACAAGCGGCGCTTTCATTTATATCTATTTTCTTTTTGGCAGAATTCACACATGATAGATTGCTATTATATTTCTATTTTGTTGAAAAGTTATGTCTTTATAGCTGCTTCAGTGGTCATGAATTTAATATGAGGGAGATATTACTGCCAAACGTGAATATAATACTTGTATTTCTCTTACAGAATGTTTCAGAAAGACGTGCTATCCCTGAGGATTCCTCTCAACAAACCACTCAATATCATCCCCATGAAATGGTCTATGACCCACAGCTGACTTCTTGCACTTGCCCTTTATATGCCTGCAAATGGAAGGGTCACTTAGAGGTTGTTGTTTCCCATCTTACAAAGAGCCATACAGTTAACATATTACGTGGAACAGAAATTGTTTTTGTAGCAACTGACATGGACCTCCTAGCACCAGTGGATTGGATAACTGCACATTCTTGCCTGGGCCACCACTTTTTGCTAATGCTCAGGAAAGAAGAAAAATATCAAGGCTACCCACAGTTTTTTGCTGCCATGATTTTGATTGGCACACCAGCACAGGCAGAGAATTTTAACTACAAGCTGGAGCTGAACAGAAACCGTAGAAGACTGACATGGGAATCCACTCCTCGCTCCATCTTGGACTGTGTTGACTCTGTAATGACAGATGGAGATTGCCTTGTGCTTAACGCTGCAGTGGCTCGGCTATTTTCTGATAATGGACATTTGGCTATTGGAATTGCAATAACTGCAAGTCAACTTAATGCTAGTACATCTGAAATGTAATGATTTTGATGTCTAACAAAGAAATTGCATACAAATGGGCTTTTACTATGCTTAGCCTTGAGTCACTTGGGTTTTTTAGTGTGTGTACAGAGAAACAGGGGGTGTTATGTAAAAAAAAAAAAAAGTTAATTTTAACTGTATTTAGATTTAGTTTCCATGACAACTTTTTATGTATTAAATGAAATGCCTAATGAAAATATTGATTTTCACATTAAGAAAAATTGTAGTTTTTATGCTTTGAGATTTTAATGGAAACCAGACTGTAAATACTTTCATACTTGTATACACACACACACATTTATTGAAAAGTGTATATATCAAAGTGGGGCAAAAAGTCTAAACCCTCTCCACTTATGGAGCATTTTTATAGCTGTGAGTTATTCTCATTTGATTAATTGGTAATCATAGGGATAGATTTATCAAGCGCGAATATAAATCAGCATAATCAGGCATGGGGGAGGGGGGTGAGAGTAGTTGAAAAAAATAAAATATACCTACTTCCTGTTTTTTTTTAGAGCTAGTTATTAAGTGGGAATAAACTTGTGCTATGTTGATTAATACCTTCTATAGGGAAAAACACACAAAATGGGGAAACTTTAGCTACACTTTTTTTCTACCCACTTATATTCCCTATTGATAAATATAGCCATATGAATATGGTTCTAAAATGATTCCAGTGGGGTTCAAATTTAATACTAATAAATGTATGATTTTTGTTTTATGTCCTCTGACAAATCAACTAATTTGCACAGAACAGAGAGATTGACAGAGCTGGAGAAAGAATGATGCCAACTGCAAACATATTTTTTTCCCTTTTGGGATACAGCAGAAAAAGAGAAATATAAATGTAGTATGGGTATGAGAACATGTATGGGTTTATGAATTACATTTAAGGTGGGAGTGTCCCTGTAAATGATGGAAAATATTATTTTACTTTGTAGTGTTCATATATAGTGATTTTATGGTTTCATTTTATTCCTGTTTATCTATTTCATTAAAAAATGAATAAGACCTACAATGTATTTTGCTAGATCTTTTTGTTTTCATATTCAGGACATATATGTAAAATAATGGGCTAGTTAAAAAGATGTAACTATTTCCATTGTAACAAGGTAGTAGCTGACATTGAAAAAATATTTCCAATCCAATATACATATTTGGAGGCCCCATGGTTCCTATATAATCTTCTTTAAATTATAGGTAAAAATGGCAATGTTAGCAGTTGAAAATGAATAGAGTATTACCTTTACTTCAGCACTTCTTTAAATTATTTTGACGATAGATTTCAATTTTCTTTTGATCTGCATTGGGATAACCCTATCTTTATTGCTATTCAGGATTAAATTACTTTACCTAGTTGATAAAAACCAAAAAAAGGGTACATTTAACAACTTACCAATAATTTTATTGGCAGACGTACCATACAATGTTAATACTAATGTTAAATTATAGCCAAAAAATGGTTGAGAATTTAGGCATACTGAAAATCAAAAGAATTATAGTAAATTGAATACTGACATTACCTGTATATTATGTATAAATTATGCATTTAATTATGAATATTTAAAATTCCCAAAAATAAAGCCAAACATATTAAACTCGTACTGACAAAAGATAAGTATGTTATAATATGGCTCTAATTATTGAAAAACAAATTATACTTTCTTCACAAAATTAGAGATATATCTGCTGAATGTGAATTAAATACAAAATGTAATTGGAATCCATATTTTGCTTGTTTCAACTCCACTCAACAGAGTCTTGGCAGCTCCTGAATTACATAAATAAAATGAAGCATGTATAGTATATGCTTTTCTTATTCACACACTGCTTTATTTTAAAGCTTATTTACTTAAGAAACAAACAGGTTATCTGCTCAAAAGTTGAAAATAAAGGGACAGCTGTAACTTTCTTAGATAATTGGAAACCATACGTGTTTCAGTGGTCATCTGTGAAGTAATTTTCTCAGGAGATGTTGTATCCATGTTGTAAGTCGGTAAATTCAGAAAATCAGGCCCAAGAACAGAATAAAATACATTTTAGATGATAAAATCAGTGATCAACCGATGACCAATTTTGCTATATATTTTTTATCAAGATGTAGAAAGGAATTTTTAGATAAAACCAAACACTGAGTTCATAAGTTTACTCTATAACATTTCATAAACAGGTCCTATGAAAGGATGCAGATTTTATTGAGAAAATGCACACTACTGGGAATATCTTGGTTATTGACCTTCATTTATAACATTTCATAAACAGGTCCTATGAAAGGATGCAGATTTTATTGAGAAAATGCACACTACTGGGAATATCTTGGTTATTGACCTTCATTTATAATGCGGAAACATATTTCCATAGCGCTAAACAGTGTGGATACAAATTACAAATGAATGGAAGGCAATGTATTGAGTTTAAAATGAAGCATGCAAAGTGCTTTTCATAAAGCACCTAATACAATTGAAAACTCCCACATTTTCAGTCTAGAGGGTATGGGTGAGGTTTAGAAAGGTGAGGTACAATTTATTGCACATATTAAGACTGAAGGTGATATGCTTATTTAAGTATATGAGTTTTAAGTGAGGTTTTGAAGGATTTCAGGTAGTCTAGTGGAGCTAGGCAAGGAGTTCCAAAGAATAGTGGCAGCATGAGAAGTTCTAAAGGCAGGAATGAGATGAGGTGATAAGAGAGGAGTAAAGAAGATTTTCATTAGCAGAGTGAGGAGGACGGTTTTGAAAGTATTTAGAGACAACAGCAGAGATATAAGAGGCTGCATTATTGTTGAGTAGTGATGTCGCGAACATCAAATTTTGGGTTCGCGAACAGCGACCGCGAACTTCCAGCAAATGTTCGAACATCGGCGAACCGCCATAGACTTCAATGGGCAGGCGAATTTCAAAACCCACAGGGACTCTTTCTGGCCACAATAGTGATGGGAAATTTGTTTCAAGGAGACTAACACCTGGACTGTAGCATGCCGGAGGGGGATCCATGGCAAAACTCCCATGGAAAATTACATAGTTGATGCAGAGTCTGGTTTTAAGCCATAAAGGGCATAAATCACCTAACATTCCTAAATTGTTTGGAATAACATGCTTTAAAACATCAGGTATGATGTTGTATCGATCAGGTAGCCACCTTCATCCTCTGACTCCTCTTCTTCAGACTCCCATATTATATAATTTATCAATTACTGTATATTACAAAGATAGAGTTAAATTTATACATCACCAGGTATTAGTATCAAAACCCAAATTGGTGTAGAGTGCCAATCATTATATTTTTCCAAAATCGACTTTTATAGGAAAAATATTAAGTATATCTCAGGAACAAAAATTAGACATGTACTCTCAAAAGTTTGTCCTGAGAGTGCCCCAGTGTGTGAATGGTCTGTGTCCTTCAGAGTCTCAGAGTGTGTATTCACACTTTTTTTTACTGAGTCTAGGGCATCTTAAATAGTCAGAAATCCTTATCTAATTGTATTGTTTAATACATCCTGGGATTTCCTTTACTTTGGGAAAAGTATACTGAAGTATTTTCCTAGTATATGGTTTAATTATTGGAAACAATGGTAATGTTTGACATAGCTGTACTTTAAAAATATCTAAGGAATATCTGACAGTATGAAACATTGCTCTAATTCTAAGAATTTGTATATATATGTATAAATCAGGGGTGTCCAAACTCTGTCCTGGAGGGCCACACACATGCCTGGATTTGATGATATCCCTGCTGTGCACAGGTGAGTCAATCACTTCTTCAGTCATCCTGATTGACTCACGTGTGCACAGAAAGGACATATTCAAATCCAGGCCTGGGTATGGCCCTCCAGGACCGAGTTTGGACACCCCTGGTATAAATCAATGATTATATTAAAAATAAATGTATCAAATTATATCACATATATAGTTGTCAGCAATACAGGTTGTTGCTGACGCTTGCTCATCCCTACGACCCCCTACGACTTTCGGACCGCAAATGCATTTTGTAGAGGTGGAGGCTCTACGGGTCCTCACAACCGCTTACAAACGACCACACAGGCGGGACTTTGAAAAACAAAAAACAAACACGCAATGACTAACTACGGACTTACACAAAAAAATATGAGCCGCTGGACATATAAAAAAAAATTGCGGACTTACACAAAAAAAAAATTACCACCGCGGTACTTAGAAAAAATCCATTACGTACTTGCAAAAATACGACCTTAACGGACAACCCACGCACAGCGGCAAACATTAAAAAACACACAAATGCCTACTAAAATAAAATAAAAACCTTACCCACAGCAAGGGGGGGCAACTGGGATTTCAGTCAAATTTACAAAGTTTAGATACTCGCCTACCACATACACATTCGCCGCCATTTTACAACACTAACTTACAGAATGCGGAAGTACACAGCTACACAAACGGCTTCCCCTTGCGCACGCAGCCTATTTACACTACACACTGCACACATTGCTGACACTTACACCTCGGCTCAACAACACTGCAAATGTACATTATATGCTGCAGGAACATCAAAACAGATTGTTAGCTCTTCAGCACATTCCTTGCTGCATACATTAATTACAAATAGGTAAAGTATATTAATTTATGATTCCATTGCTTAATTAATTAGCATAAAAAAAAAACATATACTCAAAACACAAAAAAACACACACCACAGTATCGCAAACAACCAAAAAGACCTTCACCGCGCGTCTCACAAGGAGCGCCAACTGTGCTCATAGGACACAAAGTACACCAGGGTAGAGCCTTGCAATAAGTGCCAAAAGGAGATCAGCACGGACCATACAATAAGTGCAAAAGCGCCTCTGATAACAAAAAATACACCAACCCAGAGGCTCGCAATGAACAACGAAGGCGCTCATTGCGAGCCCCGTGATGAGCGCCAAAGGCGCTCAGCGCAAGGCTCGCAATGCGCGCCGAAGGATCTCAGACCACCAAAACACTTACTCTCTGTGCCAAACAGCATTGCCTGCCTTACAATTTTATTGCCGTCATTTTATGACGGGCAAGTCGCTAGTATTTGTAAAAAAGCTCTGACAAATCCCCCTTTCTGGAATAATATCTCTCCATTAGGTAGGTGACATTATTACAGGAGCAATATACTGCAACTATATAGATAAATATATTCGGATATCTATATATATATATATTTATTTATCATTTCTATAGGGGTACGTTTTCTCGATTGATTTGGATAGTGTACATGTGTACGTGTACAAACTGCAACATTTCATAAATCACGATTCATCTTGGCAATTAATCTCAATGATCCTTAACTGAGATCTAGGATGACAGGTTCTCATTTGAATAATATGGACCCATTTCTCCACCATTTCGCCATCTTTTGGGTCCTGAATCTTATACTCTATAGGTGAAATTTTATTTATAATTGTATAAGGTCCTTTCATGAGGGTAAAAACTTTTTCTCTTTTGCCTGATTACGTAGGAAGTTATATAAATAAACTTGATCATAATATGTTTTAGTGCTTTCTGCTGATTTCTCTAGATTTTTCAGAGCAAACACAAAAGCCTGTTGTGAATGTTTGCTCAAATTCTCAATATATTGGGGGACATATTAGTAGCAGTACTAGGGGTAGATCTTATCACTATTAAAACCAAAGGTAACTTTATGTCCCAATCCTTACCTGATTCCTTTATAAATTTATTTAGGATAGTTATAATAGACTGGTTGTACCATTCTACCCCACCACAAGAAGCGGCGTGTTAAGCAATATGCAATTTACGTTTAACCCCTAGGATCCTCCACATACGGCTCACCACCTCACTGATGAAGTGACTTCCTCTATCTGACTCAATGCGTTGCGGTAGTCCAAAACCTGAAAAGACATGGTTAATTAACAAAATTGAGGTGGTCACCTCTTTACAGTTTGTCGCCAGAAGGCATTCTACCAATTTAGTGAATAAACATGTAACAGTTAACATATATTTATTATCCCTGGATGGGGTAGTTACCGGACCAATAAAATCAATCTGTAAATCTGACCAGGGCATAGACAACCTCCTCTTCTGAAGAGGAGCCCTATGGGTAGGTGTATGGGGTTGAAACTGGGGACATACTAAACATCCTTGACAGTACATTTTGACATCCATCAACATGTGTGACCAGTATGCAAAATCACAAAATATGTCATATGTAATCTTTTCACCCCTGTGACCTGATGTTGGTGCATCATGAGCATGTTGTAACATCAGACCTCTATATGCAGTAGGAACTACACAGTGATGTATACTATTCTTAGATGTGCTTATAAGTAAATCATCTAAGATGCTAAACTGGGATTTTGACTTAATTAGAATCCTAAAATCTTCCTTACTTGACACATCTATTTTGTCCAGAGGACACTGGATTGGATTCTGTATATGGTTATAAAATGGACCTACGATAGGATCTTCTTTTTGACTATTGATCAAGTTTAAATTAGGAGTATCTTGGGACCACTGTATCTTTCTGGGATTGCTGTCTAGTGAAAGCCTGAATTTGCAATGGTTCATTGTCTGCTACAGTCTAGCAAAAAGTTAGACTGTTTGAGGAAGGCTGAGGGTACATTAAATTGAGTTAGAAAAGATTACCAACGAGTGAGGCTACCTTCCTAGAAGATACCATACAGCTTTGTCTCCTGTAATCACTGGTTGCCCAGCACTGCTCAAGTTGCCTACACACAGACTTTAGCACTCCTACACAAATCCTGGGCCTTCACCTCGAATTGGTTACTGTACCTTGAGGCTTGCCTCTACTGAGAGGTTTGTGAGTTGGTTTAGTTTACGTAATGCTGTTGGCTGGTTTTGCCTTGGTCGTTGAGTGCTTGGTGACTGGCTGGGCAGTGGTGGCTTTGGAATTGGTAGTATTCTTCCAGCTGATGGTAGTGGTAGTCATGCTTGTTTGCAGATCCAGTGGCACAGATTTTGAAATGACTTCCACCACACAGTTTCTCACCTTGCTTATTCTCACGTAGACACCTGGTCACCTTGCCTCCGCACAGCCAACACCCCAGCTTACTATTCCTGTCAAGAAAAGCGTTCCGGAGGGTTCTTCACGGCACCTGACCTTTGCGCGTTGCAGGACAGCGTGCCGTCATCAGGGCGCGGAGAACTGCGCCCTGATGATGCTCTGTGCTCCAGCCTGCATCCCATCTGCCACAGAGGCTTCTCATGTGAGAGAGCCCCCATCTAATATTTACTGGACCTGATTGGCAATGTAAGGGTCTGTCAGTGTGCCATATGGGCCAGGCATTGTTTCATGTGTCACTAGGAGCATGTTGCATTGCATGTTTATAACACATGCAAATAATGACAGTGACATGTAGTCATAAACATGCAATGCAACATGCTTCTAGTGACACATGCACACAATGACAGTGACATTATATACAATATGCTCCTAGTGACACATGCCAGTCCCACATGGCACACTGTCAGCCCCTTACCTTGGCCTTTGCAGCCTCCAGCAAGAAGGTCCAGTAAATATGAGATGGGGGCACGAGCATGAGAAGCCTCTGTGGCAGATGGGATGCAGGCTGGAGTGCAGAGCATCATCAGAGCGGTGTTCTCCAGCACGCGAAGGACATGCCATCATTCCCCACATACCAGAGGACCTCCGGAGCCCCCCTGGCATGAGTCAATGTTCCCCTCCAACTAGCCTGCACACAACATCCTGTCTGTCACCACATTGCTGCAAAGGCTATTACATAATGTGTGATACATGAGGGCCACTGTAGCCTTCTGCAGAACTTCTGGTTTCCCAGGTTGTCCTCTTTCAGGTAGCCCCATCCAGTTATGATGCATTTCTTGCCCACAGGGAAGACATGAGTCGAGTCAGGGAGGCAGATTGGCTGACTATACTTGTTGAACTTTAGCGGAGATTCTAGTTCCAAGACAGTCACATCATAGTCTGCTGTGTCTGGGTCATATGAAGGGTGCTTAATGATATTTTTGATGGAGGCTTTGACTGTGCTGCTCTCCGAGCCGCTGAGAGATGTTGTTCCTATGTAAGCCACCCACACAGCAGGGTCTAGAAAATCATTAAAGCAGTGAGCGGCAGAGACAAGCCACTTGTCACTGATGATGGTGGCACCACAGAAGTGCTTGTTGTTCTCCCTCAGGCTGACCTGCCAAGGGAACTCTCCTTTAACAGCATCCGATCCACCAACGGTTCTGTTTCCTTTCTGCATGGCAGGACGTTTACCACATTTGCAGTTCTTCTCATCAGACCCATCATTACAGTCCCAAACATTGTCACACTCTGGATTTTGCTTTACAACACACTGACTGCTCCTGTAGGCAAATACTTGTGTTGGGCAACTTCCTGTCTTCAAATCAATTGCATAAAAGCATAGTCTTTGGGTATCTGAGAGCACTGCAGCAGAGATGTTCCCATAAGGCAATACCGGGATAGTGTGTTCACTTAATAAAGACATCAGACCATCTCTGAGAATTTCTTCAATCTCATCAAGTGCTTTAAATCGGGCAGAAGTCTGGAACTTCAGCTGGAGTTGAGCTATAACACTTCTATTCCCTCTCCTATATTGTAAAACACTAGATCCAGCATAACTGTTTTCTAGAACTGAATTCGTGAATCTGCAGTGCAGTGTAGTGTAGTGGTTAAGGTTTTGCAGTACGAGTTGCTGTAAACTGGCATCATACTGAAGACCTTGCACCTCAGCGTATGTACAACAGTGAGGCTGTGAGTTGTTAAATACATTGATAATAACCAAGCAGAGACGCTGATGGCCATGGCTCAGATGAGTAGAGAGGTCACTGTCCATCTGCAACATGCTGTATCTACAAATTTCACCTCGGGAGGGTCCGGCACTGTTTTTGTATGCACATTCTTTCTTGCCATTGTAACTAGGTATCTAACATACAGAGTTCTATGCTCCGTCCAGCAAAATCATCCTGTATCCTAAAAAGTCTGTTCCTTCACTCTTTCTTTAAACCCAGGGAATACCTCAGGCTGACTAATTTCATAAGCTTCCTCTAGTTGTGTAGATAGATCAGTGGTAATTGAGCTTATCTGCATCCTTTTAACAAAATTATTTTCATATTCTTGTTCATTTCAATTTTTATTAAAAATTAGTTCCTTATCTGTAATTTCACAATTTCCTTCCATGAAACTGAAGGGATAAATAGATTGAACAATAAACCAACCTTCTGGTTGAATATCAAAACATTGGTTAATAATTTTATCATCTTTCAGATATTTCTCTGGTATCAAACCAATAATTGAATTTGTAAATTCAGATGTGAAATATTCTGCATCAATGGCCATTTCTACTATAGATCCCTTCTCCATATGTATTAGATGGGATGCTATGTTATTTACTAGAATGACAAAATGTTGAGGCCTTTTTGTTGGGTTTGATGACTTTGTTAACAAAAGCATCTGTGTCTTGAATCCTTTGCCCCCTATTTACCTGTAAGGGTAGAGGGAATTGGACTGCTGCTTCTTATTATTATTATTGCATAAGGCATTTGTTGTGCATATTTCAATGCTTCTGAGTCATTACTGAAATCTAATGGTGATTCGTTCAGCCTAGACCATAGAACATTATGGACTAAATCAATTTGAAAAGCAAACAAATCATTTCCAAGATAGATTGGATATTGGGTATCCTCTCTCACCTGGAACAAGTACACAACCTGTGTTTCTCCTATAGAAAGGGGTATTAAACATTGGATGGGTTAATGTTTCATGATCAATCTTACGTATATATTGGTCAAAAGGTTGAGATTTTCGAATTCATTTTGGATTCTGTATTTGTTTTAATACATTTTCATTAATGTAACTGTGTTCATGGGTTAAAGCAATTTTGTCTTGTTTAGGATTTCTCATATCTATGATATTTATGGGGATAAATAAACCCTCATCTCTTATTTCTATGTTAGCCATAATTTTGGAATGCCTAGTTATTTCAAATGGTTTAGAGGTTTTCCTATTTAGTGAAATAGTTAGGACATTTACCTCTATTATCTATGTGGGCCTGATTAATTTGGATCACATTTTCATCATTTATTTGTTCTTCAGAAATGTCATGGCATTGGATTATTATCATTTCGGGTGATTGATTATTTTGAAAATGAATTTCTACTGGATTTTCTTTTGTTTCATTTACATGACAATTTCTTGGCATATTGGATTGTTTAACCTTTTCATAGTTTATAGGAAAGTTAACTTGTGACCATATTACTCCATCTATACAGTCTATTATTGGACTTATTGGATTCGCCTGAGTAGATCTGTCCCAATTAAAAAATGAGTCTCAGGAACATCTACCACTATTACTGGATGTTTCACTTGCTTGTTTCCTATCCTAATATTCAACCATACACTACCTTTAGTCTTTATGGTTATGCCATCAAAATTCTTTACAATTCCAATGAATGATTTTAGAATAGTTTTCTTATTAGCTCTACATTTTATTTCTTGATACATATCTTGGGAAAGAACAGTTATTTTGGAGCCTGTATCTATTAACCCTTTTGAGATCCATGGAGTCTACATCTTGTATACCAACAAGAACATAGTATCTTCCCTGACATTCCTCCATCTCACATAGGAAATGGGAATGTTTTAACATATCTGACTTCTTCCATTGTTCATTCTTATTTAGAGAGTCAGACTGTGGGGTAATTTATCCTCTATTGTACCTGTATTGTACTGTTCATTTTCTTGACTAATTATTAACCCTGTTTTAATGATTCGTAGCTGGGTCTGTGATGCATCCTGTAAACAAAAAGGTTTAACCTGTATATTTTTCATACTGCTCCTTCTGACTCCATTGGTACCTCCTTCTAGCCCTGTGGGAGTTTCTGTGTAAAGAGAAAACTTCAGGACAGAAAGAAGAAACATCCTATTATCCTTTGTTTCTGGATTATTCATCACATTTTCATTTAAATTAGGAGATTCACATATATCATCTCCGTTTGTAGTCTGACCTCCTAACTTATCTTTGCAAATACCACTCTTGTTTTGAGAAGTTTGTCCCCTTTGGGCTGACTGAGTTCTCAATGTTTGATTTCCTGGCACATTCATTCCTGCCAAAAGGGCAACCATTTGTTGTGTCAGTAATTTTACTTGTTCTTCTAGGTTACATTTTGGTTTTGGCTAAAACTGTTGGTAACTCTTTGGTTTTCTGAAGTATTGGGCCTTGGAGCAATCACCTTCTCTCTATATTGTTTTTTTTTGGTTGCCACCAATAATCCCTAATAGGACTTGCTCTATAATTTGGGTTTACATAAAAGGAGTTATTATATCTATTTTGGGGCCTTTCAGTGGTAGCATTTATTAGTCTACGTTTGGGTGGCATATAATTTGGTTTACTTTGATTTTTTTTACCACCTTAGCATAGGATTTGGTATTTGTTTCAAAAGGTAATTCAGGTTGGATAGAAATTTCTGCTATTTTCTGGATGTGGCCCTTTTCCTTATGTTTATAACTATTTCAATCATCCTGTTGAATTTCATATATCATGGAACATTCATTTACCAACCTACTCAGGGGTTTAGAGGCATCATAATCTCTGATTATATTTCTCTTCATAAATTATGGTAAGGCATAAAAATATGTCCTATTAAACTCTGCAGATTCTGTATCCGCACTTTTATCCATCTGCCTATATGCATTTTTTAATGTGACTAAAAATTATTTTGGACTCTCGTCAGGTTGGCATTTTAGATTGTGTAAGGCCTTTAAGGCAGCTTGTGGGTTTTTATACTCAGACAAATGCTTCCTCACTTCAGTTCTGTACTGTTCCCAGTCAGTTATGTTACTATATTGAAGGGAAGTAAACAATGATGTGTATGAATTTTCAAATTTTCAGGGGAGATATTTTTGCATGAGACCCCCATACATTTAATTCTAGCATGATCCTCTCTAATGTATCCAAGTGATCTTCAATGGAGAATTTTGATTTTTTAGTGTAGGGTTTTGCCAATTTTCTGATAGGCTGTGCTGTCTCATGAAAATATATTTTTTTATATGTGGGGGCCTCCCCAACATTAATTTCCTCATATCTATGCCTGTCCAGAGTACCTATAGGTGACTTTTTATGAGTATCCCTTAGTGGAGATGAATCAGACTTATCATCATAATGTCTGGGAAGCCTGGCAGTTGTTATATCTGGGACATTACTTTGTGCATTATCTTTATCTGCTTTTAACCTGTCGATATGCTGGTCATTTTTAATCTATTTTTGGGCATCATCAAACAAGTTTTGAATTCTTTTAGCTTTCTGGTAATCTTCAGCTTCCCTTCTCATTCTCTTAGTTATTTCCTCAGTAAGAATGGTAAGCTTATTTTCTAATCTTGTTTGTTCACTTTTTAACTCCTCGCAGTCTTGCAAGTATTTTTGAAACATGCCCTCAGCCTGATCTGCTTTTTGAGCTAAATATACATCGCTCAGAGAAATCTTCAATTTGTCCATTTTTCTATGTCTTTCTTCAGACAACGTATCCCATTTAATTTGGAAATCCCCAAATCTCATCCCTAATTTATCAAACATTGATGCCAATTTATCATGTTCTTGTAATTTCTCCTTGGCATTTTCTAATTCCTGTTCTAATTCTCTAACTTTAGCCACCTGACCTTCTGACATTTGTATTCTTCCTTCATGTAAATATCTGAATTTTTTGCACGCCTCAGATTTCTCATTAATTTTCTTATTTAAACAAGTTATGATCATTTCTTTTTCTATAGTTTGACAGTATCTGGCGACTTCCATCCAGTTAACCTCAAAACGTGCTAGATTTTTTTACGTCCTGAATTGTTTTAAATTGCATGTATGGCTCACATAATAGTTTGTAATAATTCTGTCTCCAATTATCTGTGGTATTTCCATCAATTATTGGTTTAACGTTACTAAAATATTATGATAATTCTGATGGGTATTCACACAAAGATTAATACAAAATATGAAATTAGTAATCTGAGGGGAGGCAGTATGAAAAAACTATATAGATCTATTGAAATGGTAAATACCAATTAAACTTCTTTAATTCATACTTTTCGGAATGAAAAGGTGTAAATGAGTTACTAAACAAAAGAAGAGAAAATAACACCTATATATCCAAACCGGTTTAACCTCCTAAGGTAGGGTAGTAATTCATCAATAGTGATGTCAATAGTGATGTCAATAGTGATGTCACAAACAATAGTGATGTTCGCGAACAGCGGACCCGAACTTCCATCAAATGTTCGCGAACGGGCGAACCCGGCGAACCGCCATAGACTTCAATGGGCAGGCGAATTTCAAAACCCACAGGGACTCTTTCTGGCCACAATAGTGATGGGAAAGTTGTTTCAAGGGGACTAACACCTGGACTGTGGCATGCCGGAGGGGGATCCATGTCAAAACTCCCACGTAAAATTACATAGTTGATACAGAGTCTGATTTAAGCCATAAAGGGCATAAATCACCTAACATTCCTAAATTGTTTGGATTAACATGCTTTAAAACATCAGGTATGATGTTGTATCGATCAGGTAGTGTAAGGGTTACACCCGCTTCACAGTAACAGACCAATCTCCCAGTTTAATGCACCGCAAACAACCGCAAACAGTCCCTTTGCACAACCGCAAACTCCCCATTTGCACAAGGTTGGATACCAAGCTAGCCATGTCCCGTTCCTTGTCCTCACTGATGTCATTGAAGGTCTCCTCCTCCACCCAGCCACCAAGGGTCCCCGAAAGGTGACAACAAGCCACCTGGGACGCCTGCTGTGTTTGGTCTTCCACCTCCTCAAAGCCACCTTCACCTCTGACCTCTTCTTCAGACTCCCAGAGTCTGGGGGCTTCCACTGCCCAGCATGGAAGATTATACACAGGTCAGAGTCTGGGGGCTTCCACTGCCCAGCATGGAAAATTATACACAGGTCAGAGTCTGGGGGCTTCCACTGCCCAGCATGGAAGATTTTCACAGGTCACAGTCTGGGGGCTTCCACTGCCCAGCATGGAAGATTATACACAGGTCAGAGTCTGGGGGCTTCCACTGCACAGCATGGAAGATTATACACAGGTCAGAGTCTGGGGGCTTCCACTACACAGCATGGAAGATTATACACAGGTCAGAGTCTGGGGGCTTCCACTGCACAGCATGGAATATTATACACAGGTCAGAGTCTGGGGGCTTCCACTGCCCAGCATGGAAGATTATACACAGGTCAGAGTCTGAGGGCTTCCACTGCACAGCATGGAAGATTATACACAGGTCAGAGACTGGGGGCTTCCACTGCACAGCATGGAAGATTATACACAGGTCAGAGTCTGGGGGCTTCCACTGCACAGCATGGAAGATTATATGCGTTGCCTCTGTCTGCGTTATTATAAGGTGTGTACTGTTAAGTAGTACTATTCCTATCGGTTTAATCCCTGTTACGTCCACTATCAGGGGACGTGTATATGGCATGGATTTTTGGAAGCGGGAGATCGAAAAAGATGCTTGGTCGGTCCTCCCACTTCAAATTTGGGGCACTGTGCGTGCAATCTAAGGTGCCACCAGATATGAGTGTCACTGTGCACTGGCAAAAGTTGGCAGAGTAGATGCAATAGGCTTCACACACACACGCCTGTAGGCAGGCAATTGCTATTCAATCTATTACAGTCAAATATGTGTTGTTTTATGTCACTGAGCACAATATAAGCTGTGAGCCTGACACAGGCAGGCAACTGAAATTAGATTACAGAAAAAAATGGTTGTTTTCAATGTATGTTACACCACCAGGTATGAGTAGTGAAAATAAGCACAATATAAGCTGTTAGGTGTTAGCCTGTCACACACACACACACTGGCAGGCAGGCATAGATTACACACAAAAAATTATAAAATAAAATAAATTATGTTCAAAGTTTCCTCAATGATAAAGTACAGGGGGCGAACTGAAAAGCTCATGTGTTCGCGTTCGTGGCGGACGCGAACATTCGACAATCGACGCAAATAGTTCTCCGGCGAACTGTTCGGGACATCACTATTAATCAATTATAATTCAAACATTTTTATATAAATACAATTTCTCAATTTATTCAATACATTTATAAGTACAACATATTAAAAACAATTAAAATTAACATATAGCAGCAATGAACACACAACAAAACACTGAAAGAAGTTAAATATTATAATGTAATTGCTATAGAGACACCGCAAACACATTTACATTTTACTATAACCTAAAGAAAGTGATGAGTGCACTGTGCTATAAGGTGATCATTTGATGTAATTATATTATAGTTCTGATTTGGTGGTAGTGGAGCCCACCATTTACTCCTTTACTATAATTCTAAATATACTATCTGCAAAAACCTGAAAAAACTAAATAAACTAATCCTGATGGTGGTAGTGGGGATCCACCAATTACCCCTTTAATCTAACATACCAAGGCAAGCTAACCTAACCCTGAGGAAGCAGAAGTAACGTGAAACGCCCACGTCGGACTTGTCTCGCAGCAGTGACGTCACCAGGACCTAGAGACGAGTTCAGCGTTTACTGGCTCCAAATTGACAGCGATGGAGTCACAGAACTCAAATATATAAAAGAAAGCAAACATCAACATACAGGATAAGTCACGGTTATATTTCTTTGTCAATATCATGTTCTTGTATAATTGTTATGATAATATACATAGAGAAATGTTGAACACAATCTCCAAATATTAAGTGATTGGATAACAATGATATTTTTAGATAATATATAAGGAGACAAATATACTATAGAGATATAATTTGATATAATAATCTTTTCCTGTATGATAAACAAGATAGATTATTAATTTAGAGTACACTGCTAGTTATTTATATTATTATTATATCTATTTAACACATTTATTAACATTTGCTTATTATATAAAATGTAAAGTTTGCACAGCACTTAGTCACTTTTAGAGTAGGTTAGCTTGCCTTGGTATGTTAGATTAGGGGAGTAATTGGTGGATCCCCAGTACCACCATCAGGATTAGTTTATTTAGTTTTTTCAGGTTTTTGCAAATTGTATATTAGAAATAGTGTAAAGGAGTAAATGGTGTGCTCCGCTACCACCAAATCAGAACTATAATATAATTACATCAAATGATCACCTTATAGCACTGTGCACTCATCACTTTATTTAGGTTATTGTAAAATGTAAAAAATGTTGCAGTGTCTCTATAGCAATTACATTATAATACTTAACTTCTTTCAGTGTTCTGTTGTGTGCTCATTGCTGCTATATGTTAATTTTAATTGTTTTTAACATGTTGTACTTATATATGTATTGGATAAATTGAGAAATGTTATTTATATAAATTTTTTTGAATTATAATGAATAATTACTACCCTACCTTAGGAGGTTAAATTGGTCTGGATATATAGGTGTTCTTTTCTCTTCTTTTGTTTATTCACACAAAGGGTATACTTTTTTTATTAAAGTTCTAATTAATGTCACACCTAGTTTTATCATCTCATCCAAAGACAACACCCCTGTCTTATCTGAACTGGATCGGCCTTCTGCCATTTTGTTTTTCAAATAAACGTTATTGTATCAAAAAGTTTTAAATTGATAACTATCAATCCACTTATCTATAAAGACGTTATCTCAGCAGTGCCTCCAAATATAATGTTGTGGTATTTATAGTGTAGATATCACTTATAATAGTTGTTAAACTTCGAATCGTCTTCACGCTTTGCGAGTCCGCAAAGGGAGCTCGCAAGAACTGCGTCCCTTGCGAAGCGAGGAACGCAGTTCGCGAGGGTCCGCATTTGCGGAAGGTGGAGGCTCCAACATCAGCTGCTATAAACCGAAGGCTCATTGCAGGCCACAAATATGGACCCTTGCGAAGCGAGGGGGCGCATTTGCGGAGGTGGAGGCTCCAACGTCGGCTGCAATGAGCCGAAGGCTCATTGCAGGCCACAAATGCGGATCCTCGCAAAGTGAGGGGCCACATTTGCGGAGGTGGAGGCTCTACAGCGCCTCCCAAGTGGTTACAAACAGCCACAGAAGCGGGACTTTGAAAAAAAACAACTGTAACAAGCAATGACTAAATACGGACTTACCCAAAAATATACAAGCCAAAAATATACAATTTAACCTCATCATGTTTGAATGAAGCTTGTGAGATGAATTACTGCTACAATTGAAATTACAAATATACAAACACTTCTTTTTACCACTTATTGTTCGTTCTAAACCCACCCGGGTAAACCGGGTCTTTCTCAAATGTCTAAGTGAAACTTCATAAAATTTAACAGAATATAATATTAGACAGTATGAAACACTGCTCTAATTCTAAGAATTTGTATATATATGAATTAATCATGTCAAAATGAAAAAGGATTATATTAAAAAGAAATATATAAAATAATATATTTATATAAAAGCTCTGACAATCCATGGTTGGAGCATAGATGGAGGATTACTGTGATGTTAAATGGCTTACCTTGAATTCAAATTGAATCATTTATTGGTCTGTAACAGTACTGATTTTTGACCACAGTAGAGGATCTGGTGGTTCTAATGTGGAATCAGTCCCATTCCAGTTCATTTGAGTTCGCCAATTCCCAGGAAATGCAATAAGTTCCTATTCTGAATTGTTCTTTGCAGCAGTGAATTTTCTTTTCCCCTCCAGACACATCCAAGCAACATGCCCTCTTTGCTTTGGCCCAACACTTCATTAGATTTTATACTACTCTCCCTCTGCTCTTCAATAGTAATGTGGTAGGCACCTACTAATCTGAGGGGTTCATCATCCTGGGACTTAATGTTATGTCTCTGGTTGTGTTATCCATAATGTTATCTTGGCAAAGTTACTGGAGTTGGTTGCCAGTTCCTGCTCCAGTCTGCTATGACCTGTCCATCTTGGGTGGCGCTACATGCAATAACTCACAGCTCTATTGAAGTACATCAGCCCTTGCAACACATGGTAGTGATTTCGAAGGGGGAAACTTCTCTTCACAGAAATGAAAGATTTGTATTCTACAAAAAATTAAATATATTATTAAATCTAATTAAAATGTGAATTTCCAATGTATCATATGACATTGTGTCCTAAGTAATAACAATTGCAACAGATGAAAGCAATACATTTTCAGTCATTTGTTTTCTTCGTTTGTGATTTATCAAAGTACAAAGGAAGAGACTGGTACTACAAATGGTTAACAAGCTATAACTCTACATTGTGCCTCAACAAAATCCACTCTAGATTGTAAATACTTACAAAGCAGGGTCTTCACTTGATTGTAATTAGGGTTTATCAGCACATATTTTTTTTTTTTAGTCTTTCTGTATTATAGTTACCATCATAAACCACTGTAAGATGTAATTTTCTGGGATTTGAACTCATTGATCCTTTAAAAGTGCAACCAAATTATTTGCTATATTGATCATAGAAATTAACGGATCTTCCTGATTTAAATATTAGTGATAATCTAGTATATTTTTGTTCAATTGCATGGTCCTGATTTTGTGCGAGGATTTTTGCTAATCATTTAGAAAGAAAATTCTTGCTTTGTGCAGTTACACACTTTCCTATATCAAGATCATTGTTGCTAACCTGCTAGAACTTGATTGAAAGATAAAAATGACTTGATAAACAAGTCATTTTTATCAGCGAGGGCCGCAGTTCGGCCTGCAAATGCAAAAGCGATGGGCCGCATTTGCGGAAGTGGAGGGTCTACGGTGCCTCACAAGCGCTTACAAACACCCACAGAAGCGGGACTTTGAAAAAAAAATCTCACATGCAATGACTAAATACGGACTTACACAAAAAAATACGAGACGCGGGACCTAGAAAGAAAAAATGCGGACATGAACTAAAAAAATACGAGCCGCGGGACTTAGAAAAAAAAACATTAAGAACTTGCAAAAATACGACCTTAACGGCCGCACCGCGCAACGCGTAAAACATTAAAAAAACAATAAATACAAACAAAAATTACATAAAAACCTTACCCACAGCAAGGTGGTGGGGGGAGGGGGGGGGCACCCAGGACATCTGGAAGTGAGGTTACACCTCAATTTAAGTCCAATTTACCAAGTTTACACACTCGAAAATCCCCTAAGTTAGAGTAAAAATAGCCACTGAAAAAACCCATAAAGCCGCAAAATACCACCAAGCGCATACGGCTTCTCCAAAAAGCCGTACGAGGTACAAGATACACTTTTAGAAAGGACGTTAAATCATCGACACCCGCGTACCACATACACATTCGCCGCCATTTTACAACACTAACTTACACAATGCGGAAGTACACAGCTACCCTAACGGCTTTCCCCTGCGCACGCAGCCTATCTACACTACACACTGCACACATTGCTGACACTTACACCTCAGCTCCGCAACAGTGCAAACCTACATTGTATGCTGCAGGAACATCAAAACAGATTGTCAGCTCTTCAGCACAATGCTTCCTGCATATATAAATTACAAATAGGTAAAGTATATTAATTTATTAATTTATTACTTATTTAATTAGCATAAAAAACAACATATACACAAAAAAAAACACTATCGCAATAGACGCAAAAGCCGTTCACCGCATGCCTTAAAACCAGGGCCAACGCTGCTCATAGCACACAAATTACACCAGGGGACAGCCTTGCAATAAGCGCAAAAAGCAGATCAGGGCAAACCTTACAATGACAGCAAAAGCTCCTCTGATAACAAAAAATATAACAACCAAGAGGCTCGCAATGAGCACCGAATTTATCAATTATATTACAAAAATAAAGTTAAATTTATACATTACCAGGTATTAGTATCAAAATCCAAATCGGTGTAGAGTGCCAATCAATATATTTCCAACATTGATTTTTATAGGAAAAATATTAAATATATCTCAGGAACCATAATTGGACCTGTACTCTCAAAAGTTTGTCCTGACAGTGCCCCAGTGTGTGAATGGTCTGTGTCCTTCAGAGTCTCAGAGTGTGTATTCAGTGTCCTAGGACATCTTAAATAGTCATATATCCTGGGATTTCCTTTACTTTGGGAAAAGTATACTAAAGTATTTTCCTAGTATGTGATTTAATTATTGGAAACACTGGTAATCGTGTACTTCCGCATTGTCGTCAAATGGCGGGTAATGTGTGGTATGCGTCTTAGCGGAATATCCATGGTGTGGTGTTTTGCGAGTTTCTTGTGGTGTTTTGCGTGTTTAGAGTGCTGTAGCCTCATTTTCGTTTTGTTCGGCGGCCATTTTTTCTATCGCTTAGCGAATTTTTTAGTGTCTAAACTCTTTTATTTTGAGTTAAATGAAGGTGTAAGATGCTTTTTTGAGGTCCTGGATGCTCCCTCCTGCTGTAGGTAAGCTTTTTATGTATGTGTTGTGTGTATTAATTGTGTTTTTAATTTTTTCATGTTCGCGGGTTGCGGGTGATTTTTGCGAGGTCGTTATGTGTGCTAACGTGTCTCGTATGTTGTTTGCGTTTGTAGCCTCGTTTTCGTTTTGTTCGGCGGCCATTTTTTCTGTCGCTTAGCGAATTTTTTAGTGTCTAAACTCTTTTATTTTGAGTTAAATGAAGGTGTAAGTTGTTTTTTTTAAAGGTCCTGGATACTCCCTCTTGCTGTAGGTAAGCTTTTTATGTATGTGCTGTGTGTATTTATTGTGTTTTGAATTTTGTAATGTTCGCGAGTTGCGTCCGATTGTTGCGAGGTCGTAATGTGTGGTAACGTGTGTCGTATGTTGTTTGCGTTGCGAGGTAAAGTTTGCGAGGGTCGTAGTTGGTGTGTCGTGTTATTTGCGTGGTCGCGGTTGTTGTGTGGTTGTTTGCGTTTGAACATAAATTTTGCGAGGGTCGCAGTTGCTGGCAAGGAACGCCTTCGGCGCTCCATGCCAGCAACTGAGGCCCTAGCCTGCAGCCCTCGCTACGGTAGAGCCGTGGCCTCGCTACGCAAACCCGCAAGCGTGAGCAACGGCTCGTATGCTCACAACTATATATGTGATATGAAATCTTTAAATAATTTGGTTGTTATCTCTTTGGAGCTCTTGTATTTTTCAGGTATTATTTTCACCTGTAAATTAGATATGCAAAACGTATTGTCTGTGTTTCCTTTCGTAAGTATAGAGTTTCAGCATTTCACAGTGATTTTTAGTTTAGTGTATTTGAGATGGAGGATATAGGTCTCCATGTAAATCAAGTGCTCTAAATTAGGGCACTACCATATATTTTTTCCTCCCCAAGGTTAGGGCATTCATCCCGCAACAGATTTCTGTGTAGGGATTAGACAAACCAAGCTTTACAGATGAAACAGGGCTCTAATAGCCAATAGGAAATGTGAATGTCATGAATATTATAATGAGTGGGAAGTGCCGTAAGAAGTGCCGTAACTGCTCGGCAAGAAAACATTAGAGATACAATATATATAAACAAACTGTTTTTTATTTATTAATATATTTTGATATTAAAAAGATGTGACAATTGTATTCATAGCTTCAATAAATATAAACAATGCATTAGAGCATTTGTTCCTAGGAAACGTGGTTTTGTGATGTGTATTAACCCCTTGGGTTTTGCATTAACATATCATATTTTTAAATTACACATATGTTGATATCAGATTGTTAAGTGTCAAATAATGTTAAAATTACATCACGTGGGAAAGATAACTGGTAAACTCTACTTGTTAATCAGCTAATAGCCATCACATCACACACTATAAACAACCTACCAGAAATACCCTCTAAATGCTGGTAAAGTATCTAAAATCATAACCCATGAGTACCTATCCCATTGAGATTTTCTAAAAGGTGACTAACAACCTACTAGTAGTGAGAGCACTTTGACGGATACGTGTTAGTCCTTCCGAGTGCTGGGATTTTCTAAAAATCCTACATGTACTTTTACCCACCTATAGAGGCTCAAAAAATGCCTCTGAGAAGCATACAAGCAGCAAATCTGACACTATTATCAACCTAATACCTAGTTTTGTTGAATTTGAGGCTTGATTCCTCCTACCAACACAATTAAGTGGTTAAAACTAACACCCCATGAGACAAAGGATCCCCTAGATCCCCTCTCAATACCCAATATCTAATATGAGCCTGGGGATCCTCTGGATACCCCACAATACCCTAAAAGCTATGACCCCACAGATCCTGAATCCCCCCTTTTATCTGCTATGAGCCAAGGCTTATATAGCTAGCAATATATATATATATATATATATATATATATATATATACCGTATATACTCGAGTATAAGCCGAGTTTTTCAGCACTTTTTTTAAGGCTAAAAAGGGCCCCCTCGGCTTATACTCGAGTCACTCTCCCCCCCCCCCCCAGCCCGTGTCTCTCTACCCCCCCCCCGTGTCTCTCTAAGCCCCCATATGTCTCTCTACCCCAATGTCTCTTTCCCCCCCCCTCCTCATTCTAAACCCCCCTCCTCATTCTACCCCTCTAAATACCTCACCCTCTCCCTTTCCCCTTACTTACCTGCATCTGAAGCTTCTGCTCCGGCCTCCGCTTCTTCCGGCGTCTTGACGTGGCGTGCATGTGACGTCACGTCATTAGCATATACCGGGTAGAATGAGGGGGGGGGGGGGTTGAGGAGGCAGGGAGGGTTGAGGAGGGGGGTTGAGGATGAGGGGGCTGAGGAGGGAGGTTGAGGATGAGGGGGTTAAGGAGGGAGGTTGAGGATGAGGGGGGTTGAGGATGAGGAGTGGGGTTGAGGAGGGGAGTTGAGGAGGGAGGGAAGAGACACAGGGAAGGGAGAGGGGAGAAGAGACACGGGAGAGAAAGGGACACAGGGGGCAGCACATTTCCCACCCTCTGCTTATACTCGAGTCACTCATTTTACCCAGTATTTTGTGGTAAAATAGGTGCCTCGGCTTATACTTGGGTCGGCTTATACTAAAGTATATACGGTATATATATATATATATATATATAACAATAACTATTTGATCCATAAAGACCCCCATGACATCTAAAATGAACCCTTATAACATGAGCGTCTTCAAAAAAACATAATATATCTCCAAAGACTCCCATGGTATAACTATCCATAACTATGGGGGTCCCATTAGGCCCTCATGACACCTAATGTTAACCCCCTTACCATGGAGGTCTGCATTGGACCCCCGTGGCAACTAAAATAAACCCATATCACGGGTTTCCCTAATGGACCCCCATGGCATCTACAAATGTTTCCCGACTACGGAAATCGTAACAAAATATATGGCATCTAACATTTTACCTCTGCTAAGGAGGTTATTAACTGATCCCATGGCATCTAACAATTAACCCCTTAAAGGACCCCTGTGGCACCTATCATTAACCCCATACTATGAGGGTACTTAACGGACTCCCATGGTACCATTAACCATAACCATGGGGTTGCCATAAAATGACCGCCTTTGCCATAGGGGTCCACCATGTAACCTAAACCCCCGCCATGGTGTCAATAATGAGGCCCATAGTATCTATCAGTTTAAATTTGAAAAGCAATCATTACATAAAAAAAATAACCAAACCTGTAAGAGTGAAAAATGACCTGACTGGAATCGAATCTAGGTTGCAGTGGTGAAAGCACCAAATTCTAACCACTGGACCACCAAGGAACCCTGGTGACGCATTACAGACATTAGAGACAGTTAAAAAAGACAGCACATTATGCACTTACATGAGGAGATGTATTAATAGGGGATAGATACATGAGGCGGGAAGACTGTTGGATGAATTAAAGAGGGACAGGTATGCAAACCAGAATGGGTAATCTATTATAAATTTGTGGATAATTTGGTTAATGAGGAAGGTGGTAAGCTTCTCTGAACATATTATTTTATCAGGTTTAACTATATTGACTTGTGTAAACGCTTTAAACCTGGCATGCTCCTCATCATAATGCTCTTATGCCATTTTTTCTGGGTATGTGGCTTTCAAACCAAATTATTTAATGACCTGAGCTACTGCAGACCACTACTCTGAGAAACAACCAATACAAATATTTGTAAATGAGGGAATATACTAGATTATGCATCCCATCATTTATCTGAATGTCCACCATGTATATGTACTGTGTGTGACTTGTAATCCAGGTCTTAAAGGACCAAATGCAGTTTAAAAAAACTTCATATGTTTGTAAAGTATGTAACAACTGTGGAAGTCACAAGCATAAAAGCTGTTTTAAAGAAAATGTTAAAGTTAGAAGACTCTGCTTGTTCTCTGTGATTTCATCTTTGACTAAGAGATGGCTTGTAACCTTAGGGTTTGGTTATATACTGTAACTGTTGTTGCTCTGCTATGTAGTTCTATTCAATGTGGCAGTCTCAAGAGAACTGAATAGAGATATTGTTTGCATGGAAATGTTAACCCCCAACTGTACTCTTTAGCCTATCCCAGCAATTCTTTATCTGCACGGATGAATTTGGGAAGGGTTAACTCTCTTTTTGCCTATGATGTCTGCACGGTGCTGTTGCTGCGGATCTCTCTGGGGGCACTGCCAATGACTCATGTAAACAGACACTTCATTTATGATTTTTTCTGTAAAAAAGGCACGTATTAAAAAGTTTAAAATAGCATTTCAACATGTTTTTAGGAGAACTTCACAGTGGTGTGCTCCAAGCTGTGATTAATGAATTAATGAGTAGAGATGTCGCGAATAGGTCGCCAGCGGACTGTTCCCGGCGAACATAGCATATTCGACCCGCCCCCTATACTTTATCATTGAGCAAACTTTGACCCTGCAACTCACAGTCAGCAGACACATTCCAGCCAATCAGCATCATACCCTGCCTTCCACACCCTTCTACCTCATGGACAGCAGCCATTTTGGAATTATAACTAACTTGCAGTCTTACTGAGAGGAGGCTGAGTGTAGGTGATACTGCATCAATAGGGAAAACCATAGCTAGGCTACTGTACACAGTGTGCAATACAGTCGTGAAGGACTCTTTTGATCTCTGCTGCAAGGATACCCTTGTGTCTCTTCCCCCCCTTATCATCATCCTCCCCTCACCTTAGCACCCAACCCTAACACCCCTCACACTTATCCCTAACACTTATCCCTAACACCCCTCACCCTAACACCTAACCCTAACACCCCTCACACTTATCCCTAATACCCCTCACCCTAACCCTAACAACCCTCACATTTATCCCTAACACCCCTTACCCTAACCCTAACACCCCTCACACATATGCCTAACACCTAACCCTAACATCCCTCACCCTAACACCTAACCCTAACACCCCTTATACTTGTCCCTAACACCCCTAACCCTAACACCTAACCCTAACACCCTCACACTTATCCCTAACACCCCTCACCCTAACCCTAACACCCCTCACACTTATCCCTAACACCCCTTACCCTAACACCCCTCACACTTATCCCTAACACCTAACCCTAACATCCCTCACCCTAACACCTAACCCTAACACCACTTACACTTATCCCTAACACCCCTCACACTAACACCTAACCCTAACACCCCTCACACTTATCCCTAACACCCCTTACACTAACACCCCTCACACTTATCCCTAACACCCCTCACCCTAACACCTAACCCTAACACCCCTCACACTTATTCCTAACACCCCTTACACTAACACCCCTCACACTTATCCCTAAAAACCCCTCACCCTAACACCTAACCCTAACACCCCTCACACTTATCCCTAACACCCCTCACCCTAACCCTAACACCCCTCACACTTATCCCTAACACCCCTTACCCTAACCCTAACACCCCTCACACTTATCCCTAACACCTAACCCTCACATCCCTCACCCTAACACCTAACTCTAACACCCCTTACAATTATTCCTAACACCCCTCACCCTAATACCTAACCCTAACACCCCTCACACTTATCCCTAACACCCCTTACCCTAACCCTAACACCCCTCACACTTATCCCTAACACCTAACCCTAACATCCCTCACCCTAACACCTAACCCTAACATCCCTTACACTTATCCCTAACACCCCTCACCCTAACACCTAACCCTAACACCCCTCACACTTATCCCTAACACCCTCACCCTAACCCTAACACCCGTCACACGTATCCCTAACACCCCTTACCCTAACCCTAACACCCCTCACACTTATCCCTAACACCCCTTACCCTAACCCTAACACCCCTCACACTTATCCCTAACACATAACCCTAACATCCCTCACCCTAACACCTAACCCTAACACCCCTTACACTTATCCCTAACATCCCTCACCCTAACACCTAACCCTAACACCCCTCACACTTATCCCTAACACCCCTCACCCTAACCCTAACACCCCTCACACTTATCCCTAACACATAACCCTAACATCCCTCACCCTAACACCTAACCCTAACACCCCTTACACTTATCCCTAACACCCCTCACCCTAACACCTAACCCTAACACCCCTCACACTTATCCCTAACACCCCTCACCCTAACCCTAACACCCCTCACACTTATCCCTAACACCCCTTACCCTAACCCTAACACCCCTCACACTTATCCCTAACACCCCTTACCCTAACCCTAACACCCCTCACACTTATCCCTAACACCTAACCCTAACATCCCTCACCCTAACACCTAACCCTAACACCCCTCACACTTATCCCTAACACCCCTTACACTAACACCCCTCACACTTATCCCTAACACCCCTCACCCTAACACCTAACCCTAATACCCCCTTACACTTATCCCTAACAGCCCTTACCCTAACACCTAACCTTAACATCCCTTACCCTAACACCCATCACACTTATCCCTAACACCCCTTACCCTAACCCTAACACCCCTCACACTTATCCATAACACCCATCAACCTAACACCTAACCCTAACATTCTCACACTTATCCCTAAGACCTAACACCCCTTAAACTTATTCCTAACATGCTTCACCCTAACACCCCTTACACTTATCCCTAACACCCCTCACCCTAACACCCCTCACACTTAGCCCTAACACCCCTCACCCTAACACCTAACCCCCTCACCCTTATCCCTAACACCCCTTACCCTAACACCCCTCACACTTATCCCTGTGTCTCTTCCCCCCCTTATCATCAAGGGAGGGGGGAGGATGATGTGGGAGGGGGGAAGAGACACAGGGGAGGATGATGAGGGAGGGGGGGAACAGACACAGGGGAGGATGATGAGGGATGGGGTAAAGAGATACAGGGGAGGGTGATGAGGAAGGGGGGAAAGAGACACAGGGGAGGATGATGAGGGAGGGGGGAAGAGACACAGGGGAATATGATGAGGGAGGGGGAAAAGAGACACAGGGGAGGATGATAAGGGAGGGGGGAAAAAGACACAGGGGAGGATGATGATGGAGGGGGAAGAGACACAGGGGAGGATGATGAGGGAGGGGGTAAAGAGATACAGGGGAGGATGATGAGGGAGGTGGGAGGATGATGAGGGAGGGGGGATGAGACACAGGGGAGGGTGATGAGGAAGGGGGGAAAGAGACACAGGGGAGGATGATGAGGGAGGGGGGTAAAGAGATACAGGGGAGGATGATGATGGAGGGGGATGTTAGGTTATTTATGCCCTTTATGGATTAAAACCAGACTCTGCATCCACTATGTAATTTTCCGTGGGAGTTTTGACATGGATCCCCCTCCGGCATGCCACAGTCCAAGTGTTAGTCCCCTTAAAAATTGAAGTCTATGGCGGTTCGCCGGGTTCGCCGGTTCCCGAACATTTGCGTCGGTTCGCGTTCGCGAACCGAACTTTTTATGTTCGAGACATCACTATTAATGAGAGAGGAGGAAAGAAGAAGGTAATTAGCAGAACGAAGGGGGCGGTTGGGAGAGTATTTTGAAACAAGAGCAGAGATATAAGGGGGTGCACTGTTGTTAAGGGCTTTATATGTTAGGGTCATGATTATGAATTTGATTCTGGAAGCTATGGGAAGCCAGTGGAGTGATTGACAGAGAGGAGCTGTAGACACTGATCGTTTAGTATGGAAGATGAGTTTAGCGGAGGCGTTCATTATGGATTGGAGTGGAGACAGACGAGAGATGGGTAGGCCAGCAAAGAGTGAATTGCAGTAGTCGAAATATGATGAGAGAGTGTATTAGAATTTTAGCTGTGTCTTCTGTAAGATAGTGACAAATTTTGGAGATGTTTTTTAGGTGAAACTGACAAGATTTATGTGAGGAATAAAAGAGAGGGTAGGGTCCAGTAGACCCCAAGACAACAGGCCTGGGAGGTTGGAGTGATGATGACATTGTCAACAGTGAGAGATATTTGAGGAGTGAAAGCTGTAGTAGAGGGTGGAAAGATAAGGAGTTCAGTCTTAGACATGTTGAGTTTGAGTTGACGGGCAGACATCCAGGAGGATATTCTAGAGAGGCAGTTGGCAACTTGAGCTAAAACAGAGGGGGATAGATCTGGTGCAGAGAAGTAGATTTGAGTGTTAGTATGGATTTTATTAGGGTACCAAGGGAGGATGAATAGATGGAGAAGAGGAGGGGGCCTAGGACTGAACCTTGGGGTATGCCAACAGGCAGAGGGAGAGGTGAAGAAGAGGTGCAAGAGAAGGAGACACTAAATGTATGATCTTCTAGATAGGATGTGAACCATAAGAGAACTGAGTCATGGATGCCAAAAGAGTGGAGAATTTGGATTAGAAGAGGGTGGTCAACTGTATTGGAGGCAGCAGAGAAATCCAGGAGCATTAGAATAGAGAAGTGACTCTTTGATTTAGAAATAGTGTTTACTGAGAAGCTTAGTGGGAAAAAATGGTCTTTTGGCCTGTGAGAGACGTAAGTGTACTCAGCATAATCTTTTATTTCCTAATATGATTTTTGTGATGTATCTTCAAATGCTGGAACTAAACCCACAATTTTATCTCTATAATGTAATGGTTAAATTACTTCAGTTTTTAAGCTCAAAGACATTTTGCCATGTGTAAATATTGTAGCCTTCTTTGTACTCAACACTTGTATAGAGCTAAAGAATATGTTGGTGTGTTACAAAAAATATATAATAATAATTAAATAATAAAAAATCTATTTATTTGATAACTTGAGCCACATCTCAAAACCGAGTACATTGCCTTCTAGATTACATGCAAACACCAGTGGTATATATAGCTTCTTCAGGAACACAACCTACACCACTATGTCAACATTAATTATGGTAGAAAGTTTGTCTATGCTATGCACCATATGTTTCTTCTTAATGGTTGTTTTAATTGCTTAACACTTAAGAATATTAACTATTCTGAATGTACACTATGGGTAAATTTAAAACAGATTATTTTTAAAGTGAGATACCTTAAAGGGACATATACAGTAACACAATTATTTTATGTTTTTAATACATCTAACAGAGCATTACAAGTGTGTTTTGCATGAAAAAAAAATACAGTGCCTTGAAAAAGTATTCACCCCCCTTGGCATTTTTCGTGTTTTGTTGCCTCACAACCTGGAACTAACATGGATTGTCTGAGGATTTACATAATTTAATTTACAGAATGTGACCACAACTTTGAAGATGTTTTTTTTTTTTTTTTGTAGAGCCACCTTTTGCGGCAATCACAGCTCCAAGTCGCTTTGGATAAGTCTCTATGAGCTTGCCACATCTTACCACTGGGATTTTTGCCCATTCCTTGCAAAACTGCTCCAGCTCCTTCAAGTTGGATGGTTTGCGCTTGATTTTCTATTGGATTGAGGCTTTGCCTTTGACTAGGCCATTCCAACACATTAACATGTTTCCACCTCCATACATTTTGGGAGTCTCCCACATGCCTTTTCGCAAACTCAAAATGTGCCATTTTGTTTTTTGCTGAAAGTAACAGCTTTCCTCTGGCCACTCTGCCATAAAGCTCAACTCCATGGAGCGTACAGCTTATTGTCGTCCTATGTACAGATACTCCAGTCTCTCATGTGGAACTCTGCAGCTCCTCCAGGGTTACCTTAGGTCTCTGTGCTGCCTCTTTGATTAATGCCCTACTTGCCCGGTCCGTGAGTTTTGGTGGGCGACCGTCTCTTGGCAGGTTTGCTGTTGTGCCATGTTCTTTCCATTTGATTATGATAGATTTGATGGTGCTCCTGGGCATCATCAAAGATTTGGATATTTTTTATAACCTAACCCTGACTTGTACCTCTCAACAACATGGTCTCTTACTTGTTTGGATAGTTCCTTGGTCTTCATGGCAGCGTTTGGTTAGTGGTGCCTCTTGCTTAGGTGTTGCAGCCTCTGGGGCCTTTCAAAAAAGGTGTGTACTGTATATGTAATGACAGATCATGTGATACTTAGATTGCACACAGGTGGGCATCATTTCACTAATTATGTGACTTCTGAAGGTAATTGGTTGCGCTAGAGCTTTTCATGGGTTTCATAACAAAGGGGGCGAATACATACGCACATGCCAATTTCTAAAAAATAGTTTTATGTATATATTTTTCTCATTTTACTTCACCAACTTAGACTATTGTGTTCTGATCCATCACATAAAATTCAGATTAACAAAACATTGAACTTAAGGCTGTAATGTAACAAAATAGGTAAAAAGTCAAGGGGGGTGAATACTTTTGCAAGGCACTGTACTAAACGCTGTTTAATCTTCATTGGAACTAACAGGATATGCACACAGCATACGCATATCTGTAGACTTCAATGGCATACAAGCACAGCTACATTACTGCTCACTGGCTGACAGGGGCAAACCCCCAGATAAGTTAAATGTTTTAATTTTTTTCTGCTTTGAGAGCATCATTTGAAAAATGAAAACACACAGGGGTACAACAAATATCCTCACCCAGCAAAAATGTTTTCAACGTCCCTTTAAGGTTTGGAGTCATTTAGTAAATTGAGTGTAGTGTGTATCAGCATTTCTAAAATCAGATTTTTATTAATGTTTTAATTGTTTTTAACTTGTGCATGGCATGGTGTACATTGTTTGATTCAGACTGTGAAGGTCTGTGTTAGTAAATGATCCAGTAACAATTGAGGGGCTACTCCGTGAGAGTACTTTCCTCTAAAAAAGCTTTTGACTTTTGAAAAAATATGTTTTTATTACATTTTATTTTAATTTCACTGACTTGACTTTGATTATATGGTTGTGTTTATGAGCTCTATTCTGAGCACGTACACCATTAACACATGCAGATATTTGTAATCAAAGTGGGTTACTATAGAAACTGGTGGCTGCTGGTGTATTTTATATACAAATGCGGCTAATGAGATAATTACATATGTACATAGTTTTTCACTCCTACCTGCCTCATAACATTTATATACCCAGGTAGCTATATATGTACTCCTGAACTGTTGAGAAAGTCCCGCATTAGCCAGTACGCATAAGCCACACATTCGCCAGTCAGCCTCCCCTGCATTTGGGTTGCTCTGGAAAAGGGGTTCCCTAATGTGCCTTGAGCTCAACATTTTTGTTTTTTAGGTGCACATTATTTATATCTTTGAAATGAACTACTTTTATCTAACACACATTTTATATATTTTAATTTCTGACTGTTCACTACCCTTGGAAGATCAGAGGATAGGCCTTTTCTCTCCAATTGAGGCAGCAGACCAGTAGAACGGAAAAAGCCAACGTGAGAAAAGGTCATTCAAATCTCCTTGGACCACAGGAGACACAGCACGGTTTTTCAGATGTGTTCTTTCTTGTATGAAAATTTGTCGAACTATTGACAATTTTATCTTATAAATTGTATACTATATATATTCGCATAGACAATATGCTTGTGGATAGGCATGACATTATTCTAAACAGCAGATAAGCCAAATGGCTAAAGATAATCAGACTTGGGATCACAGAAGCAGACAGCTCAGGTAGTTCTTACCTTTACACTCAATTCTGCCTAGCCAAACATTTTTATATGTATTTGAAGTATTTAAATAATTGAATAGATTTTTAATTATATTTGGATAGGTAAAATATTCTAAGTAAATAACTATTAATAATTTACAACTATTTACTATAAAGAATGGATGACAAAGTCCCTTTATGATTTGTGTTAACATGTGTGACTTGCCTGTAACACATGTGCCATGTTTGAAACAAACATAAATGTATGTAAATTGCTCCATTCTGATACATCTCCCCAGAGTATTTTAAGTGACAAGCAGCAAACGGATGAGGAGAAACTTCCTTATAAATGGAATAAATGATTGTTTGTGTTGAAGAAAAATGTTTTTATTGATTTAAACATATGACCAACTGCTAGCAGAATCAAGATGCTTTCTGTAACAATATGTTTTCATATTTATTTTTTGACAGTTCCAATAAATGTCCAATCAAAAAATAGAGGATATCTCATGATCCAATATGTCTCGTTTCTCAACATTATCTGAACAGAGTAAATTAATGCCATGCCTGTGTAAACCTTTCATATATTTTAATGTATTTATCAGCACAACACTCAAAGCAAGATTTCTAGGAATTGTTTTCATACTGGATGGAATGTGTTATATCTCAATATGAATAAATCATGGCCTTCACTGTGAACAGATTATACTGAGGGGATCACATCATATAGTTGAGCAAAACATATTTATAATTATTTTGTTTGATGACATTGCCTTTAAACATATGTTATTAGATATGACATTTTCAAAGAAGAAAAAAAATAAGCATTTAATAGAACCAACATCAGTGACAGATGATGCTCAGCATTATTATCATTCATTGAAATATTTATATTAGCTTGTGAGCGTTTATTCAATTACAATAAGTTACAATAGTTCTTGGCAACTGTGAGAGTAAAGACATTTTTCACAAGGAAATAGTAAGTTGTATACAAGGAAGCATACAATTATAAGGAATACTTAAACTTGTAGTGTGCTCTATAAGTTACTTTAGAGCTATAAACTTAGGCCCCCATTCAATTGCAAACCCGTAATTACCTTCATACAGGCCGCATGTCTATGGGTTAGAAATTTGGTACAATTCTGGCTGTATCCAATTGACTCAAGCCTGCAATTACAGGGATAAAGTCTAAATCTGTAAACCCTTCCAGCCACTACAAGTTGTTAGTGGGCTGGAATACATGGGGTCTTCAGTTACAATCCAATTCCGTAATTACAGTGTGCTCCACAGCCCTGTGAGCAAATAGAAAGCGGGCTATCGGATTATGATTGACGGGGAGAGATAATAAAGCTGTGTTCCACCCGCCCAACGGTTGACTGTGTTGTATTTTACATGAAGTAGCAGGCAGGACCCGGAGTTGGTGGTTTGAGCATTGAGAGTAGGCGTTTCAACAGATTTGATTGATTTCTATTTATTAAATACCTATTTTACACTTAATCCTTGAAAACACATAATATAAATGCACACAGACTAAATATCACGCATAAATACACATAAAGATACACACACCCCCACCCTATATCCCAACAATTGAAATTACACATAAAACATAAAAAATGTTCCCCTCATATAGATATAACTTTTGTTGATGTATCCTTCTATTATTTTTTGATTATGATGGAGGGTGGAGATAGGAGGGGGGAGTAGGGGGGCAATGGGGAGGAGGTGAGGAGGAGTGTAGAGGAGGAGAGGGAGGTGGCCCTGTGGAGTGGAGGAGAGAGGAGTGGAGGACAGAGTAGTGGAGGAGAGAGGAGTGGATGGGAGAGTAGTGGAGGAGTGAGGTGTGGAGTGGAGTGGAGAAAAGTGGATGAGAGAGGAGTGGAGGAGAGGGTGGGGGGATGATAGGCACATCAAGTTCAAGGACAGAGTGGGTGGGGCCTGATTCGGGGGGAGGGGGTAATGCAGAGGAGGGACAGGCCTCAGGGTCAAAGGAGGGAGCACAGGATCCCTGTCCACAGTTGGGAAGGCAAGAGGCCTCCTCTTCCTCCCAGCTCCCGCCACCACTACCAGGCTCACCACCCTCCTACCACCACGAGAGAGACATGCTCCAGCCAGGCCACAGCCCCTCCCCACTTGGCCACCACTCTCTTCCCCTCCTCACTTCCGACCTCCATCCCAGGGTCCAACACGAGAAACTGCCCAGAGGAAGATGCTGGCCCTCATGTGTGAGCTAGTGGTGATTAATAGGGGGATCCAGGCCAGTATCTCCTCCAACCACTTAGAGCTAGTGTGCATCCTGTGGAGGCAGCATAGGGAGGTGAGGAGACACCAACTGATGATGGAATCATACCAGGCTGGGCTGTATCTTGTACTTGGAGAGCCAGAGTGCGCTATTCAAGGTGAACAGTGATGCTCAACGGTGCGCTCTGGTTCCAAGCACTGCCTCCAACACCCCAGAGGCCTCCGCTACCCGTCCGCACCTCCAGTAAGACCTCTGTCGCCTTCGGTGCCGCCGCCTTCTGGGGGAATGCCCCCCCCCCCGCCAACCCCTCTCTACTATGGAGAAGGCAGATTCCCATGAGTGGTTTGGGCCCAGTGCCAAGGCAAAGGAGGATGTAGGGGCTGCACATATATTGGACCTTCTCAACAGCACTCCTCAGTGACAACCTATTGGTACAAATGTTAACCGAATCTAGCCTATCTACAGAGTATTGGATCCTGCATATGTCATGGTGAAATATTGTATGCAGATGGCTATCTCCCAAAACATGTTCCGTAATCCTCTTCTCTGTGGACACGTAGGGTTCTGTTTAACATTTCCCCAAATGATGGTCACTGAGAAATGCCATTGAGAAGAGATGCTGCAGTTCCTATAATTTTTAAGCCCTTATTCTGTTGTATATTTATGTTTTTGTTTTGATTTCTAGGCACAATTTAGGTCCATGAAGGCACCATCTTCATCTGGAAGCATAGTTCAAAATATAAGCAGAAGTACATGTAATATATTCACTGTGGCTCAGAGATAGGAACTCCTTTAATGACAGTCCCTCCTAAACATGTTGCTCAGACTATATTAATTAAATCATATATCATGATTTATAAGACAAGATTGTTGTTAGCTTATATTTAGACAGCTATGGCAGTACAATATCAGTATGAGAACAGATACTTGCGTCTGATGTAAGTAACATAAATATGACTGCTGAATTTTGTGTCCTCTCTGTATTAACCACTGACTGTCGTTACAGCTAAGCAGTTATTGCAAGATAATACATCATTATTAATGGTCATGGCTAGTGATATATCATGACAACTACCTAAGGGTCAGTAATGCTTGCAGATCGAGAGCAGCTAAGTTGGTATATTGTTACAGTTACAGAATTTAGCAGTGTACTGTACATGCAGGTTGTCTTAGTTTTTTATCATCCTATCTGCCTTTTTTAGGATTGAACCACATTTTTTGCAGATTTTAGTTTTGGAAGCACACTGTATGTGTGCAACTTGATTGGATTACATAGTATGAGTGCTGCCGGCACTGGGGAGCTATAGGTTATTGAGGGAACTATGAATGCCAACATGTACTGTGACATACTGAAGAAGACTCCAGTGGCAACTGTGAAGCTCTGGTGAACTCCATGCCCATGAGGGTAAGGCAGTGCTGGAAAATAATGGTGGCCGCACAAAATATTGACAGTTTGGGCCCAATTTGGATATTTCCACTCAGGGGTGTACTCACTTTTGCTGCCAACAGTTTAGACATTAATGGCTGTGTGTTGAGTTATTTTGAGGGGACATCAAATGTGCACTGTTATACAGGCTGTACACTTACTACTTTACATTGTAGCAGAGTGTCATCTCTTCAGTGTTGTCACATGAAAAGATATAATAAAATATTCACTTTTGTGATATATATAAAAAATCTGAATATTGCAGTATATAGTGATACCTTTATTATTTGACAAATATATTCATAAATATCATAAATATTATGATGAGCTTTCAAGAGCTGCCTCTCTTTATCAAGTCAAAAACAATACTAATTGTAGATCACCATTCCAATTAGTATTGCTTTTGACTTGATAAAGAGAGGAAGCTCTCAAAAGCTCGCCATAATACTTATGAATATGTTTGTCCAATAATAAAGGTACTTATATATGTCTAAATATATGTAATCAATTAACTTATGGTGGGTAGAAGAGTGATAGAAGCCCTCATACAGTAGTACAGTAGAACAGTACATTTGTACAGCACCAGCACCATCTTTTCCTGCTAAGAATGGTGCTGAAATCAATTAAACTGGTAAAAAATGCATCCCTGCCCCACCAAGGGAGGGAACCCTTAACTACGGGAGACCTCCAAAGCAGTAGCTCACTCCCTCTCCCCCTCTCTTGTCCTTTCTGCAGGTTATCACTGTAGAAGAGTCTAAAAATGCAGGATAGTGCAATGGAGCAAACTCACAGACCTCCCACTGAACAGCAGTGATCAAGGAGGTGGATCACACACAGCAGACAGGAGAGGTAAATACATGTATCAATCTGTCTAAACTATAATTGTATTCTTTAATATGGCATCTATTTCCATATTTACCAATAATGTCAGGAGCATTAGGCATCAGCTTAGGAGGCAGAGCATTTTATATTTCCTTGATAATCTGAGCTCTGATATTTATATGCTGCAGGAATGTGCTTTACCTTTTTCTCAGTCTTACAGGTATTTCACTAGGCAGTGGTCTCATGACCCCGACTACTGTTTTGGTGGTGGCAACAGTAAAGCTGCTGGCATAGCCATTTTGATCATGGCTGAGAGCTTCACAGTTGATACTGTCCATGAGCTTGTCTGTTTCCGATTGATGGTCATAAAGGTTTTGTGGGCAGGCGAGATGGTTAGGCTAATCAATTAGCACATGAAACTCTTCCAACGTCCCAGACCCCAGATTGTTGCTACTAGAACAGCAGTGGTGGTAGAAGGTAGCTCTGGGAAACTGGACGCTAGCTTCAGGCTGCTAAGTGAGAAGATTGCAGGGTGCCGTGGGTTCCATGAGGTCAGGCTCTCTAAACTGTAAGCTTCAATGGCTCAGTGGGTTCTTGGATTGACTTTCTTTTCACTTCCAAGGCAGTGAAGCACAGATAGAATGATAGTTAAACAGTTACATAGTTACATACAGCCTTATTAAATTGTGATTCAGTACATTTAAAAGGGCTCTATTGAAGCACATAGCATATTTTTTTACAGAAGTTTTTAGTTAGTGAACTTCTATCCAAAAGCAAGGTCTTCATTAACTAAAAACTTTTGTAAAAAAATATGCTATGTGCTTATAGAGAGCCCTTTTAAATTTACTGAATCGCAATTTAATAAGGCAGATAGTAATTAAGGTTGAAAAAAGACTTTCAGTCCATCAAGTTCAACCATTTAAGATCTCCGATGATCTGCAATATGTGAAATTAAATAATTATTAGTTAGTTGTTAATGAATTATTAATCAATTATTTAATTATTTATTTTTTATTTTATTTTAAATTATTAATTGATCCAAAGGAAGGCAAACAGAAAAAAAAAACAAAGTGAGTCTCAAAGGGGGAAAAAAAAAATCCTTCCTGACCCCAGATACTAGCGATCAGATTCCTTCCTGGATCAATACTGTCTCTCTAATTATCCATGATAACCCTAAATTCTTTTTTTAATTAGAAATAAATCCAGTCCCCTTTTAAAGTTATCTATCAAATCCACTTTCACCACCTCCTCTTGTAAATAATTCCACAGATTAACCACCCTTACTGTGAAGAACCCTTTTCTTTCTTTAAGATGTAATCTTTTTAATTCAAACCTTAAGGGATGTCTTCTTGTCAGTTGAAAACCTCTTGGCACATAAAGCTCCCTTGACAAATCTTTATACTGACCCTATATATATTTATATAAGGTATCATATCTCCTCTTAGACACCTTTTTTCTACAGAAAATAAGTTTAATTTGGTTAGTCTTTCTTCATAACTTAGCCCCTCCATTCCCCTTATTAGTTTTGCTGCCCTCCTCTGTACCTTCACCAGCTCTAAAATGTCCTTTCTCGGAAGTGGTGCCCAAAATTGTACTCCATATTCCAAATGATGACGTACTAGAGATTTGTATAGTGGCAGAATTATATTTGCTTCCCTTGCTTCTATATCCTTCTTAATACATGCAAATATTGTATTTGGCTTTGCAGCTGCTGCTTGGCTTTGAGCACTGTTACCTAGGTGGTTGTCCACAAGCACTCCCAAATCCCTTTCAATATCTGATACACCTAGATTTGCTCCATTAAAATTATAAATTGCATGGCTATTTTTCCTTCCCAGATGCATAACTTTACATTTATTCGTATTAAATCTCATTTGCCATTTAGATGCCCATTCCTCAATTTTATGAAAATCCCTTTGGAGGGAAAGTACATCAGATTTAATTACCTTGCACAACTTGGTGTAATCACCACAGACACCACATTCCAATCCCACCTCTAAGTCATTAATAAATATGTTAAAAAGGAGGGGACCTAATACTCAACTCTGAGGAACCCCACTTACCACATTAGTCCAATCGGAGTATGTTCCATTTACAACAACCCTTTGCTTCCTGTCTTTTAGCCAGCTATCAATCCATGAGGAGATATTTACTGCAATTCCTGAATCTCTTAGTTTGCACAATAGTCTCCCATGTGGCACTGTATCAAAAGCCTTTGCAAAATCCAAAAAGACTACATCCACTGACTTGCCTTGATCCAGGTTCCTACTGACCTCCTCATAGAAACAAATTAGATTTGTTTGACATGACCTATCCCTCATAAATCCATATTGACTCCTACTTATAATCCTGTTCAAATAGACATATTCTTGTATATTATCCCTTATTAATCCTTTTAAAAGCTTTCCCACTACAGAAGTGATGCTCACTGGTCTATAATTCCCCGGATTTGCTCTTGCTCCCTTTCTAAATATAGGTAGCACATCTGGTAGAGACTCTGTGTTAAGTGAATCTTGAAAAATTAAATATAATGGTTTGGCTATTACAGAACCCAGTTCCCTCAGTACACTTGGATGTATTCCATCAGGACCCGGGGCTTTATTAACATTTATTTTTCCAACCTCTTTTGGATTACTTCCTGTGTTAACCAATTATTTGGCAAATGTACTGGTACCTACCTTGTGTATACCAAAGAAAAGAAGCTTATCTGCCTTTTCCTGGTCACTAATTTTCAGATGGCCTGTGTCACATTGTAATGTTCCTATAGCTTCCTTCCTCACCTTCTTCCCATTAATATACTTAGAAAATATTTTAGGGATAGTCTTACCCTCTTTTGCAATTAATTTTTCATTTTCTATTTTAGCCAGTCTAATAGCGCTTTTGCAAGCCTTGTTGATTTTCTTGTACTCCCATAAAGCAGTCTCTGTCCCCTCTTGTTTGTACAATTTAAATGCCTGTTTTTTACTTCGTATCTTGATCTTTAAATCATTGTTAAGTCACATTGGATGTGATTTACTCTTTTCACTTTTATTCCCACATGGTATATGTCGATGTGCATGTATTTTTAGTAGGGATTTAAAAGTTGTCCATTTATGTTCAGTGTTTTTACCTATCAGTTCTCTGTCTCAGTCTATACTTTGTATTGCTGCCCTTAGATCGTTAAAATCTGCCCTTTTAAAATTAAGAGTTTTTTTTTTGGCCCCTTAAAAAAAAAAAAATTTAATTCAATCTCAAACGAGTCTGTCTTGTGATCACTGTTATCAACGGTTGCCCTATTTCAACATTTGATACTATATCAATATCATTTGTGATGACTAAATATAAGATAGCTTCACTTCTAGTACGCTCTTGTATAACCTGGGCCAGATAATGATCCCTGCGTGTACTCAAGAACCTGCTCCCCTTAGCTGAACTGCTGGTCTCATTTATCCAGTTTATTTCAGGGTAATTAAAATCTCCCATTATTAAAACTTGCCCATGCTTAGCTGCGTTTCCAATCTGTAACAATAATTGTATTTCCTCACTTTCAGCTATATTTGGGGGTTTATAGCATACTCCTACTAATATTCTTTTGGAATTTGCTGCTCCGCTATTTAACTCTACCCACAAACATTCAACTTTATCACTAGGTCCACCATAAATATCTTCTCTGACTTAGGCTTAAATTCAGGCTTAACATAGAGACAAATCGCTCCTCCTCTATTACATTGCCTCTATCTTTCCTAAATAGGTTATAACCATCCAGATTAACAGTCCAGTCATGAGATTCATCCCATCATGTTTTGGTAATGCCTATTAAATCCCATTTTTCATTAATTGCTAATAATTCTAACTCCCCATTTTTCCTGGCAAGCTTCTGGCATTAGCACGCATACACCTTATGTTATTAGTCTGTAGTTCTGAAGTGCCTGCCACTGTACTTGAGTTACTTAGTACTACCTCCCTATTGATTATACTACCCCTCCCCCATCTCCTCCCCTATGAGTTGTTAAATCATCCCTTATACCCTCTACACTTTCTACCCCATTACTTATATCTAGTCCCCCCCCCCACCTACTAGTTTAAAAACTCCTCCAGCCTTTCTACAATCCTATCCCCTAGCACAAAAGCTCCCTAATCATTAAGGTGCAATCCATCCCTGATGTAGAGATTGTACCGAAGGGAGAAGTCAGCCCAGTGGTCTCAAAACCCAAACCCCTCCTTAGTGCACCACATCTTTAGCCATGTATTAACCTCCCTAAGCTCCTTCTGCCTCCCTGGGCTAGCACGTGGCACTGTTAGTATCTCCAAAAAATACTACCTTGGGAGTCCTTGCCTTCAGCTTATTACCTAGTTCTCTAAAATCATTCTTTAGGACACTCCATCTTCCACTAACTTTGTCATTGGTACCAATATGTACCAAGACCGCCGGTTCATTTCCAGCCCCTCCCAATAATTTGTCTACCCGATACCACAACATGACGAACCCGAGCACCCTGGAGACAACAAACTGTTCGATTGCTGGGATCTGGCAAATCACCCTGTCGACCTTCCTAATAATTGAGTCCCCTACCACCAAAACCGGATATGGTTCACTGTTTCTTCTCTGACCACAGAACTGTTCGATTGCTGGGAGACTTGGTCCTTGCCTCTGATCCAGTCTATTGGAAACAGTCTATTTGAAAGGGAGGAGGATAGTGGAGGAATTGAAGGGTTTGTATAGATGACTGGCAGGATGAGACGTGAGGGTTTGTTAAGGTGAAGTTACACAGTTTTTTCCAGGCACATGGCAGGTGTCTCGCAAGAGACAGGAGCTGCCAAGTTTTTAGGAGCAATAAAAAAAGCATGCACTTATTTACACAAACACCCATATATGAGTATATTTTGTGTGCCTAGCCTTCCCTCAGTAAAATACACTTAGGTGTCATAATTAAAAATAACTTACATAATTCCACCCATTTCCTTCAGTAACCACTTTTTATTTGTTTATTAAGGTTTTATTAAATGTTTCCTGGATTCTAAAAATCTGAATAAATTTTCACTCAGAAAACTCCACTGCAATTCAACCCTGACTCCATTGCATCTCATAAGAGGTGACCATGAATAATTAATAAGCAGGTGGTGTAATGCATTGCACCTTCCACTCTCGAACCACAGTAATTGCCCTCATGGAGACTGGATATCAGGTTGCCTTGAGACGTACTACAAGACAAATTTTTAGATCTTGAAAGATACAGGAGAGAATTATGCGTGCTAGATACCAGAATGTGAGAATTATGCTAAGGGTAAGATTGAGCCTTGGAAGGCAGGATATGATGCCTAGTGAATTGAGGAGGCCTGGAATCCTACTTGGAGGGGGGCCACAGCAGGGCCATACATAACTCAGAACAGCCCTCGCATAGGTTATTGTAGACATTGATATGGATGTAGCTTTTGAGGAGTCAGCTGCAACTGGCCAACGGAGGCATAGCCGGAAAATAAACCGCCAACTATAATGGGCTCCCCTGGTTCCTAGGTGCAAACACAACAGCGCGATGAGGGTGTTCAGTGGCTGCAGGAGACACAGCCAGCCCCAGTAGTTGGAGCTAAACATTAATTATGAATCTATAATAGAACTAAAAAAGAAGATCAGTGCAAACAACATATACTAATCTGCATACACATTCTTTTCAAAATATATTGTGCTGATCTTAACAACAATGCTTGTGTCATTGCCATGACCAGTAGTTGATGACAAAAACATGGTAGTTAAAAAAAATGTATCTGTGCTAATGTAGTTTATTGAAAAATAGTTTGTATATGTTGTAAGCAACTGAATGAGATTTCTTTTAAACCAGACACATTAACCTGAGAAGTGCTAAAACTTTTACCAAATACTAATTGAGATACATAATAGACACCTTCTGTGATCATATCAATCGAGATATTGAACTGCCACGTATATGTTAATAAATCTCTTAACAATAAGTAATATTATTCCAACCAACCTCCATTTGAAGATGATATTTAGATTCAACCATTACTCAATTCTATGATGCATTCCACATCCAATTTGCCTTAACATACAGTATGTTAGGTATACAAGAGGTATAATCATTATACACAAATATGATTATAATTATAAAAGTAATGTATGTTCATGTTCCAAATGAGTAACCATGTAAAAAAACACTGACGACACTACTCACTGCCCAAAAGGTAAATACGCAGAGATTTGCAGTTACTAATGGAACGAGACAGGGTGTCCTTTCTCCGATAATCTTTGCATTGATAATGGATGCCCATGCGGTTTCTATAAGAGATAACCCCTCTATTCATGGTAATTACAGTTGGTGGGATACAGCATAAAATAATGCTGTATGCCGATGATGCGGTTGTGTTTGTGTCTAACCCCATTGACTCTTTGAAAACTTGATGTAATAATAGATAAATATTCCCAAAGCCTCTAACTATAAAATTAATATCTCCAAGTCACAGGGTTTTGGCTCTTAATTTAGCCAGTCCGGAAAAAGATTACTTGAAATCATCTACAAGTATAATTGGCAATTCTAATACAATAACTCATATTGGGAATCAAATTTTATAATTCTATCCAGTTAATAATTAAAAACAACTATAAGGAGCTATTAAATAAACTTACGAAAATTGTTTCCTCTTGGAGACCTTTGAATTTAACTTAACAGCTAGAATAGCAGCAGACAAAATTGTCGCTTCTTCCAAGATTAAGCTATATATTTAGATCTATTCCTATACCTTATCCAAAACTTTTATAGTAACATTTTCAACAATAATAGACAAACAACAGAATAAAGAAAGTTTATAATTTCCAGAACATTTAGTAAAAGGGGGACTAGCATACCCATGATCAGACCTATCATGATGCTACAATGTTTTCACATGCAGTCAAATGTATAGAAAGGTTAAAAGTTTTGAAAGTGGCAGGTTGGCTGCAGGTTGACAAGATGTTCAGGTAGTTAAGGATTCTTTAGGCTGGTTGATGTTTAGGAAGGGAGTTAAAAAAAGAACTCTTTTTAGATGGTTCTGATATTGTTCGTGAAATACTTGAATTTTGGATAAAACATAAGATTGAGATCTCAATTAATGCCTTTTCCTAGCCCTATCCTTTCCGATTTTATTATTAGAGAGAGAAGTTAAACTTATCATTTTTGGGTGGATGGAGAGCATTTGGCATTGTTGTTTGAGAGACTTATATATTGGCAACTCTTGGGCTTCTTTTGAAGACTTGAAGGAAAAATTTGGCTTCCTCATAAAAGTTTGCTTGAATATAATAGACTTCTGGCTGCGTTCAGAGATCAATCTATCTAGTTTTAAAGTTAGATCTTTAACTTCTTTTGAAAAACTAATGATTCTAGAAGATAGAAAGCACTTAATATCTAATTGATTATAACATCTTGCGGGAGGGAAATGGATAAATGCCCTTTTAACAAATCTAAAATTTGGCAACATTCTTTTAATCTCTCTTGGTCAGTAAGAAGAATGGTCGATTCATTTATTCTCACAGATCAAATAATTAAAAAGTACATCATACAGAGAGCTACACTTTAAATTAAGTACTCAATGGTATTATGTTTCCAACAAAAATGGCTCAGATTACTAAAAAAGATAATCTGAAGTTTTGTTGGAGGAACTGTGGTTTGGTGGGTTCACATGCCCATATATGGTGGAGTTGCCCGATAATTCAACAATTTTGGGAAACTTGTTTTGGGCATATTAGGAATATTTTGGGCATCACCATTTCCTTTTCTGTAGAAAATGTTTTATTTCAAATTTTTTCGAATCAGCTTGCGTTTTTACTTCAGATATTCATGGCATCTAAACTGTTGATAGCAAGGAGATGGGGTCAGTCTTCCGTTCCCTCTTGGGGTGAAATCACATATATGGTAGATAGAAACAGAAATCTTGAAAAATCTCTTCAAGAGCAAGGTCTTATAAAAATAAAACTTTACAAAGGGAAAATTTGGGATCAAAATAAAGATCTTTCTCAGTTATGATCTAAGTTTTAATATCTCTGGGACTTAGCTCCCAGCAATTATAATTTCTGGTACAAGTTCACAATATGTATTGTAAATGTATGTCTTGTCTTTTTCTTTTGTCGTTTTTTTTTTTTTTGCTGTGTATTCTGTTTTATATATTTATATTGTAATTGTCTACTTTTGATACCAATAAATAAAAAAAATAAAAAATAAAAAAAAAGGTGTTTTTTGTATAAATATTTAAATAAACATGTATGTACTATGTGTTATCTAAACTTGTAGGGTGCAAGGGTATGGTATGAGGTAGGTAGAGGATGTGAATGTGTGTGTATGTATGTTGGATATATTGGATGAGTGAGGGAGAATAGGGTTGGTATAGGTTGGGTGAGTCATAGTCTCATAGTCACTAATACATATAAATTAAATGTGATTATGTGTATATATTTAAGTGTATATAGGTAATAGAAGAATATACATAAAAAAATGTATAAGCAGAAATTAAGTTCTCTACCCTGTCTTGCAACATATGCAATATTAATGGAGTTTCCTCAGTAGATGAGAGACCATGTTGAATAACCCACTGAGCTTGGCAGTTATGCTTACTCTCAACCTATTTGGTACCAGTGAAAACCTCTATATCTGAACTAAGAAATATTTGAATTTTACACTCTCAAGATTATAATGCTGCAAAAAAAACAAACCTAACTTCCTAACAAAACTAGACATAAGCTTGTTTATTTTCAAATGAGCCTTGTCCAACTTTACTGGATGTTTTGCCACCCTTCAAACCCTATGCTTTATTATCACTGGCAAAATGATAAACAGTTGTGTTAAAAGCTGCAACAATGCACTGGAATGGATAAACAATATCAGGAGGCCCAGGTTGATAGTGTAATCCCCTACATGCTCACTCACTTGGGACCATTGCATACCCCTGAAACCAAAACCATTGTACCTCCAACTGATTCTGAGACATACCCAGCTGTAAGCCATGATCAGAAACTGAAATCCTGCCAGTAGATGTACAAATGACAGATGATCCACAAACTTGCTGTACGTGGTCTGAAAAAAACAAAAACAAGAAACATTATTATGCAGCTGAATGCTGTCTCTTATAACTGAAAAAATGTGCTATTCCCACCTTACAATACTCCTAACCACATGCTTAAAGACCCATTCAGGCAACTTCAGTGGCTGCTCTTATATGAATTGCAATTCAGAATCCAAAATGATGCAGGCAAATCAATAAAGGTTTGGAGAATTGGAAAGATGACAGAGCAAACCCTGTTTCATTTATAATAAAAGGTCCTGACCAAGCTTGGCACTGGTCCAAGAAAGACGTACACGCGTGTTAGGCCAGCAACCCACCTGGTACAATATAATCTCCCCTGCCAAGCTGGTCAGTCTAGAACAACCTCAGTCATCCTCACCATGGATCACCATAACTTGCTTGTTTGCTGAAACTAAATCTCCAACCCTAAAACAGGGGTGTCCAAACTCTGTTCTGGAGGGCCACACACGACTAGATTTGATTATATCCCTGCTGTGCACAGGTGAGTCAATCACTTCTTCAGTCATCCTGATTGACTCACCTGTGCACAGAAATGATATATTTGGACACCCCTGCGCTAAAAGCACCAAAAAAAGTAATAGAGAAGGCTTTATGTAAAAGCAAGGCTTTATAGTCGGTGGTACAAAATTCCTTAAAAAAACACTGACAATATCAACAGGAGAAAAATTATTATAGGTCACCTGCCATCCCATATGACCATACACTGTGTAAAACCATGCAACATTTGCTTAAACAAGAATTCATTAGTCAGGTCCTTAAACCTGGCTAATTAAAAAAAATGCCAAGGCTGCAACCTAATGCTGAGAAGCAATAGTAAGATTCTCTTAATTTCATCAATTATGTCAGTGCTACCTGCTAGTTGAGCCAGCTCATGCCACCTGTCCCAAACTCTCTTGTATGAAAACCAAGTAGACTGAGCCAGAGTGGCTCACCAACATTGCTATCTCTCTCCTTCATGCTCCCAAAGATGTTCCAGAAAGACCTTGCCATCAATTTTCTCTCCATGGGTCAGCGACCTGAATCGCTCCCACTGAAAATGCTGTGCCCTACACCATACATGCAAGAGCAGAATGCTCAGCACTTCTTGCTTGTCTCGTAAGCCATCAACACACAGAAATAAAACAACTCTGCGGAAAAGCTTCAAAAAAGCAAGATGCATTGTCAAACCGAATGTGGCAGAAGTTGCAGGCCAATTTTCTGCACACCATCAACCTCCGAGAGGCAAAGTGAAACTTGCTTAACAGTGATTGCAGATGCCACAAGGAATCCTTAATAGCAGCCCTAAGAATAGTCAGCTCTAAACTCAAGTCCGCCAGCTTAACCGCTAACCACTCCATATTCAGGGAATCATTCTTAATGCCAAGGAAACTCAATCTAGTGGTGGGGCCATCTATTTTGGATCACCAGTCAAGTGCTAGAAAGTGGACATAATATGCCAACAAACCTTGTGACCAGATAAGTTCCCTGCTACTGAAGGGATGCAAAATCCTACACCAAACCCAGCAGAAGCAATCTAGCCCCTGCTGCCATACCCGACCCATTAGAGTAAAGTTAAAGGTAATGCCACATTGGGTGGAGCCTAACTGACAACTTGCTCTTTGGAACGTGATTCCGGAGGCTTGAAGGCATGTTGCTGTTGCCTGAAGCATTTAAAAAGGGTATGATCTCTTCCACAATAGGAGCAGGCATGTTAAAACCTGCATTTGGGCACCCACTTTCACTGACCCTCATTAAACATATAGCAAACCATTATACCTGCTCCAATGTATTCCAATAACTGCTTCTCCTATTGTCCATTACCCCGTAATCTAGATCAGTCACTCTCCTACATCTCAGAGTAATGTTATGAAGGAAGCAATGATAGAATATCTACAAATTCCTACCATCAAATATTTTGCTTAACCTCCTTGGTTAAATGCTTTCTTAGATTATCCAATGTACATAATACCATCAACTTCATGAATTCTTCAGATACCCGGAAGACCCCCTGCTTCTGCACAGAACAATAAACATCACCCTTTGGATCCTGGCTCTCTGAAGGGTGGTGGGACAAAGGAGTCTCCTGTATGGGATCCCTTTCAAGCCTCAAAGACTGTGATAAATCCAGAGCCACGTTGTCTGCTGCAGTAGCCCTGAATGGTTCAACAGGAACCCACACTCTTTTTGCCAACTGAGCTACTATCCCACTAAGGACATCATCCCTCACACTGATGTTTTGTTGGCCCAACAAAACCTTAAGCCCACCTAGCAAGGCATGCGTTTGTATTGATCCACTTCCCTTGTCTGCTAACCACTTGGCCTGGCATGCCCTCAGATAGCAGACCCACTAGGTTAGGTAAGTGTACCATCTCATTTAGAGCTGCAGCAGGATCAGCAGATATTGTAAAGTCTCCAGTGATGTCTTGGCAAGACTCTGTGTCACAGCATCTCTTATGTTCTCTGCTCCGGCTCCATGCTGATCAGGAATGCCCACAGCTACAGGAACATCTGAGCCTTGTGTTAGATCTTGACGGTCACCTACTAAAGCAAGAGAAAATATTACTATCCCATCTCTGCTTATGAGGTCTGTGCCCTTGCCAGTGTATTGGTGTAAATGGCCACACACTTTGTAAACCTTCTCCCTTTGTTGAGACTCTCATTCCTAATTCAAGCTGAGGTCAGACACAACTGTAACTTTAGTAGAGACTGTAGGACATTGGTCTGTAGCCAATAACATGATAGACTCATCTATCTGCCTGACTACCAGGACCAGCAGTAAAACCCATACAGGCCAATGATGCCTGCACTAATGCAACCTCTATGCCATCCTCCCTATACCCATCTAACACCAAACCATTTTGTGCCTGTGGCAGACAAACCTAGGTATGGTGAATTTAAGCTTTATTATTTGAGGCTAAAAAGGGGAGATAACTTTACCCAGATGTCTACTTTTTGGACCTCACAGATTGAGAACATCTGGACGGCTGGTCCTTATGGCTCTGAATGTGCCTCTTCATTATGCCGGCCATCCTCCTGCAGCAGCTCCTGCTCTATCTACAACGTTTGCTCTTTAAAGGTTGATCTCTGTTTTGCTTTGCACTTTTGTGCAGACCTCTTCTAGAGCCAGAAAGCAAAGCAGCTGGCTGTTTTTGTGAATCCACTCCTTGAGGTCCCTTTAATGAGCTACTCTCAGTCATGGGCTTATCTTTAACATTGATTGTAGTTATAGTGATTGGTGCCGTAACATATGGAGAGGGAATGGAGGGATCCTTCACCATCTTTATTAAAGGGCTCTGGTGGCCAGAAGTCTTGGGAAGAGGTGCAGGTAAGGGGGCATCTAGGAGTTTAATTAATATATTAACCCATATGAGGGACTGATTGTCTGGCAACTCCATACTAACAAGTATGAAGAGTGGATATAGCCTTTCCCTGCAGGCTACCAATGCTATCCATGCATTTTAGGGCATCCCTGTAGGAAGGACTGCATGTGATATGGGCCCAAGATACGGCCGATGTGTCGCCGAGCTTGGGTGCCCATAGTGGTGGCCCAGTTGCACTGTCTCCTCCAGATGGGTTTCCTGCACTATCTGCCTCTCCAGTACAGTGGTCCTCCCCTCATTCAGGAGAACCAGGACCGTTGGATCAATCCCCTTGGCCATCCACAGGTGAGTGGGGGGGGGGGGGGGGGGGGCTTAAAGGAGGGAAGCAGATCAAAGGAGGGGCTGGGAATCAAAAGGAGGAAGAGCATGATAGTATGGCATCTTTGTTTCTTTAATTCTCCCTAGAGTTGTCAGCCATTGAATACAAAAATGTTGATATTTGGCAAAATGAGCTCCTACACAAGTCTTTATTAGTTTAGCAACATTTCAGATATCTTGTACAAAGCCTAAATTTGCTCTCATTCTAAATCCAGAGACTCATTATGGTTATATAGGGGATTGTTATATTATTTATATCTACCAAGCACTGCATGTTGTCCAGATGTGTGACACGGTTTTAGGCAGGGCAGATACATGAACAGTAGGCTAGATGAAGGTGACAAGTTCATGTTCTGTGTCTTAAGAGCAAGTGACAGACTTGAGTCCTGTATATTAAGAGAGGTTAAGAGTTACATGTCTTCTGTACTAAGGATATGTGAGAGTTACGAGGGACTCAGACAAAAGCAAGAGATATATTTTATAATTCTCACTCATCAATCGAAAGCTCATCCAATAGACAAGGGCAAATGTATATATATATATATATATATATATATATATATATATATATATATATTTACTCATCTTAATCGCACAACAGTCTGCACCCCATAAAAAAGCTAGACTGCACGTCCATGAGTAGGCAACTCTTATACCTAGAACAAGCACACCTAAGACTGCAAATAAAAAAAGCAAGCAAACCAAGTATCTGGATCTTGCCATAAGATCCCCAGGTAAGGGGATCAATTGGGTATTGGGGTAGTTTGGATGCATGGGGTTGGTGAAAGGTTGCACCAGGCATGGTAGAAATGACTCAGAAATCATTAAGGAATAGTGAAGACTTAACGTTCATCAAACTAAAAAACATCCTTATTTGGAACAGTGGCAAATACATTTTGTAAACAACAACATGTTTCTAGGCAGCCTAGGCAAAATATTTACTGCACAACAGCGATATATTTGCCTGTTCTTTCAAACATGGTGAATGCTCACAGCCCAAATGCTACCAGTTCTGTTTAGTTTAAATTTTATAGCTGCTAGAGATTGCCTCATCAATATCTTTGGTTTATAAAACACCTACATTTAGACTGAATACATTCTGTATGTTTACAGTAAATGCTTTGAATCAGTTTACACTTAACTTTTAATTTGTTCTATTCCTTCCATAAAATAAGTGTTAAAACATAGTAAAGTGCTTTATTTCACATTTGCTTATGTGACTGCTTAGGCTGCTCTGTGTTGGATTTTGTGTGTTTCCATGTAAAACATTTTGTCACTGTAAAGAAATAGCTGCAAAACTGTGATTTGTAGTCTCTTTATTTTTCAAAGAAGGCAAAAATGTCACAGCAATATATACAGTATACATTTTTTTTTGTTTTCACTGTGAAACATTTAACAGTGAAGGACCGTGAAATTTCTAACCTTCCTACCTGCGCATCAAAATAAATACAAGTGGAAAGGGAGGCCTTGTTTTTTTGTTGTCGTTTTTTTCTCATTCGCCTGATTGACAGAATAATAGCCCTGGAATATCCTTCTGAAGCAGATCACTTGTCAAGAACACTTTTATACTGAAATTCTTTAATTCCAGGTCTCTGTTAGTTATATGTGAAATAAAAATTGTGTGGAAGCTTTAATCCAATTGCCTGTCAATTCATTTTATCTTCAGTCTCTTTTCTTTAAATTGCTATTTTAATACCTAAGCTTAGCCAAGGTGCATTTTGAGATGTTGACATGACTAGGAGGGAATATGGACCAATCTGGATGTGCACGGCAAATACATATGCTTCAGAACAGGATTACTATAACAGCATATTACTGTTACAATCTTTTGCCATATTGCTCAGATTTCCAACATTAATCGTGCTGTATGTAGTAGTCATTTTTGACTTAGGCTAAATTGTATTCTTTATTATGAATATTTAGAAGCATCATTGTTAAAATGTAATTACAAATATCTGTGATCATATTTTTAAAAATGACATACTGTGTAGTTATTATGAGCTATAAGACAACTAACTGATCTGGCTGTTTAGCCACGTAGAAACAGGTACTTTTTGAGTGCAGAACCAACAGGCCATCAAACATATTCTATCTAATAAAGAGGTCCCAAAACTGTGGCCAGTGAGGCACATTCAGGTGGTCCACAAAACTTCTGTAATAACAAAAACGTATGAAACTTAATAAAATGTAATAACAATGTATAAACAAGAACTACAGAAGAATAAATATAAAATGTTACTGTATATAACTAAAGATTCAATACTCTTGTATAGCACAACAATGTCGTAATTGATAACAAACAGACATTATTCCACAAAGACCCCCAATAACTACAAAATCAGTGGTTCAAGAGATTCACAGACATTTTCAAATGGTCTTTTAGAAAAGAAGGAACCACTGATCTACAGCTTTTACTTAATTCTGAGTCATTCATGAATTCCTTTTCCATATTTGACATTCCTACTTCTAATGGAAGATTATTCCACTAATCTACCAGCATGTCTTAACTAATCAAACTGACACCCTCTAATTTCAAAACAAGGCTTCTTCTTCATTCCACTATTTTGAAACACGCTTCTGTTTACAAAGTTATACGTTATACGTTATAAGTATATGTGTATATGTACTAACTTTATTATTGTTGTGGTGCCTCCTCTTTATTTACAATCAAAATGTTTTATTTTTCCTTACTCCTTGTTATATTTTTATGATTATTAGTTATTTGTGATATGATAAACATGTGCTCATAGTTTGATAATTGTTTGAATGTTTGTATCAATCGATATTGATTTGTGGGGGACATCATGCATTTTTGACTGACTATTATCCTTGAGAGGCGTTCCTATCTTATGCAAGGGTAAGCTTGAGAAATCCCGCTAGTGTGGCCTTCCAAACAAAAGGTATCCCTTGAGGATCCTAGGTTTTCAGCACTATGCTAGGACATTGTCTATGTGATATGTATCTGGTTCATATTTAATGTAGTGGGCACCATAACTACCTGGTTCTGACTTGAGGGTCCTAGGTTTTCAGCGCTATGCTAGGACATTGTGCATGTAATGTGTATCTGTTTCAAATAGAATGCGGTCGATACCATTACAACTTGGTTCAGACTGTTGTTGATATAAGCCTGAGTTGGATACAGTATTAAGAACTTATTCGTTTAAATGATATGCAATATCTTGAGAATAACATAGACATTTCTGTTACGACCCAGAGTTGAAGGGCCGTGTGCACCTCACTTTTCCACCTCCATGTTGTGCCTATTGTGTTCAATGTCTCAGCGTCCAGCAGGCCACCTCCCAGGAGAACTCAGGACATCAGGACACAGGTTTCAATCTCAGCTATAAGGTTACTGCCATATTAAAAATAATAAACTCTGTTACATCCCCTTGGTTAGGATTAAATCATAACATCAGACAACCCATGGATTAGAATGCTAAAGTCAGACTGCCTGTATTCTTTCTTTTTCACATATAAAACTTCTCCCACATGCCCACCTCATCAGTCCCCTCCCTATTACTATGGCTACCAACTCCCTCCTTCCTTCCTTCCTTCCTCTGAGATATATCTGATCTGGTATTTTCTGCTGGCTTTAAGTGAGGGCTATAAACTAACTTCAAACATTCTGACTATCTTTGATCACTTAGGGGATACTAGAATGTAACGTCACATCTGGGGCCATATACACATACACATATCTGCAGAGTTGTCACACTGCAAACATGGTGGAAAGGTATACCTGTTAGTTACAGATCGCATAACACTACCACAGTGCACGTAACACAATATAGCAACCCCAACAATAATTATTGTGACCCACACTAAACTATACATAAAAATAACCTTGGATATTAGTAACCCAATGTGCCAGAGTCCAAAATAGAAGCGTTGCTTGTGGGGTTCAGGAGAGTCACAAAATCAGTTGACAGTTTCCAACTTGGGTATACTGCTGATCTGGTTATACTATTGATAATTTATTTGTTTATATAATGTTAAATCGAAGCAGGTTAAACTACTGTTCTTATCTCATTTGAATTTGATTTATAATCTGTTAACATTAACGTAAGCGGGTTAGATTGGTGTGGGTATAAGCCTGAATTGACCATAACATTGAGAACTTATTCAGTCTTATTTTCAGGATATCTCCTTAACAGAAGAATGATCTTTTTTTTTTCTTCCTACAAAATATCTCTCAAGATTGTTCAATTTATTATGAACAAGAGTATACTTCTATATTAATTTATACTGGGTTGCTTGGATATATTTTAATAAAAATTACAATCAAGAATCCTAATTTTTTTTTCTGTAGCTTTTTAACCTTTACTTAAAAGTAACTTATATTAACTTTTGAGTAACTCTTTACTTATCTACTTCTGCTTGATACAATAAAGACTCTCTTCCCTTACTGCAAGATCTATTTTAATTATTTATTTGTTGTTGCAGCATTTAAGCTGTAAATAACCATTCCATAATTATACATGTTTCGGTCCAGGTCTTAAAATGGAATTTCATGTTTCTAGGTATAATTTTGTTTGTCTTCTGCAGCCTCTCTCATATCAGGAAAAGTTAGTATTCCAAATCATTTAACATGAGAAAAGTAGTAAAAGAGAGTCATAATATTGATCACTAAATAAAAAATACATTGTCCATTGTATGCACCTTGGACAGTTTTTACCAGCCCATGACATTTTCTTTAGTTGACATCTTGTTATTGACTAAAATGTATTTTAGTAGCTATGAGAGTTAACTGGGAAAATGCATTAATGAGAATAGAAAAACATAGAAGAAATTATCAATAATTAATAAAAAAGCTCTCGAGGTTTGGATAAAGAGCTAAAAATATTACATCTATGGTTATGTAGTACCTCAGTCGTAAAAGGTTACCTACCGTTAAATAATTAAGGCATACCAAACACATGTATAAAACTGTAGAATACTAGACATTACAAATATTTATATTCTTCTGTTCTCTAAATCAGGCTTGTTAAACTTGAGTCCTCAATGGCCCAAATCAGGAAGGATATTCTTATGTCGGTTACCAAATCAATATGATTGAGCCATTATTTGACTCATCTGTTTCAAACAAGATAGACTTAATATCCAGTTTGATACTTTCCCTCGAGAACTAGATTTGATGTGATTTTTCAAATTACACAGAGTTTTAAGTGATACTTTGAAATTGAATATTAACAGATTTCTTCCTAAATTTGCAATCCAGCAAGAAGTTTATAGATATTGTCGGTTCTCTATTGTCAGTCATGATTAGAATCTCTATGCACAGTGAAACACACCAGCAAAAAATAACAGATTTTAGACAAATCAAGTGAACCAGAGGCTGAATGTGGTTCAGAGAAGATAAGTTAATATATTTTGTTTTCATTAATGAAAAGTTAAATCAAATTGTAAAACAGGCTATATCCACTATATTATTTTAAAATAATATGCTCTCAAAAATACACAGCTATTAAAATAAAAGAACTTGTGTAATGTATAATTTCCATCTCTCCAATTATTTATATATTTATATATTATATTTCTTCAGGGGACAATACTCTAGCATATAACTAAATGTATTTATCGTTCAGTACCTTAACTTGTATTTGCTTATGTGTACATATATATATTGTGAAGGTCTAAAGTGAAAAAAGGGAGGTGAAAGTGAGGAAAGACAGGCTGGAGGAGTTTTTAAACTAGTACTGGGGGGGAGGGACTAGATGTAAGTAATGGGGTAGAAAGTGTAGAGGGTATAAGGGATGAATTAACAACTCATAGGGGAGGAGATGGGGGAGGGGTATTATAGTTAATAGGGAGGTAGTACTACGTAATTTAAGTTCAGTGGCAGGCACTTCAGAACTACAGACTCATAACATAAGGTGTATGCTTGCTAATGCCAGAAGCTTGCCAGGAAAAAAGGGAGAGTTAGAATTATTAGCAATTAATGAAAAATGGGATTTAATAGGCATTACCGAAATGTGGTGGGATGAATCTCATGACTGGACTGTTAATCTGGATGGTTATAACCTATTTAGGAAAGATAGAGGCAATGGTAAACGAGGAGGTGGGATTTGTCTGTATGTTAAGCCTGAATTTAAGGCTATAGTCAGAGAAGATATTTATGGTGGACTTAGTGATAAAGTTGAATGTTTGTGGGTAGAGTTAAATAGCGGAGCAGCAAATTCCAAAAGAATATTAGTAGGAGTATGTTATAAACCCCCAAATATAGCTGAAAGTGAGGAAATACAATTATTGTTACAGATTGGAAATGCAGCTAAGCACGGGCAAGTTCTAATAACGGGAGATTTTAATTACCCTGAAATAAACTGGATAAATGAGACCAGCAGTTCAGCTAAGGGGAGCAGGTTCTTGAGTACACTCAGCGATCATTATCTGGCCCAGGTTATACAGGAGCCTACTAGAAATGAAGCTATCTTAGATTTACTCATTACAAATAATATTGATATTGTATCAAATGTTGAAATAGGGCAACCTTTGGGAAACAGTGATCACAACACAGTCTCATTTGAGATTGAATAAAAAAAAAAACATTTTAAGGGGCCAACAAAAACTCTTAATTTTAAAAGGGCAGATTTTAATGGTCTAAGGGCAGCAATACAAAGTATAGACTGGGACAGAGAACTGATAGGTAAAAACACTGAACATAAATGGACAACATTTAAATCCTTACTAAATATACATACACATCGGCATATACCGTGTGTGAATAAAAGTAAAAGGAGTAAATCACAACCTATGTGGCTTAACAATGATTTAAAGATCAAGATACGAAGTAAAAAACAGGCATTTAAATTATACAAACAAGAGGGGACAGAGACTGCTTTACGGGAATACAAGGAAATCAACAAGGCTTGCAAAAGCGTGATTAGACTGGCTAAAATAGAAAATGAAAAATTAATTGCAAAAGAGAGTAAGACTAACCCTAAAATATTTTTTACGTGTAATTATGGGAAGAAGGCGAGGAAGGAAGCTATAGGAACATTAGAATGTGAAACAGGCTGTCTGAAAATTAGTGACCAGGAAAAGGCAGATGAGCTAAATAGGTTATTTTCTTCGGTATACACAAGGGAGGTACCAGTGGTTGGGACACTGCAACATAATGGGGCTACACTACCTTTGCCAAATAATTGGTTAACACAGGAAGTAATCCAAAAGAGTTTGGAAAAAATAAATGTTAATAAAGCCCCGGGTCCTGATGGAATACATCCAAGGGTACTAAGGGAACTGGGTTCTGTAAAAGCCAAACCATTATATTTAATTTTTCAAGATTCACTCAACACAGGGTCTCTACCAGATGACTGGAGAAAAGCTGATGTGATACCTATATTTAAAAAGGGAGCAAGAGCAAATCCGGGGAATTATAGACCAGTGAGCCTCACTTCTGTAATGGGGAAGCTTTTAGAAGGGTTAATAAGGGATAATATACAAGAATATGTCTATTTGAACAGTATTATAAGTAGGAGTCAACATGGGTTTATGAGGGATAGGTCATGTCAAACAAATCTAATTAGTTTCTATGAGGAGGTTAGTAGGAACCTCGATCAAGGCAACTCAGTGGATGTAGTCTTTTTGGATTTTGCAAAGGCTTTTGATACAGTGCCACATGGAAGACTATTGGGCAAACTAAGGGATACAGGAATTGCAGTAAATATCTGCTCATGGATTGAGAGCTGGCTAAAAGACAGGAAGCAAAGGGTTGTTGTAAATGGAACATACTCCGATTGGACTAATGTGGTAAGTGGGGTTCCTCAGGATTCAGTATTAGGTCCTCTCCTTTTTAACATATTTATTAATGACTTAGAGGTAGGATTGGAGTGTGGGGTCTCCATTTTCGCTGATGACACAAAGTTGTGCAAGGCAATTAAATCAGAAAATGATGTGCTTTCCCTCCAAGGGGATTTACATAAAATTGAGGAATGGGCATCTAAATGGCAGATGAGATTTAATACTAATAAATGTAAGGTTATGCATCTGGGAAGGAAAAATAGCCATGCAATTTATAATCTTAATGGAGCAAATCTAGGTGTATCAGATATTGAAAGGGATTTGGGAGTGCTTGTGGACAACCACCTAGGTAACAGTGCTCAAAGCCAAGCAGCAGCTGCAAAGGCAAATAAAATATTAGCATGTATTAAGAAGGGTATAGAAGCCAGGGAAGCAAATATAATTCTGCCACTATACAAATCTCTAGTACGCCCTCATTTGGAATATGGAGTACAATTTTGGGCACCACTTCATAAAAAGGACATTTTAGTGCTGGAAAAGGTACAGAGAAGGGCAACAAAACTAATAAGGGGAATGGAGGGGCTAAGTTATGAAGAAAGACTAACCAAATTAAACTTATTTTCTCTAGAAAAAAGGCGTCTAAGAGGAGATATGATTACCTTATATAAATACATCCAGGGTCAGTATAAAGATTTGTCGGGGGAGCTTTTTGTGTCAAGAGGTTTTCAATTGACAAGAGGACATCCCTTGAGGTTAGAAGTAAAAAGATTCCACCTCAAAGAATGAAAAGGGTTCTTCACAGTAAGGGTGGTTAATCTGTGGAATTCTCTACCAGAGGAGGTGGTGACAGCGGACTCGATAGATAACTTTAAAAGGGGACTAGATTTATTTCTAATTAAAAAGGGTATTCAGGGTTATCATGGATAATTAGAGAGACAGTAATGATCCAAATTTTTTACATTTCGCCGCAGCTTACTTGCAGAAAAAAGGTCCCGCTAGCACCAATTAAGCACATTAAAAAGCCGAAATAAAGCCATCCTGCACTCTGAGGAGACTATAAAGTGATTGTAGGTGTTAGCAAAAATAGCACAACATTCCCCTACACTCAAATCCGTAAATAAATTATTTTTTAATTTATGTCAAAAATCCATGGAAAAAGTCCCAAGGGCTTGGAGCACCTCAGACCCGCCCACGCTGCGGCCGGAAAATAAACAGTTAATGTAAACTCGGATTTGGGCTGATGTGCAAGCTTGAGAGGGGGTTGCTATTAATCCTCATGTCCCCCAATATGATCCCTAGCATTTACAGAGCTGTACAGTGCCGTCTTGAATTTATTTTTGCGTTTTCTGAGCTTACGGCTTGTGTCAAGATATACGGCCGGCTGTAAGGGGAGATCCTTGCGGGGCCGTATAATTGAATTGCAAGATAACGGAACCCCCGCAAGGAATCACAGCCTTGCGGCCGATAATAGAATGAGGCCCTAGGTAACTATGTAACTATGTAACTATTAATTCTCAATAAGAATATCTTATGAATCAAGGACAATCCCATCAATCATGAATTACAATAGTTACAGCCTGCTATCACCTATTGCCTAGACTATCCCCTACTAGGGCCCTCATTCAATTGTGATTTGGCCAATTGAATAGGGCTCTAAATAAGCACATAGTAAACATCTATCCAAAATATGCTAACTAAAAACTTGCTGCAGTTTTTATTTCTTTGTTTAAATTCTCAATGTTCCTGCCCCAAGATAGATATATATATATATATATATATATATATATGTTTACATATTACACATAATGCCCCTACCCCAATATATATTTATATATATATCATATATAGTTGTGAGCATGCGGGCTGTTGCTAACGCTTGCGGGCTCGCATAGCAAGCTCCAGGGCCCTCGCAAAGCAAGGTCCGCAGTTGCTGGCATGGAGCGCCGAAGGCTCTCCTTGCCAGCAACTGCGGACCTCGCAAAATTTACGGAGTTAAGAAAGCAAAATACAAGACACGTTATGACCCATTATGACCCGCGCACATGAAAACATGAAAAACACAATAAATACACACAACAAATACATAAAAAGCTTACCTACAGCAAGGGGAGGCACCCAGGACCTCGAAAACTGAAGTTACACCTCAATTTAACTCCAAATAAAAGAGTTTAGACACTCAAAAATCCCCTAAGCGAGAGAAAAAATGGCTGCCGAAAAAAACGAAAACAAGGCTACAGGACTCTAAAGACGCAAAACACCACCAATCACCTACGGATTTCCCGAAAAAGACGTACGATATCCGAAAACAAGGACGCAACCAGCGCGACCCCAAAAACATAACACACACAATAAATACACACAACAATCACATAAAAAGGTTACCCACAGTAAGGTGGGGGGCACCCAGGACCTCTGCAAGTGAAGTTACACCTCGCGAGAGGAAAAATGAAAGACATGCTGACCTATAGCGCTGGCCAAATTTGGTAATGTTTAATAAAGTTTAATTTTGCTATTTTATGTGTCCCTATTTACTTAATCTGGGGGGGATTTGTCCCTTCCATCCCGCCCCCTGTTCCCACGCCCCTGAGGAAGATCCATTCATCTTAGCCATTTGGATAGATGCAGAAGAGTATTAAAATGTTGAAATTTTACATGAAATTATTTTTCACTGTTGGTACGTCTTGCATTTGCTTTTTCAGGAAAGTTTGTCCTTGTAAAATAATGAGATTTCTATTACTTCTATTACTCTTATTTTAACTGCCACTTTTCAATAGTAGCAGATAGAAGGATATTTGCATTTAAAGTTACAACCTGTAGAAGCAGGTTTTCAGGAACCAACCTGGTAGATATCACAAGGATAGAATGTAGGAAATATATGAAATAATATACTAAAGGCTGTTTTTTTACTTTACATAGTTTAAAATATTTACAAATATTTTTTATAATTATCAATTATAGTTCTTGAGAAGAGGACATTTTAAATATAGGTCAAAAGTAGTTATTTAAGGCAAGCTCCTTGACATGGTCATATCAGATTGAATGGTTTAGAAATTCCTGCAATTTTAAGCAGACACGTGCAAAGTGATCCAAAGCCTGTGCTGGGTTAATTTATTTTTTTCATTTATTAATAATGGATCCTTAAAGGACACTTTGAAATGCTAGCAGACAATCATAGGGATTTTTTTTTTCTTGAAATACTATTTTGTTGCTTGAAATAATCAAACTTGACAAGCAATTTCAACGTAATTCTCTCAGATATCTTCCTGACAATTCACCATCTGTAGGTGAGAAATCCTATTTTCTGGTGGTGACAAGATAATGTGTAAATCTACAGCATGTTGAGAGGTTACTGACTGGCTCAATTAAGATATGAACCCTGCCAATTAGGGTTGTGATTCTACCCCAGTTTGCAAGCAAGGTCTGTTGAGGACATTAGAGCAAGGCTAATGCCAACAGAACCAATAGATGTCGACGATATTGTCTATTATGAGAAAGGCTAAGATGCAGATACAGATACAGTGAAGGGTCCTATTGCAACACAATTCATGGATTTTCTTACCCTCTTTAACATGCAGAGAGATAACTGAGTGATAAGAGTAACTACCTCTGATATACGGTTGAGAGTTCAAATCCCAGTTCCTCCCCTTTTTGATATGTATACATTACATTTAGTTCAAATAATTTTAAAAGCCCTGCAACTCTCATTTGTCTCATATTCACTTCTTTAGAGTCTTTATCAGTTTTATAATAGATACCCTAAAAAAATCATTATTTATAAAAGGGCACTGGTGTAATTAGTAAAGGAAATGCAACTCTCACAGTACTACCAATACAGCTCAATATGTTTACTGTCACTTTAGTGGTGGATACAAGCGGTCTAAACTATATGCTTATAACTCTGTCCAATAACCATTGAAACCCATTTCAACCCTCTATCCGATGCTACAGAACATCTGGTGACTTTTGTGGCCCTAGAATTCAGATTTTCTAAGATTCTCAGGGGCTATGATGCAGTTCACTGAAGGCTGGAAACTCTCTTTCCTATGGCTAAAATGTTATTGCAGCCTTTAACATCTCCTTCACTGGATAATGAATTTGTGGCAATATGTCATTGAATGGAAACAGATTTAAAATCTTTTAGATACCTGAAGCTTCCTCAGACATAATCAGCCAGTCCACATATTTACTTTAAAGCTGCAATGCAAATCTAGAAACTGGTTCTGATTGAATGGAATGAAGCTATGTTTAAATATCTACATGGGATGTTATGAAGCAGTTTGCAGATATCTGTTTCCACAGCTGTAACTTGAAACTCTATGCAAAATGAAACATGGCAGCTTGCTTCACAGTAAGGCTGATTGTGATTTTGGGATTAGATATGATAGTTAACTGTTTATTTTGTTTACTGTCACAATAACAGACTATAAATTAGTATGCATGTTTTATAAATTAGAAATGTAGAGACAATATCTATGAACAATTTATTATTGATTTAATCTGAAAAGTATTCTTAAATCTTTACTAGTATGTGATAGGATCTTATCTAACCACAATTTAGTTTTGGAGCAACATTAACTGTGATATAAGTATTACATCAATAAAATCATGAGCCTTGAGATTGTTTATTAACAAAAGTCAAAGTCTTGTTGAAGATTTGAATCTCCAGAGTTATTAAATGTATCTCCAAGGCTGGATTATGGTCTCTGAGAGCTTTACCTGTGTTATTCTTAAGTCTGTGACCACAGATGTGATGTACGCTTTAGTGATTTATTCTTGATTATAGTTCACATATCAAAGATTTTAGTTTTTCATATTCGACAGCTGTGGGAATCTGTCCAGTGAACCCTAAAATGAGCTTTTACTATAGACCAGTGAACCCTAGGATTGCTATAAAAAACAAATTAGAAAAGGCAATTGTTTGTTTTAACCTAAAGCAAAGGACAGATAGCTATATTATTATAACATATTTTCAGTTTTCACATGTCTTTGAAAGAAAATATTAAACAGATAAAAATCAAATGGTGCTCCTATTTGGACTTTTAGTAAAAAAACAAACTGATGTAAAATAAAGCATTAATAGTACTTCAATAGCATTTACGCCAACCATTAATATTATGGTATTTATGCTGTTTTCAATCCTCTTGCAATGAAGACCACTTTGGCCACACTTCCTGCTGAATTCCCTCTCAAATAAAACCATCTATGAATAGAGACACAGATTCCCAAAATATCTGTTATTTTTTTTTCAATCTATTATAAATAAAACCCCAACATATTCTACAAATAAATTAATAAAAAAAAAACCCTCAAAAAGGCAAATTTTTAAAAAAAATCAATAGTAAAAATGGAAAGTCATATAATGCAAAATATAAAATAAAGAAAGTGAAAAAAGCAAACACTGTCACCTCAACAGAAAGTTTGTTTCATCTTAAAGAGCATTACAAACGGTATATACATTGCACTAGCCATTTCCAGGGGCTTAATATGCGGATTTCAGGTGGAGGGTGCTTGAGAACGGAGGTGGAGGGGATTCGTTATATGATAACCTTAGTGGGGTATTGTTTTGCCACCACAGAGATGGACAAACAGACTGCAATCCTAAATTAGCATATGAAATCAGCTAATCTATATATCGATTATTTGTGTAGAAATACAGCAGAAAAAAGTTGATTAACAGCACAATGTATAGCCTATTTGTCATGCTCTTTAAAGAATAACTAAAAAATTGATTTCGGGATATCAGAGTCCCTTTTAAATAAGTTCAGATATTATGCCCAATATTTCCATGTTTCTTAATAACTATTAATTGTATTTTGTCTGATATAGAACCTCTTGTGCTATTCTTTCTTAAATAAAATTTAGTGACTACCTCTTGCCATTGAGCTATTTTTTGTATCTCTGGTTAGTGGCTGGATATGTGTTAGCAACTTCCTCTTGTTCCATTTCAAATTGCATAAAATAAAATGAAATATTTAATATTGCTTTACAATTAATTTTAAAATATATTTTATTCAATTGTTTTAAAGACTTCTTTCCATATGAGACAATTATGTTATTTCATTGGACTAACATCTATAGCAATTATAGAAAATACTGACAAGCTTACAACCATGGGAAATGAACTAAAGGTTCGCGGGAACCTGCATATCAAGTCATTGTGCACTCTGCTAAAGGCTTTTATCACCGTAACAGCAAGGTGTAAACAAGTCGTCACACGTTATTGTGAATGGGGTGTTTAATGTGTGTGTTAGGGCATGTTATGGGCCTGTTATGTGTGGCATAATGTAAGAATCCAAGATCTCCAAATTATCTAAACACAAATCTTGCTATTAACTACCTGTGATCCTGATTTGCAGTATTGCGTATTTACACTCAATCATAGCAGTATATTTTATATATAAATAAAATTATATTGCCAATATTCAGCCATTAACATACAACATAAGTGATTAAATATAAAATGAAAATTCTGTCAACACAACTGACGCTTATAATAGCATAAATTAAACCTGCTTTATGCAAATAAAAAAAATTGCTACAAATTGTGAATTTTTTTTTTTTTTAGAGAGAGAGGGTCTGAGACTGAGCAGATTGGACTTTAAGAAGCCTGCAGCCAGAATGAGGGTGTGATTTTTCTTGGTTGTTAATCTGGAACTGCTGAGAAAAAGTCTGAAAGTGCTTTGAGCCAGCTGAAATCAGAGACTGCTGAGAGAGGCGTTTTGCTGCAGAAATAGCTGCACCTGAAAGCTGAGATAAACAACCTACAGACAATTTTAGGAGAAAAGGGAAGCTGTGAGAAACACAATACCCTGAAGAAATCTACAACAGAAAAGGTACCCTTTAAGGAGTCTGTATTATTTTACCCCAGCACACGCCAAAGAGTTTGTTAAGGGTCCCTGGGTGGGGAATTTGGAGAGATGGGTGAGCAAGTGCCCCACTTGTCTGCTTATGAGAAATAACACTAAAAGCAGCATCTGAAGAATAGGTGGGAAGAAGTATTTTGAAAAATGGTCTGTGTACAGAGAACTGTTTTTTTTTTTTTTTAAATCAGAGAGCCAAGAAGCGACTCCAGGGCTAATCAAGGTGTTCCTTGTTTCCATATTTTTTTGTATTTGTATTCCTGAATAAATTAATTTACTTTAATGTTTTGGTGACTTTTAATTAAAAAGATAAAAAGACACTTGGAATCTCAGCAGTTTCTCCATAATATACCACTTAAGGGATGAGTCCCCAAGGCCCATGATAGATAGATAGATAGATAGATAGATAGATAGATTATGACAAAGACTGTGTAAATGTAATTTTTATTAATTTTACGTGACAGACTGACATTATAAACAAGTGATTAATTTGTGGTGCTGATGTCAAACATTTACCAGGTTTGTATTTATTATACATATCTAAATAATAGCATCATGCTAACCATTGCAACTTTGCCAATAAATATTGCGCCTTTAGTTGAGCACACATGGAATCTAATCAATATGAATTTAGCAACATATTTTTCACATGCAATTGCATCTGCGCTGATGCAAAGAGCCGTAAAACTGTGCATGCCTAACTCCTATAACATACATGTGCTACTCAGTATATGTTGTGTAAAATGGTGGATACATAATGCTATATCGGCATTAGCGCACCTCATCGCAGAACTAATTATAATTCCTGAGTAAATTACATGTAAACCTAGGTAGCGCTGAGCCTCGGTAGATATATAATGTGAAATAGACTCTGTAAATGTAATTTTTATTACTTTTACTTCTTAGAATATATTATATGTTTGACAGACTGACATTATAAGCAAAAGTTATTAATATATTGTGCAAATGTTATAAATTTGCCCAGTTTGTTGTTGTTATACATCGATGATGACCTAGTCTCAACCAATGCATCATAGTCAACCGCTATTGTGCCTTTGATGCTAAATCTAAACACATCTTTATTTAGCATCTGCACCAATGGAAAGAACCCATAAATTGTGCACGCTTGATATCTATAACATTTATGCCCTACTCTGTTTACAATGTGTAAAGGGGTAGATACATAATACTGCATAGTACATTACTGAGTCTCATAGGGGATCTAATTATATTACCTGAGTAAATCACAAGTAGATCTGAGCTAATGCATAATGTGCTGGCTGTTTAACGTGTATCCCTCATTTTATACATAGGACATCAGTGGCAACTCATATTTCCATATTTTTACCTCTGTCTTTAAGCCACTCTCTTAAAGAACCACTGTGGTCATATTTTTATAATTTACGCTTTTAAAGAACTATCATGAAAATAAGCAATATGTTTAAAAATAAAAAAAATAATATGAAAAAATGGTGGATTCTCCAGCAGTAGGTATATGAAATTACATTTTTAAATACCTGCTGCTGGAGAATCTACTATTTTTGTGTCAGCAGATCAACTTTCTGAGATGGGACCAGACTTTGGGCCTCATTCTATTATTGGCCGTAAAATGGCCGCAAGGCTGCGATTTCTTGCGGGGGTTCCGTTACCTTGCAATTCAATTATTCGGCCCCGCAAGGATCTCCTCTTACGGCCGGCCGTATATCTTACAACCGGCCGTAAGCTCAGAAATCTTGAAAGTCAAAAATAAATTCAAGACAGCACTGTAAAGCTCTGTAAATGCTAGGGATCATATTGGGGGACATGAGGATTAATAGTAACCCACTCTCAAGCTTGCACATCAGCCCAAATCCGAGTTTACATTAGCTGTTTATTTTCTGGCCGCAGCGTATGCGGGTCTGAGGTGCTCCAAGCCCTCGGGACGTTTTACATGGATATTTGACATATATAAATTTTTTTTTTTTTTTTTACAGATTTGAGTATGGGGAATGTTGTGCTATTTTTGCTAACACATACAATCACTTTATAGTCTCCTCAGAGTGCAGGATGGCTTAATTTGGGCTATATTATGTGCTTAATTGGTGCAAGTAAGCTGCGGCTCGGTTTTAGCCTTGCAGAGAGGTTTCCCGGAGCAATTGCATAGCAACCAGGATTTTCTTGCGGCCGAAACTCTTGCGGCCGTTTTAGATCAAAGGCTTTCCTCCGGCGCGTGCGGCCACAAGGGATAACAAGGCGCCGGCCGCAAGCCTGCCGGAATCTCCAGCCGGAGGGGAATAGAATAGCCGAATAGCTTGCGGCCGGTCCTTGCGGCCCCGCATCTCTTACGGCCGATAATAGAATGAGGCCCTTTGAATGCACAGGTAGTGTCTATCTACACACTAGGAATGTGTCTCCCAGAAAGTCTAAATAAAGGCTCATTAGTTCACAAGGCCACACCCTTCTGCAATATTAATAGACAATAGTAGAATACAAACAGTAGAGGAAAACCAAATTATAACTGCATATAAATGTTACAAAATGCTGCTGTTTTTTTGCTTTCTAGACAATTTACACAACAATTCATTTCTTTCACAATATTATTAGTTGTGAAACTCAGATTTTTTTTGTAGACAATTTATTTTAAATTGTATATTTAAGAACCCTGTGAAGGGCACAAGTGAGCTAAAAGAGGTTGCTCTCAGAGTGGCTTATCATGGCTATAGAACTAACCTATTAAGGTTGGTTTGTTCTCTGATGAGTGCCTCTGACTTACCTTTTTTGTTTATGCAAATTACCCTTAGGGTTTAGTCTCCCTAAGGGTAATAGGGGACTCCAGACGTGGACCCCTTGCTCACTGTGCCTTAGGGAGTTCAGCTGCACCTCACTGACGAGGCCCATAAAGGCCGAAACGCGTCTGGGTTTGCTGTTTCTCCTGTTCAGGGTAGAATTGCCTGGTATTTCGGGGCTGGGTCACTCTTTTGAGTGGGACCAGCCTGATATACTACAGGATATTTCTCCCTGTGAAGGGCACAAGTGAGCTAAAAGAGGTTGCTCTCAGAGTGGCTTATCATGGCTATAGAACTAACCTATTAAGGTTGGTTTGTTCTCTGATGAGTGCCTCTGACTTACCTTTTTTGTTTATGCAAATTACCCTTAGGGTTTAGTCTCCCTAAGGGTAATAGGGGACTCCAGACGTGGACCCCTTGCTCACTGTGCCTTAGGGAGTTCAGCTGCACCTCACTGACAAGGCCCATAAAGGCCGAAACGCGTCTGGGGTTTGCTGTTTCTCCTGTTCAGGGTAGAATTGCCTGGTATTTCGGGGCTGGGTCACTCTTTTGAGTGGGACCAGCCTGATATACTACAGGATATTTCTCCCTGTGAAGGGCACAAGTGAGCTAAAAGAGGTTGCTCTCAGAGTGGCTTATCATGGCTATAGAACTAACCTATTAAGGTTGGTTTGTTCTCTGATGAGTGCCCCTGACTTACCTTTTTTGTTTATGCAAATTACCCTTAGGGTTTAGTCTCCCTAAGGGTAATAGGGGACTCCAGACGTGGACCCCAGACGTGGACCCCTTGCTCACTGTGCCTTAGGGAGTTCAGCTGCACCTCACTGACGAGGCCCATAAAGGCCGAAACGCGTCTGGGGTTTGCTGTTTCTCCTGTTCAGGGTAGAATTGCCTGGTATTTCGGGGCTGGGTCACTCTTTTGAGTGGGACCAGCCTGATATACTACAGGATATTTCTCCCTGTGAAGGGCACAAGTGAGCTAAAAGAGGTTGCTCTCAGAGTGGCTTATCATGGCTATAGAACTAACCTATTAAGGTTGGTTTGTTCTCTGATGAGTGCCCCTGACTTACCTTTTTTGTTTATGCAAATTACCCTTAGGGTTTAGTCTCCCTAAGGGTAATAGGGGACTCCAGACGTGGACCCCAGACGTGGACCCCTTGCTCACTGTGCCTTAGGGAGTTCAGCTGCACCTCACTGACGAGGCCCATAAAGGCCGAAACGCGTCTGGGGTTTGCTGTTTCTCCTGTTCAGGGTAGAATTGCCTGGTATTTCGGGGCTGGGTCACTCTTTTGAGTGGGACCAGCCTGATATACTACAGGATATTTCTCCCTGTGAAGGGCACAAGTCAGCTAAAAGAGGTTGCTCTCAGAGTGGCTTATCATGGCTATAGAACTAACCTATTAAGGTTGGTTTGTTTTCAGATGAGTGCCTCTGACTTATCTTTTTTGTTTATGCAAATTACCCTTAGGGTTTAGTCTCCCTAAGGGTAATAGGGGACTCCAGACGTGGACCCCTTACTCACTGTGCCTTAGGGAGTTCAGCTGCACCTCACTGACGAGGCCCATAAAGGCCGAAACGCGTCTGGGGTTTGCTGTTTCTCCTGTTCAGGGTAGAATTGCCTGGTATTTCGGGGCTGGGTCACTCTTTTGAGTGGGACCAGCCTGATATACTACAGGATATTTCTCCCTGTGAAGGGCACAAGTGAGCTAAAAGAGGTTGCTCTCAGAGTGGCTTATCATGGCTATAGAACTAACCTATTAAGGTTGGTTTGTTCTCTGATGAGTGCCTCTGACTTACCTTTTTTATATTTAAGAACCCATCATTAAGAGAAATATCTATTTTCGAAATAAATAGTAATAAGTTGTTTTTGCTAAATATTATGTTTTTGCTATGCTTTGTTCTTTCTTAACAAAGCATAGCAAAAATGGAAAATATATTTACCCACATGTGTAAAGAATTTAAGATTAAATTGATCTATGCTCCTGTTCTAGTTAAAAATATATGTGCCCAATCAAGAAAGGCTGTTTTCCCTATACACATATTTTAAATTACTTTTGAGTAATTTGTATTAGGCCTAACGATATTTAGTTGAGATGTTACATCTAGCTATGCGCTTCAGACTAATTACTCACTCAGTATTTTCTAAGAATAGTGTCCAAGAATAATTAGTCACTAAAGCATGGAACAGTTAAAAAAAAATCATTTCAAATGCAATTATTTTATTTGTTTTAAGTATTTTCATCAACATGAATTTTCAAGACATTGACTTTGGCTATTAATTAACAAACCACATCAAATCCATTCAACAAGCTCATATACAATCTGACCATATTGCTAAATTATCTTTATTTGCCATAGATAGCATGTGGCTGCAGTCACCACTGCGAGCAGCAGATTAGTTATTTGGAGCCCAGCTCAATCCACTGTAACAGAGTCATCCAAAGTGTACAGCTCTCTTCCCCCGGGGAGTCTGCAGGATAAATACTGACTCTTATTGATGAGCATGTATGTGCGGGTGTATTTGTGACTCAGGAGACTTCTATGGGTACTTATGTTTTAATGCATGGAAAGTTACGTGAACAGAGTACACATTTCATCCAGCATAACATGGTGGCGATATTTTGTATTTGTGCCTCTTTTAAAACATTTTTTACCGATTACATAATTATGCTGTTATAATTTTGGTCATACGCAACTGAAAAAACATTAGATCTTCTTTAGCAGATCTGTAAATCATATATGCCCGCAGAAACATGGTTCGGGGTTCATGCACAATCGTTCTTTGTGTTCAAAATCATTGAATGAATTTGCGCATGACACTTCATAATGTCAACTACAAACTAGTACTGTTTAGTCCAACAGAATATTACACAATTATGTCTTAAGACAATTACATGGTTCTCATACTAATAAAAATATGTTTTCTTACTCAGTAATGGGCTTCATGTTGATACATACTTTTCTTTATAACACAGTCAAGCATCTGTTTTAGTGAGTCAGCAAAGGCTGGATAACTTGGGATCACCATACAATGAGCCTCATTCAAATTGGGGCTCACAACCTGATCGCAGACGGCCAAATGCCTGAGATTGAGTTGCCTGCTCCCGTTCGTCTCTGATTGCAATGCTGTTCAATTGGCTGGGACCTACCACGATAATTTAAAAACCATGCGGTCGGACGTAGCATTTCCGGGCTTGAATATGTTAGGGGAGCAAGCCCGTAACTCCAGATGCAGAAACAGCCAATGTAAACAGAGATCGTCATCATGATCAACCTCCAAGCCAGTAACTCGTAAGTGAAGGTCGTAGGACTTTGAAATCAAACCTCCATTTTTCTTAGGGTCTTCACCCTCCAAGCCCGTAGGACTTCACATTGATTGCTGTGATCAAAATAACATGAGAATTGAACATGATATAAAGTATTGGAGAATGTTGTGCTATTAATTCTAAGACCTAAGATCGCTTTCACTGTTTATAAAAGTACAGTATTGCTTTTTTATTTGCTTTTAAAGTGCTCAGATTTGTCATTAAGCCCTTTGCGAGACCTCCTTGGTACCATTAGCTTGTGGTTAGGTATTTGCCATTTGCGGCTTGACGGAGTGGTTAGCAAGGGGGAATTGGAGCAATTGAATAGGGATTTACAATTTTAGCCTTGCAACAGTGAAAGAGCAAAGGTTTGGAGGGCATTAACTTACTATTTTTAAAAAAAGCAATTAATCGCAGCTCGGAGCGTGTATCTCGATCAGAGCCGCAAACTGATGCCAGTTGAATAGAAAAATAACTTGCTGGCATCATTTCCGAGCTTGGATGTCCTGAAAGCCTCAATTGAATGACATTCAATGTAAGAAAGGCCCTGAGATATTACTTGGGGTTTTACACTGTCTACTGTAAAGCCCTTATTCAATTAGAAGAGAGTATTTTCAAATTCATATTACATTTATGGAAAAAATTTGGAATTCTGTTATTGTATCCATTCACAGAATTTCCATGTATTGTTATGCTAATCTGTCTAGAGCCATTTCATGCAGAAAACACTATACTACATTACAAATAAATCTGAAATTCATATAGATGAGAACCAGTAATAGAATGAATATTAAATCTGCATCTGTGGTATGGAGTTTTCTATTTTGCAATGCACAATAGACATTAATCAATCATAGATTAGTTTGTAAAAATAATCAGTTCTGTACAAACAAGAAAACATTATGAGAACTCTAAAATGTTATATTGTATTTATTGTGTCAAATACGCCACCATTAAAATTTAAGAATTGTGATATAAACCTCTGAGCCTATATGTAAAGAATACAGATATAAATCATCCAAAGTCAATCATACACTAAAGGGATAGCATAGAGATCAGGCCCATGACCTTGGTGGGCCCTGTTGTCTGGAAGGCTCTCCAGCAGCAGCCCCAAAACTGACTAAAGTGTCTACAATAAATAGGAAGAAACAGAAAGTAGAAGATTAAGACTACTTAAAGACTACGTAAAGTCTTTAATCAAATCCAGGTCTGTATAGGATGAATCTCTATTATGATTAAATAGGCTAACACTAAATTGTATATAGGATTGGTGTTTTTACATTTATATTATGGAATGTTGTATTCTAGTGTTAACCTATTTAATCATAATATGGATTTGTCCTATACAGAGCTGAATTTGACTAAAGACTTTAAGGAGTCTTAATCTTCATTTCAGTTGCTGCACAGGTTCGTTCCAGTGTTTCTTTGTTTCTGGAACCAGGAAATGCAGTACCCAGCCTATATGAGGCTATATGACCTGGACATCAGTATACAGTTGTTAGTCCTTACACTTCAACTCAGCTTTCTATTTAATTCTCTGACCTATTCCTGGTATTTGAGTTCCATGACTTCTGACTCCCTTTGACCTCGGCTTGCTACTGGATATTCTCTGTCTGCTGCCTGCTTGGACTCCTGGCTTGTTTACATACATGATTCTATGCTGCCTACCCCTTGATTCAAGACTGTCTGACCATGCTTGCTGTCTCTGGCCTGTTCTGTGATTACGTTGATATCACTTGATACTGGGCTTCTCCTGCTGCATACTCATAGGCTTTGATAGTACAGGTTTTGTTATAGTATAAAATTACATGGAATGTGCAAAAACTGTTTGTCATCAGATAAAGGATGGAAAGATGATTACATTTTGAAATTCCTCAAGCATTATTTTAGTTGGTAATTTAATTCAGTCTTATGAAGTTCTTGGAATAACTGAGGTTTTTAATAGAACACGGTGTAAATGAACTGAGGAATATGTAATAAAGGGTAATAGATAATGTTATTAGGAATGGAAAAAGTGGAAAATAGAGTGAAGATCGTGAAATGAGAGGGCAAATGAGGCTAGGAGTGTAATTGGAGGGAAATTGAAATGACAGAGCATATGAATAGCGAAGAAGGAAAAATTGGGAAATGCAGAAAGAATTGAGTTGGGATGCAATGAGGGAATAGTATATGTGTCCATGTGTGATGCTGTAAATCAGTGAGTAACTTTGTCTAGTAAAATAATAACCCTACTAAATGCAACATTTACAACTTGGTGTGGCTGGTATTTTTTAACCTGGGAGTGTGCCTTCTTATACGAAAGGTTGCTGAGCTAGAGAGTTTTATGTTTGAATATGTGAGTTTGATCATCAGAGAATCTTTAGCTCAGCTTTACATATATTGGCATATTTTAAATAGATAATGTTGCACTGTGTGGTTTGTTACATATTAATGCATATCTAAATGTACACACTTGATTAGACCTTTTGTATCATTAGATCAGTGACAGGCAATCTATTTCACTTGAAGGGTTGCATATACCACTTGCATTCTAGTGTCTTGCCTTCCATGATAATTTTATGGCACTATATTGCTGCAGAACTAAAGGGACAGTGTACTATTGAATTTTATAGAATGTGTTTAAAAGACCATATTGTAAAATTTAATTTTCTTTTTGGAGGAAAATGAAAGCCGATGGTGTAAAATTTGCCTTAAAGTGAGATAGGGCAGATTGTTTACTTTTTCTCTGTCCATGAGATCTGGTGCTGGAGAATCCAGTAGCAGGCATATCCAATGCAAAAGTACAGACATGGATCCGACAAAATGAGAAGTGAGACAGTCTGTGGTTATGTGCAGGCATCACACAAAGACATAATCAGTAAACAATACAAAGATCAGCAATCCAGAAGTTAGGTAATTGGGTAAACAGGCCAAGGTCATACACAGAAATCCAATGAAGATTGCAGAGAACAAATGCAGAGCTGTAGCCCTGGAGCAAAACAACCAAGCAATGACTGTTTACTCTGGTTGACCTTAAATAGCTGTAGGTGGTAAAGCAGATGTTAGAAATCAGTCCTTCAGCTGGAGCAGCTCAGTACTCTGCAGAAAGGGGCAAGTTCTGGGTCAAGTTAATAAGTTCCCAAATCCTCCCCTGGTAAACCAGCATGTTATGGACACCATTTTACACAAAATAATAACTCCATCCAAAACCTAAAAAGCTAAATACTCAGAGGAAAATTTCAATACCATCCAAGACAGAAAAGCATTTGAAATAAAGATGATAACATTATTCCACACTAAAAATGCAGGACTGAATATGGACTTGGGTTTTCTAATACATTATAACAATTTCTTGCGATTCTGCCTCAGTCTTTTTCTTTCTCATGTTTATAACATGGTTGTTACTCTTAGTGAGCTATAACTAAAGTGTTCAGTTTTTTCATGTATATATTGATGTATATGTGTAAATAGTTTATTTATTTATTTATATATATATATATATATATATATATATATATATATATAAATATATGTGTGTGTTATGACCCAGAGTTGAATAACGCTCCACTCCACCTGCCTTTAGCTTACAGGAAGTCCTCTAGATCATGAATTTTGGGGTTCTCAGTGCCCAGCCTCCATAGTCAGCCCAGGAAGGGCTGACCAGGGCCCCATTCCTCTCTTTGTCGAGTCAGAGTCAATACTGATTATAGATTCACAAATATAGCAAAAAAAAATCAGGATTAACAAATAATGTTCTGATCAGCCAGCCGAGCAAGTGTGTGGTGGTGCAGAGTCCATTTGGGATTAGGTTCCTTCTTTTGCAGTGTGACAGAAAATATATGTCACTGTTGAGCTGTGCTGTTTTGTTGGTCCTCTTAATCAGTAGCTTCTTGAAGCGGCAATATGCGGTATCTTCCAAAGTTATGAAGAGTGAGGTAGCCGTGAATGTCCAGTAATCCAGATGAATAATCTGTCACACTGCAAAAGAAGGAACCTAATCACAAATAGACTCTGCACCCCCACACACTTGCACGGCTGGCTGATCAGAACATTATTTGTTAATCCTGAATTTTTTTGCTGTATTTGTGAATCTATAATCAGTATTGACTCTGACTCGACAAAGAGAGGAACGCTCTCGAAAGCTCGTCATGAAACCTATGAATATGTTTGTCCAATAAAAAGGTATCACTATATACTGCAATACTCTGATTATTCATCTGGATTATTGGACATTCACGGCTACCTCACTCTTCATATATATATATATATATATATATATATATATATATATATATATATATATATATATGATGTATAGAGCATATAAAATATTAATACATTTGGTATAAAGAAAGGTTATAATAGCATATTATATTAGCTTATAATACCCATATAAGATTACATTTTATTTGTACAAAAGTTTTGACAATTTTATTAGGGTATCATGGGAGGATGTGTAGATGGAGAAGAGGAGAGGCCTAGGACTGAACCTTGCTGTATCTGCCCATGTTTTCCTTCTCTTAGGCTGGCTGCCAAACAACATTTTCATATATTTTACTATAATAGATGCTACAATATAACAAGCTTTTTTTGAGGTATAAGTTTGAAAGTTGTAGAAAGCCCTGTGCTAATGGACAAAATATGAATACCATTAACCTTGCTCATGCTTCTGCATATAATTAAACTTCACATACAATATTCTTGATTAAACCAATGATTAAAAGAAAAGAGAGTAGACTTTCAAGAGAAAATTATTGTAACTAATCAGTCTCAGAAATAAGTGCGTGTATATGAAGTAATTTAAAAAAAGGTAAAGATGCTAAAAATACTACAGAACATTACCATTTTCCTTGAATGTTATTAAAATGTATTTTTCAATAATTCTGTTTGTGTTTTATATTTATTATTTTAAATGTTAAATATTCAGTAGATCACTGTATTTATGCAAACGTTCTTCAATGACATACATAGGTATAACTGCTTTGAAGTCCCTGATTGTTATTAATGGGTAACAGAAGCAGTTATTTAGTAAGCTTTTATTTGTTTAATTAATTACTGATCAGAAATAAACTCAGTATTTGAAGACAAATATACATTTAAGACTTACATTTGAACTTTAGAGTTGTAGACTCCAGTAAAACTGCTTCTCTCCACCGCCAGAGAGTCATATGCCTAGGAGGCTTTCTTACATGTTTTCTAGACTAATCGGTTTGACTGCAATGGCGATTGTAGTAAAGGAGGCAGATAAAAACTTTATACGCAGATTCTTCCCCACTTCCTGACACTTATTAGAGGTGGCAAGAAGCAGATCTACCTAAAACTGCAATTCTAAAGGCGAAAGTTACGTTTTTAAAGCTAAATAGATTATTCTTTCTTCATTATTTGCTAATCAGCTATTAAATAAATAACACAAACCTTATTACACAACTATAAGAGTGAATCTTTTATCATACACAGTCCCACAGATCTTTTTAATAAATTACATAGATAGTTGCATAGTGTATGAAGTTGCAGTCAAATTGTGTTCATTAGGCTTACCCATTAAAATGCCTGAAAAAACAAAAAACTATTATTTAAAGCAGGGGGAAATGATTTCCTTCTTGATCTCAAAGCAGGAACTGGATTTCTCTGCTAATCAATACAATCTTTATAGTGTCTTTAATGGAACAAGTTTGAATTTCATGTAAACAGGTACTCTTTCCCAAAATCTAATAAACCACAATCTCTGTACATCTTTACACTCTTACTGTCCTAGGTTCAATAACAAGATTCCTATAATTTTTTTTCCATAAGGCTACCTTAGGCCTGTGGGAGTTTTTATGTGAGATTTTACCGATCTATTGCCTTGCCCTTGTAGACTAGTTCATTTGTTAGGAAGATAAGCTGCATATAAGCTACAAGCATGGATTAGCAAGTCAATAAACACAGTTCTCACCGCACCAACCCCAGTCAAGTTAAAGAACGTGGAGTTTATTAACCTATATGCTTCATGCTCAAGTGTTGACTGTTGAGGATTTTTTGTTTGGGAGAGGGCCGTGGTTGTCATTAGAGAGACTAGGGAGTTGGTGTTTATTTCTTTCAGCACAAGAAGCGCCCCTTGCTTTTTTCCTAAAAGTTGCATTACATACTGTATCAAATATATTCATAGCAAAATTTTGAATTTTATCATGTTGCCAATGAGTTTCTTGTAATAATAAGATATCAACTTTTTCTGTTCTTGATAAATTAGGTACAATATTTCTTTTAGCTGGATGGTTAAGTCCCTGGCAGTTAAAGGTTAAGATATTCAAAGCCATTTCAATTTATAAAAGAAAGCAAACATTGACCTCTCCTTCTCCCAAAACGCCATCTTAGGGAAAAACAAAACAAACAAAAAAACACACAGTACATACAAAGCAAGCATACCCAGTACCTCAATATGTTCCGGTCGCCACCCAGGTCCCCCACACCGCCCATCTACCATTAGGTGGGGGTAGTAGGAAAAGGACCAACAAGGGAACAGGCAAACTTAACAAAGAAGAAAAAAGTTTGAATGTCTAGCTGTTGGTCTTTGAATTTTGTTCTCCCAATTAAGTAAAATTTGTTTATAGCCTTCTCTCCTCAGAAGCTTTTCTTTATATCTACTTATGAGTTAAAAGGTCTTTAGAAAGCCCTTCCTAATTTATGAAATTCTGAGACACTCTCTTTTTTCCCTTGTAATCTCATTTTTCCCTTCACATTTGTTTTTCCGATCCCCCTTCTCCTTCCTTTCCCTTCCTCTCCTTCCTCTATCTTTGTTACCCTTCACTAAAGTGCATAGGTGGGCTTTTATCTAGAAACTCATACTCTTTCCCAATATTTTAGTTTTTCTTCCGTCCTATTCCCTTTTCTCTTTCCTTCTATCTTTCCTTCCTTTTCTCGTTTTCCCCATTTACATAGTATACATTTGCAAAGTGCATTAGTAACAAAGCCTCATATACAATTCAATCACATCCAAAAAAACATTTATAATATATCCCAATGCTTTAAATTTCAAATAAATAAAATTATACATTTCATTACTTAAATATTTCATCGGAAATTATTCCTCTTACAGTGTTTATAAAATGACATAGACCTTTTATACACAATTTTTAGCCTATTTCATAAACAATAAAATTAAAACACATAGAGGTGAACTTTTAGTGAGCTCCTTTTTACGTAATCATCCATATTCTTCTCTAGTTGTAATTATACTTTTTTTATTATTATAGGAAACCACAAGTTTCGCAGGGTGAGCCCATTTATATGGGATTTCTTTTTCTCTTAAAATCTTAGTGGTTTTCCTAAAGACTTTTCTTTTATTCAGGATTTCTCCTGAAATATCTGTATACATTTGTAAATTCTCACATGGGGATTGAAAGATTTTTTTCTAAAATGAAATTTTCCTAATTGTATCCTTTATTGCAAAATGGTGAAGTTTAACTATCACGTCTCCAGAAACTGTCTTATCTAAATTTCTAGGGAAAGGAATTCAGTATATATTTTCTTGAAAATCTTCATTATTCTTTTCATTTTTCAACAATTCTGTTAAAAATGTTGAAGTATAGATTTTTAGATCTTTAATTGTTATTAACTCTGAAATTCCATAAATTCTGATAATGTTCCTCCTGGCTGAATCTTCTAAATGGCAACATTTAAAATTAAGCTCCATCACTTGGTCTTTCAATTCCTTAATTTCTCTATTTAAACTTTGTTGGTCCTTACTAAGTTAATTTTGGCTAGATTCTAAAGCCTGTATCACTTTAGATTGAGATTTAATAGCTTTGGTGTTCTTTGCTATTTCTTGGGATAGTTCGATCTTAATGGTCTCTTGAAATTCTTTAAAACGCATTTTAATAGATGTTATTATTACTTTTTCTTCCACAGAATCAGGTTCACTGTCTACTTTACTAGCTGTCAATTCCTCCTCAAACCCTGATTGGGTAGTTGAGGAGTCCAATTGTGAGCTAGCAGAACTATCCATTTGTTTTTTGTCTTTTCTTCCTGTGTTTGGGTGAAAAAAAAGCTTTTTTCTTTTTATTCCTAGATTTACTTTTAGTAACCTGGTTCTCTTTATTTCTCATTTTAATAAATTATTTCCTTCCTCCCTTTCTTTTTTCTTTTTCCCCTTTGCCTTCTTTCCCCTCTTTCCTTTCCCTTTCTTTCCCCTCTCTTTCCTCCTCTTTTCATTTTTTCTATTCTTTTTATAAAAAGCTCTAATTAAATCTTATTCCAAGCTTCCTTTCCTTACACCCCCAGCAGAGAGTTTATACAAATTTAAAGAACAAAAAGGAAAGAAAAAGAAAGTTACAAGAAGAGAATATTATTCAAACTAATAGAAACAGTGACACAACACTATGTTCCATGTATTCCAATGAAATCATGAGTTCTATATTGACTTTAAATTGAGGATAGGATCTAGAAGATTTTCAATTTAAAGAACTTTATCTTGTTTGGCCTTGCTACCTGTTTACCCTAGGATTCAAATTCCACTCTCTTTGTTCACAGGTTGGGCCATAAAAAAAATACACAGTATCTTCTCTTGATTTATCCTTCCCTTTCTTTTCTTCTCCTTTCCGTTATTACGATTTTTATAAATTGTTCTTACTTTGTAAATTCAAAATATCGCCTCTTTAAAAAAAGTTCAGAAATCAAGAAGCAAAAGATTGTTCTGAAATTTGAGTCAGGGCGGTACAATAGTTTTCCTCTTTAAGCTCTCTTTCCTATGTTCTTGCTTCACCTTGGATATAGCAAGCAAAAGAAAGCACTGAACCATATAGCTTTATAAAGAGCAAGTAACAGCTACTGTATTTCTTTTTAATAGATTATAATATAGCAATAGTTCGCTTTATGCAAGCCATACGTTGTCTCTATATTTTCTTTATAATGGACTCCTTTTTATTCAATCTGGGAATTTAGAAATAGCTGAGAGTTGGGGAATACAATCTCTGTCCTTAACCCCACTTTATGTAAAAAGGCAGAATCTGCGTTATTTCAGAAGCAAAAAGAATAATTAAATGCAAGAATCAAATAATTCCTTGCAATCCTCTTATTTAAGAGAAATTCTTCTATTTTGGTACTCCTGGTTACATCTCCATGGAGTTAACAGTATAAAGGGTATAAATGCAAAACTTTCAAAATAGAGACATTAAGGAATATATCGTCTTCATTAGGAGTAGTAGACAGACAATTCACTATATAGATAAAGCATGTCCATTCTGGCCTATCCTTTAAAAGTCTTGTTTTTTTTTATACCTGTGGTGAATTAGAAAAATCAACCAATCAATGATAGACTGTTGAGCTTTACAGTTTTTTGGTATTTTAGACACGTTTGAACGTTTCTCTGTGGATTATATATCCAGATAAGTATTAGGTAGTGATGGCCCTGTGGTGTTTCTCTGGGGTCTGTGACTCCATCACCTGCTTCAGGGGATATTACAATTTTTGCAGAGGGTCTTTATCCTGAACTCTCAAGGCATAGTCCTCGACTGTCATTAACCTTTGGAGCATTCCCAAGGCTTCCCCGGAGTCACACGATCGGAGCATGGTCTCATTTGACCCCTTAGACCTCATCCTCCCACAGATTGAATCTCCTCAGGCTGCTCCTCATGGGAGCAGCCTGTGTATAGATAGATTCCTCACACCCATCAATCCCTGCATGACCAGGGGCTGAGACAGCTCTAGGTAGCTGCATCCAGAAGAAAGATTGTTTGGAGTGTTGGATCCAGAGAGAGAGAGGACTACTGAGCAACAAGCAGGGAGCTCAGTCTGAGCTTGGGAAGGAGATTCTGAGACAGCTCTGTGTGTGGACACAGAGAGAGGCAGGCGGTAAGAGAGACTGCCTGGAGCATACAAACAGTAAAATTGTGATACACTGAGAAGAGAGTTCAGTGTGACCTGACAAGAAGTTCAGACAGTTGAAGCAGACAAGCATTCAGGCCTGTATATTGGAGGACTTTATTTTGTATTGGTTTTATCAGTGAGGGAACTGCAGATACTCTTTAGTCAGCTCTTCAAAGAAGCTAGGTTTTTGTATGCTGACAAGTTATCCAGTAAATATTGAATAAAACATAAAAAGGGCTCCAGAGTACTCTATTGTTTTGCTGGAAACTAAGGCACTGAATCCCTGATGTGGCAGTGACGTGTCATACCCCTTAGACCTCCTTCTCCCACAGATTGAACCTCGTCATGCTGCTCTTCATGGGAGCAGCCTGCGTATAGATACCATGCTTTTGGAGCGCTGTCCCTACTTCCCCACCATCATCAGCCCCACAAATTACATTATACTGTGAGATGGCATACCAAGTACTTAGACATGCTCCTTGAAAAACCCCAGCAACATTCCAACATAGTGTCAACACATAATCCAAATTTGCCTCAGTGGCATACCAGTTTTTATGAGCACTGTTGAGCAATGCCATATCCACGTTAAGATGGTTCTTTAACATATATGAGAGAGATAATGTCACCAAAATGTCTATGGCATTGTCCAGCCCTATGAGGTTAATACACTTACAGAATTATGCAGTTAGCACAGTCAATGGATTTAGCACTTTTCAAAAATAGTGGCATCTATTAAGGTCGTGACCAGGAATGAAGCAGATAGTTCTGTTTGGTACACAATGACAATATTCCTTATGAAAAGTCTGCCCTAATTTTTCATCATCCAGACCAGAAGAAAATATTTGTTGTGGAAGCAAATCTTGGCTGTTATATGATGAAGGAGTTTCAAGGTTTTCTTCATTAATGAATCTGTTTAATCACTTCAGAATATCCTCCCAATTGGTTCCAAGCAATGATATCAAGATCTCAAAAATGGTCCTGGAGAAAATTAGGCAAATTCCAACTCAAGTGACAAGGACTTGTAGGGAACACAAAGTCTCAGTACCTAGCAAGGTACATAGAAAACAATGGTAAAATTATTTCTTTAGCTCAGTATCTTCTGTAACCGAGCATCAGTCAAAAAAAAAAACTGGTCACCTAGATCTGAGCTATAACAGGAAGTCATAGAGTTATTGGTACTTGTCTCCCAGGTGCTTTCCTATGTAATGAGTGCATTCCTAGTAAATCAGTTCTTCAAACAAGTTAATTTCATTCAATTTAGAAAAAAATGCTGGTCAGTATAACTAAAATAATACAATTTCCTTTCCAATTATGTAGTGATTGGGTTGATTTACTTCTTGTTGCTAAAATGTTCTACGATATTCTGTGCTACAAATACCTAATGAAATGTTGTAAAAACTTTAGTATTAAACAGTACATTAATAACACAATACCTATTAAGAATACACTGTCAAAACTTTTTTATTTAAAACATTTCAAAGATTTTCAGTAGTTACAGTTAAAACTTCAAAACAGTCAAGTGTGTGGGAGAGGCACAGGGAAATAAATATGGGAGGAAGGGCGAGGAAATTATACTGCTGTATATTATACATCTTTAAACCAGGAATTGATAGCACAGCACCCATGACCAGCTGCCCCTTAGGTGCAAAATGGGTAGAGCTCATGGTGCCAACTTTGAGAGGTGCCATCAAGAGAATAAAATTGGGCACAAAACCTGCACTTTAGGTCTAAAGTAAGAGCTATGTCCTGTAGCAACTATGGATGTGTCTGAATAGGTTCTCTTGTAGCAATTTTTCATCTTTCGGCTGGTATTCTGCTATCTTTAACATATTTTTTCCTTGTAATAAATAAGTAAATCAAGCACTTAAATTATATGGAGAGCAATATCCCACACCCGTGGCTTGAGGAGGCTTGTAAACACCCATCTTTATTAAGAATGACTGCAACAAGCTGCGATATATATATATATATATATAACAGCCTACTGAACTAACAGCCATCTTATGATTTCCTAATAGATGCATATTATCAAGAAGCATGTTGTGTGCTGCAATGTACTAGTAGGCTTTCACCTACAAACAGCCTTACTTTACCATAGATTGTCCTTAGCTTGTACAATAATAAATATAGGAGAGGATTCCTCAGGAAGACCACTGCCTGCTTTGGAAACAGGCAGGAATGATGCTTAAACAAAACAACAGTCAGAGGTGCTCAATCAGAGAACGAACTAACCTTAATAGGTTAGTTGTATGGACATGATAACCCACTCTGAGAGCAACCTCTTTTAGCTCACGTGTGCCCTTCAAATGAAGATTATATCCTGTAGTATATCAGTCTGGTCCCACTCACTAGAGTGACCCAGCCCAGAAATACCAGGCAACTCTACCCTGAACAGGAGAAACAGCAAACCCCAGACGGGGCCTCGTCAGTCAGGTGTAGCTGAACTCTCTAAGGCACAGTTAGCAATGGTGCTTACATTACTTTTGGAACCTCGGCCACTAACACAGGGCATGGAAGACCCTGTGGAGAATTGAAAGAGTCCCTCTTAATGTTATTATTACATGTTTGACTCCCCACCTAGCACCCTACCAAGCGCAAATAAAATAAAATAAAAACTATTGACATGGCATATTTTAGTTTTAATTATGCTTGTGGGTTTTTTGTATCATGAGAATTTAAATCACAATGCTGGTAGCATTATAAAAGGAGGCAGAGAGCACTAAATAAAGGCCCATTGCAGTCCAAAAATATAAAATTTGAAAGATCACATTTCAAATATTGCAATAAACTTATTGTATGAGACAAAATTAATCTATAGTGCAGAATAATCCCATTTTATATCAACAGTGGGAGATTGTTAAACATAGAAGAATTGATTTGACAGTAGATAAGAACCAAAATGCCTACCATGTTTGTCCAATCTACCCAATTAAGCCTTAGGATAGCCTTATGCTCATCCCAGTCATGCTTAAAATCCTTAAATGTTTTTGACTATACAACTTCCAATGTAAGGCTGTTCCACTTATCTACTATTACTTCTGTAACATATGAACTTTCTCACATTATCCCTAAATCACCCATCCTCCAACTTCAAATCATAGCCACTATAATTTTGCATTTATTATTGAATAGAATTTTAGAGCCCACATATTTGACCATTGCTCTAGTTTTATTATTTCATTACAAATCTGACTTAGGCCTCCTGGAATGTCTACTATATATACATGTATTTGTGCCACCTGTGAAGAAGCAAATTTTCCCTTGAAGCCCACTAGTAATATTACTAATAAATGTATCAAATAGAGCTACCACTGAGTTCTGTAGTATTCAGCTGGTAACCATCTCTTCCTCTGATTGTATCCTATTAACTATGACACCCTTTACAGCAATACTTCATCCTATGTCCTATCCACTGAACTGTGTTTGCATCAAGCCCCAGGCTTGGCGTCTACAAATTAGTTTCTTGTGTGGTACAGTGCCATATTCTTTACTAAAACCAAGATAAGCTACATCCCTTGATGTAACTTTGGCAACTTTTTGCTTTCTATGATCTTGTAAATCAGTTTTGGGTAACTTAGAGGCCTGCAGTTAGTTGAGTCTTCCCTACTATAATTTTTTTTCAAGCAGAACTACATTAGCAGTTTTCCAAAAATCTGGACCTACTCCTATTTATAAGGTGTGGCCGGTGGTCCTGCTGGTGACCGCACTGGCTATATGATATCCTCCTCCGAACCAGGGCCGTTGGGTCCTTTTGTTTCCTCCTCCCCTTCTGCGCCGGTTTCTGCTGGACGGGGCTTTGCTCCTCCACTTCCTGCTTTGATGGAGCCGACGCACCCGCCTCTGGCTCTTCACTGGACCCAGACCTCCTTGATGCTAAAAGAGAATAAAAAAAGGTATATGTTATTAGTATGATGAATAATACATTGTTGTGTGTGCATTTCTGACTATCTGACATCTAGGCTTGAACCTGGATGATTCTCCTAATTGCAACTCATATTAGCTATCATTTGCTAGATATAATCTATTCTTTGGTTCTTTGTCTTGATCGTTCTTGGCTCCTAACGCTATCTTGACTTCCATTGCTGGCAGTAACTGCATGGGCTGCAGTGAACACACCAATACACAAACTCTCTATTGGTTTATTTCTGTTGTTGTGCCCAGGAATGACAGTGATTTGTCAGCTTGGATTTAATGATGCATCCATCTATCTCTTGTTAATTCCATGAAACTGACATGTCAGTGTCCTTGTTGGTCATCATGTACATGTGTAGTGTGTGTGATGTACATGTGGTGGCACGCTGGTGTATGTGAAATTCACCCCACATGGAAGTTGGGTCCTGCTGGGCCACCAGGCCGAAAACACCAGTGGTGGGCACCTGGCTCGGAAGGTCCTTGGCGACCCTCTCCCACTTATTATAGCTCACAGTCACTTGCTTGTCCTCCTTGGCCATCATCATCGTCACCATGGCCCTGGTGTTGCCAAAACAGCGCTTGACGGACCTCACAACCCTTTGTGCTGGGCCCACTGCTGCAACCTCAGCTGCTACCTCCTTCCATGCATGAGCCCTAGGCCCTGGCCTAACGTCCCTTTGCCCTGCAAGGATCACAGGGTGGCTTTTGATAGCACCAAGGAGGACCTTATTCTCCCGGGGCATGTAATTGTGGGCCCTGTGCTCGCCCTTCCTTACCTCACTGACCTACCTCCCTCTCTTTCCCTCTTCTAAGTGTGCCTGGTGTTAGGGCCACCCTGCCACCACCCACCTTCTCCGCTATACGTTCCTGCTCCTCCTCCTCCTCATCCTGCTCATCCTCCTTCTCCTCCGCCACCAAGTCTCCTCCACTACTCCCAACTTCCTGCTCCTCTCCACCACTCCTCTTCTTCTCTCCCCCACTACTCCCCAGGGCCATCTCTTTGTCCTCTCTCTCCTCCTCGCTTCTCCTCTTCTCCTCCTCCCCACCTCTCCACTCATCTCCCCTCCTCTCTACTCCCTCCATTATAATCCCAAAAATAATATAAGGATAAATCAATCAAAGTTTGGCTGTATACGTATGATGGGGGGGAAAAATTTGTGTATTATGTGTATTTAATAACTTTTGGCGCATGGGTGTGTGGGATGGTATGGAATGGGGGGGGGGGGGGGGTGGAGTGACCTAGCTCTATGTGTCTCTATGTGTGTTCTTTAAATTATATGTATTGCAATTATGTGTAATCTGTAAATATGTGTCAACAAGGATTAAGTGTAAAATCGTAGTTTAATGGAAATAAACAAAACTGCAAATTACTGCTCTCAAAATACTCCTACACTCTCTGACTAAAAAACCTCCAACTCTGGGACCTGGGACCTGTGTGCTACTTCGTCAGAAAAAACAACACAGTCAACACATGGGCAGGGGGAACGCAACTTTATAATCTCCCTCTGTCAATCATCTGCTGCTAGACCGCTTTCTATTGGATGAGAGGCCTGTGTAACACTACTTTATAACACGATTGGATCATAACAACCGATAGCATCTCAGCTAGCCCCTTGTTGGAAAAAAAAACATACCCACAAACCACTTTTTACTCCGAAACCCAGTCATGATACCCAAAACACAGTGGCCTCTGATTTTGTTTGGTTTACTTGGAATTTTTTTTAATTAGCAACAGAAGACCAGTTACAATTGTCTCCTGCTACTGTCTCACTGGGCACAAATATAAACAAAACACAGCTTTTATAATCACATATATAGTTGTCAGCAGCCAGGCTCGACAAAATCCGTTGGTAACGCAACTGGGAAACAGCGCAAAGCGAGCCCGCAGCATCTGCGGCCCTCGCGCTAGGGGAGATGAGCACCATAGGCGCTTATCCCTACGACCATGTATAACTTTCAGCCTGCAAATGCGGCCCCTCGCGAAGCAACGGGCTGCATTTGCGAAGGTGGAGGCTCCCACGTCTTCGGCTCATTGCAGGCCGCAAATGCGGACCCTCGCAAAGTGAGGGGCTGCATTTGCGGAGGTGGAGGCTCTACGGCGCCTCACAAGCGGTTACAAACAGCCACAGAAGCAGGACTTTGAAAAAAAAAAAAAAACACGCAATGACTAGTTCCTGGCTTACACAAAAAATATACGAGCCGCAGGACGAACTCGCAAAAATACGACCTTAACGGCTGACCCGCGCACAGCACCAAACATTAAAAAAACAATACACACAAAAATAAAATAAAAACCTTACCCACACCAAGGAGGGACACCCAGGACGTCTGGAAGTGAGGTTACACCTCAATTTAAGTCCAATTTACAGAGTTTAGACACTCGAAAATCCCTTAAACGAGAGAAAGAATGGCCGCCGAAAAAAACAAGGCTACACAACCCATAAAGCCGCAAAACACCGTTAAGCACATACGACTTTTACAAAAACCCGTACGAGGTACAACATACACTATTAGCAAGGACGCTAAATCATCCACACCCGCGTACCACATACACAATCGCCGCCATTTTACAACACTAACTTACAGAATACACAGCTACACAAACAGTTTCCCCTCGCGCACACAGCCTATATATACTATACATTGCACACATTGCTGACACTTACACCTCAGCTCAATCACACTGCAAGTCTACATTCTATGCTGCAGGAACATCAAAACAGATGGTTAACTCATCAGCACATTGCTTGCTGCATATATTAATTACAAATAGGTAAAGTATATTAATTTATAATTTAATTAATTAATTATCATTAAAAAACAATATACAGAAAACAAAAAAACAAACACAATATCGCAATAAACAACAAAGACCTTCACCGCGCCCCTCACAAGGAGCGCCAACGGTGCTCATAGGACACAAAGTACACCAGGGGAGAGCCTTGCAATAAGCGCCAGAATGAGATCAGCGCAGACCTTACAATAAGCACAAAAGCGCCTCTGATAACAAAAAATACACCAACCAAGAGGCTCTCATTGCGAGCCTCTAGGCTGGTGTAATTTTTGTTATGCTAGGCGCTATTGCGCTTATTGTAAGGTCCGCTCTGACCTCTGTTTGGCGCTTATTGCAAGGCTCTCGCCTGGTGTACTTTGTGTCCTATGAGCACCATTGGCGCTGCTTTTTTGCAATACTGTGTTTTTTTGGTTTTTTTGTTTTGTGTATATTTTTTTGTTTTTGAAGTTAATGAATTAATTAATGAAATCCTAAATTAATATACTTTACCTATTTGTAATTAATATATGCAGCAAGGAATGTGCTGAAGAGCTGACAATCTGTTTTGATGTTCCTGCAGCATACAATGTAGATTTGCACTGTTGGTGAGCTGAGGTGTAAGTGTCAGCAATGTGTGCAGTGTGTAGTGTAAATAGGCTGCGTGAGCGAGTGGAAAACGTTTGTGTATCTGTGTATTCTGTAAGTTAGTGTTGTAAAATGGCGGCGATTGTGTATGTACTACACGGGTTTGGATGATTTAGCGTCCTTGCTAATGGTGTATGTTGTAGGTCGAACAGGTTTTTGTAAAAGTCGTATGTGCTTGGCGGTGTTTTGCAGCTTTAGGGGTCGTGTAGCCTCGTTTTCGGTTTTATCCTGCGGCCATTTTTTCTCTCGCTTAGGGGATTTTCGAGTGTCTAAACTTTGTAAATTGGACTTGAATCGAGGTGTAACCTGTCATCCAGATGTCCTGGGTGTCCCCCCTTGCTGTGGGTAAGGTTTCTTTTTTTTTGTGCTTGGTGAAGGGTTAATAAGAACTTTCTTTGGGCCTCATTCTATTAGCGGCCGCAGCCGTTGCGGGGCCGCAAGGACCGGCCGCAAGCTATTCGGCTATTCTATTCCTTTACGGTCGGGGGCTCCGGCAGGCTTGCGGCCGGTGCCTTGCTATCCCTTGCGGCTGCTCGCGCCGGAGGAAAGCCTTTGATCTAAAACGGCCGCAAGAGTTTCGGCCGTAAGAAATTCCTATTTGCAGTTCAATTGCTCCGGGAACCCTCTCTGCAAGGCTAAAAACTAACCGCAGCTTACTTGCAGGAAAGAGGTCCCGCTAGCACCAATTAAGCACCTAAAATAGCTCAAATAAAGCCATCCTGCACTTTGAGAAGACTATAAAGGGATTTTAGGTGTTAGAAAAAATAGTACATAATTATCCTATACTCAAATCCGTAAAATATTTTATTTTTAATATCCGTAAAAAGTCCAGAGTGCTTGGAGCACTTCAGACCCGCCCACGCCGCAGCCGGAAAATAAACAGGTAATTTGAACTCGGGTTTGGGCAGATGTGCAAGCTTGAGAGTGGGTTACTTTTAATCCTCATTTAATATCCGTAAAAAGTCCAGAGTGCTTGGAGCACTTCAGACCCGCCCACGCCGCAGCCGGAAAATAAACAGGTAATTTGAACTCGGGTTTGGGCAGATGTGCAAGCTTGAGAGTGGGTTACTTTTAATCCTCATGTCCCCCAATATGATCCCTAGCATTTACAGAGCTGTACAGTGCAGGCTTGAATTTATTTTTGCGTTTTTATATTTCTGAGCTTACGGCCGGTTCCAAGATATGCGGCCGGCCGTAAGAGGAGATCCTTGTGGGGCCGTATAATAGAATCGCGAGTTAACAGAACCCCCGCAAGGAATCGCAGCCTTACGGCCGATTTACGGCCGGTAATAGAATGAGGCCCTTTGTGTTTAGAAACTGGAAATTAGCTGACCTATAGAATTTTACCACCTGTTTCTTGCTATCTATGTTCCAAGAACATCCTACAATTTGACCTTGTTAGACTAAAGGGCTGTTTCTGCTGAAACTGCAATTTCCTCTCATATGCGTTCTTTCTTTTAAGTACCGTATGTGTGTTCTTTAAATTATATGTATTGCAATTATGTGTAATCTGTAAATATGTGTCAACAAGGATTAAGTGTAAAATCGTAGTTTAATGGAAATAAACAAAACTGCAAATTACTGCTCTCAAAATACTCCTACACTCTCTGACTAAAAAACCTCCAACTCTGGGACCTGGGACCTGTGTGCTACTTCGTCAGAAAAAACAACACAGTCAACACATGGGCAGGGGGAACGCAACTTTATAATCTCCCTCTGTCAATCATCTGCTGCTAGACCGCTTTCTATTGGATGAGAGGCCTGTGTAACACTACTTTATAACACGATTGGATCAAAACAACCGATAGCATCTCAGCTAGCCCCTTGTTGGAAAAAAAAACATACCCACAAACCACTTTTTACTCCGAAACCCAGTCATGATACCCAAAACACAGTGGCCTCTGATTTTGTTTGGTTTACTTGGAAATTTTTTTAATTAGCAACAGAAGACCAGTTACAATTGTCTCCTGCTACTGTCTCACTGGGCACAAATATAAACAAAACACAGCTTTTATAATCACATATATAGTTGTCAGCAGCCAGGCTTGACAAAATCCGTTGGTAACGCAACTGGGAAACAGCGCAAAGCGAGCCCGCAGCATCTGCGGCCCTCGCGCTAGGGGAGATGAGCACCATAGGCGCTTATCCCTACGACCATGTATAACTTTCAGCCTGCAAATGCGGCCCCTCGCGAAGCAACGGGCTGCATTTGCGAAGGTGGAGGCTCCCACGTCTTCGGCTCATTGCAGGCCGCAAATGCGGACCCTCGCAAAGTGAGGGGCTGCATTTGCGGAGGTGGAGGCTCTACGGCGCCTCACAAGCGGTTACAAACAGCCACAGAAGCAGGACTTTGAAAAAAAAAAAAAACACGCAATGACTAGTTCCTGGCTTACACAAAAAATATACGAGCCGCGGGACGAACTCGCAAAAATACGACCTTAACGGCTGACCCGCGCACAGCACCAAACATTAAAAAAACAATACACACAAAAATAAAATAAAAACCTTACCCACACCAAGGAGGGACACCCAGGACGTCTGGAAGTGAGGTTACACCTCAATTTAAGTCCAATTTACAGAGTTTAGACACTCGAAAATCCCCTAAACGAGAGAAAGAATGGCCGCCGAAAAAAACAAGGCTACACAACCCATAAAGCCGCAAAACACCGTTAAGCACATACGACTTTTACAAAAACCCGTACGAGGTACAACATACACTATTAGCAAGGACGCTAAATCATCCACACCCGCGTACCACATACACAATCGCCGCCATTTTACAACACTAACTTACAGAATACACAGCTACACAAACAGTTTCCCCTCGCGCACACAGCCTATATATACTATACATTGCACACATTGCTGACACTTACACCTCAGCTCAATCACACTGCAAGTCTACATTCTATGCTGCAGGAACATCAAAACAGATGGTTAACTCATCAGCACATTGCTTGCTGCATATATTAATTACAAATAGGTAAAGTATATTAATTTATAATTTAATTAATTAATTATCATTAAAAAACAATATACAGAAAACAAAAAAACAAACACAATATCGCAATAAACAACAAAGACCTTTACCGCGCCCCTCACAAGGAGCGCCAACGGTGCTCATAGGACACAAAGTACACCAGGGGAGAGCCTTGCAATAAGCGCCAAAATGAGATCAGCGCAGACCTTACAATAAGCACAAAAGCGCCTCTGATAACAAAAAATACACCAACCAAGAGGCTCTCATTGCGAGCCTCTAGGCTGGTGTAATTTTTGTTATGCTAGGCGCTATTGCGCTTATTGTAAGGTCCGCTCTGACCTCTGTTTGGCGCTTATTGCAAGGCTCTCGCCTGGTGTACTTTGTGTCCTATGAGCACCATTGGCGCTGCTTTTTTGCAATACTGTGTTTTTTTGGTTTTTTTGTTTTGTGTATATTTTTTTGTTTTTGAAGTTAATGAATTAATTAATGAAATCCTAAATTAATATACTTTACCTATTTGTAATTAATATATGCAGCAAGGAATGTGCTGAAGAGCTGACAATCTGTTTTGATGTTCCTGCAGCATACAATGTAGATTTGCACTGTTGGTGAGCTGAGGTGTAAGTGTCAGCAATGTGTGCAGTGTGTAGTGTAAATAGGCTGCGTGAGCGAGTGGAAAACGTTTGTGTATCTGTGTATTCTGTAAGTTAGTGTTGTAAAATGGCGGCTATTGTGTATGTACTACACGGGTTTGGATGATTTAGCGTCCTTGCTAATGGTGTATGTTGTAGGTCGAACAGGTTTTTGTAAAAGTCGTATGTGCTTGGCGGTGTTTTGCAGCTTTAGGGGTCGTGTAGCCTCGTTTTCGGTTTTATCCTGCGGCCATTTTTTCTCTCGCTTAGGGGATTTTCGAGTGTCTAAACTTTGTAAATTGGACTTGAATCGAGGTGTAACCTGTCATCCAGATGTCCTGGGTGTCCCCCCTTGCTGTGGGTAAGGTTTCTTTTTTTTTGTGCTTGGTGAAGGGTTAATAAGAACTTTCTTTGGGCCTCATTCTATTAGCGGCCGCAGCCGTTGCGGGGCCGCAAGGACCGGCCGCAAGCTATTCGGCTATTCTATTCCCTTACGGTCGGGGGCTCCGGCAGGCTTGCGGCCGGTGCCTTGCTATCCCTTGCGGCTGCTCGCGCCGGAGGAAAGCCTTTGATCTAAAACGGCCGCAAGAGTTTCGGCCGTAAGAAATTCCTATTTGCAGTTCAATTGCTCCGGGAACCCTCTCTGCAAGGCTAAAAACTAACCGCAGCTTACTTGCAGGAAAGAGGTCCCGCTAGCACCAATTAAGCACATAAAATAGCTCAAATAAAGCCATCCTGCACTTTGAGAAGACTATAAAGGGATTTTAGGTGTTAGAAAAAATAGTACATAATTATCCTATACTCAAATCCGTAAAATATTTTATTTTTAATATCCGTAAAATATCCATGTAAAAAGTCCAGAGTGCTTGGAGCACCTCAGACCTGCCCACGCCGCAGCCGGAAAATAAACAGGTAATTTGAACTCGGGTTTGGGCAGATGTGCAAGCTTGAGAGTGGGTTCCTTTTAATCCTCATGTCCCCCAATATGATCCCTAGCATTTACAGAGCTGTACAGTGCAGGCTTGAATTTATTTTTGCGTTTTTATATTTCTGAGCTTACGGCCGGTTCCAAGATATGCGGCCGGCCGTAAGAGGAGATCCTTGTGGGGCCGTATAATAGAATCGCGAGTTAACAGAACCCCCGCAAGGAATCGCAGCCTTACGGCCGATTTACGGCCGGTAATAGAATGAGGCCCTTTGTGTTTAGAAACTGGAAATTAGCTGACCTATAGAATTTTACCACCTGTTTCTTGCTATCTATGTTCCAAGAACATCCTACAATTTGACCTTGTTAGACTAAAGGGCTGTTTCTGCTGAAACTGCAATTTCCTCTCATATGCGTTCTTTCTTTTAAGTACCGTATATAAGCTTTGCCATCCTACAAATAAATGAGCTAGTACTGAGATTGTTGTGTGTGTGTCATATCCAGTACTGCTCCCAGAGCTCTGTGTGAGGCCCGTGGTCCAAGCCATCAACGAAATAAATAAGCCCCAACACGAGGGTTGTTTTCTAGGTTCCGTAATGGATTTTTTATTAAGTTTTTTTCTAATCCTGTGGTTCGTATTTTTTGTGTAAGTTTGTATTAAGTCATTGCGTGGTTTGTGTTTTTTTTAAAAGGCCCGCTTCTGTGGGCGTTTGTAACCGGTTGTGAGGCTCCATAGAGCCTCCACCTCCGCAAATGCGGCCCCTCGCATTTGTGGTGTGAAAGTCGTAGGGGGTCGTAGGGATAAGCGCCGACGGCGCTCATCTCCATTAGCACAAGAAGCGCCTTTGGTGCTCCTTGCCAGCAACTGCGGCCCTCGCTACGCGAGCCTGCAAGAGTTAGCAACAACCCTTATTGCTGAGAACTATATATGTGATAAACTGAGATAAAATGTCAGTGTCCACCAGGGTTAGCATTAGAAATCTTGGGGCCAGTTCAAATGTAATAGGAAGGGCCCCCTAATCAACAACACACCTACTTTCCCATCTCCCATAGCTAACTTTTAAGTTAACTGCACATATAATAGTAAAATATTTCAAAGACTTTATAGTTCATTTTGGCACAGCTGTTTAAATTATTATTTATAATAATGCTTCTCAGCATAAGGTCCCTCACAGGCCCCTCACAAATGTGCCCTTATGCCCCCCTGTCAACGTCCCTGATCTCTACTACCAAATAATTGCATATAATAGTTTAGCAATTGTCATAAATTAAAAGGGGAATTTCTATTTTCGCTTCCTAAAAATATTTTGATTATAATCAAAATGCCTATAGTATATACAGGACAAATTGTTCCCACATGTTCTTTTGACATAATAATGCACAAATGTTTCTTAGACGGCAAAGAAAAAAAAATAAACACAACTTTTACATTTTAAACTTGTATATGCAAATGTTCTTGACTGCAGGGATCCTGTCTGCTTTATTGCCTGCTGCTGCCTATTACTTTCTCTGCAGGGTGTGTGTTTGTAAAATAATGAGTTTCTCTTTAGTGCTGCTGAGAGTAATGGCAGTTGCATATGCCAGATTCCCATCATGCAGACATACACTTAATTTGTATTCAAAGGCTCCTCCCACCTCAGGGTGGGTAATAGAAAAAGTAGATTTTACTGAAACATAATAAAATAAAATATATTAAAGGCTGGATTATGTTTCTTTACATTATAAAAAATATGTTGCATATTTTCAAATTTACATTTTCAAAACAAAATAGTTTAAAAATATGACCTTAGCGGTCTTTTAATAGTACCTTTTGGTTCAAGATAAAATTGTATTCATATTCATTACATATATACCACAATATATCAGTTAAACATATACATAAATATAATTATTTATTTTACAAATCACCCTAATACAAATCTGTATTACGTTATACAGTACTTATCCACTTGAACTTTTTTTTTATATTTTCTTATTACCCAATAGGCAGCATGCTTTAAATGAAGCCTTGCAACATACTGTACTTTATTCAATTTTATATGCATACATTTTTCTTAAGTAAATCTGCATATTAATGAACTACCATCAAATACTAAGCACCTGGTGTTCAACTGAAGACTAATTAAAATGCTTTTCAAAGAGCATCAGCATAAAATTAAAATCATTAGTAATTGAAGGAATATGTGTGCATATGTGGTGTGTTGCATAAATTGTATAAACACTTTGGGAAAAGGGAAATAATTGAGTAGCATGAAAGGGTTCAAAGTTATTGGCTAGTTGTTTTATTAGGTTGCATTAGGATTTTATAGAAGAGGGAAGCACAGCATCCTGAGGCATCAAAATGGTTAAAGAGGTGATATGTGTCAAAGACTACTAATCCTTTTAGAGTGAGAGAATGTGACAGCAAAAGAAGCCGATGTCAGCTGGTGTCACAGATGACAGGTATTGTGACAGCTGACGTTAACTGATAGGAAAAGGCAAGATAACAGATTAATGTTTGATTTATTATGTGCTTTGCTTGGTTTTCATTTCACTAAATTATCAAAGGCAACACATGTATTTCACCATCATTTCATTAAATGACCAGGTTGAAGCTGAACTGCTTAACATGGTTGCAATTGCACGAAATGTATAAATATATTTTTTCTAATAGTGATCTCACCATGGAAGTACTGAGTAGGTTCCCCTTACAAAACAGGATCATATACACAAAAAATATGTTGTTATTTTGTCGCTCATGCAGCTAATACTGATATTGCTTGCTTTGGTGTCAGTGCTGAATGCCTGTGTACTGGTGTTATTCGAAAATTATTACCATGTTATATATTGATTTTTTTATTCATAGTAATAAATGTTGTCTTGTTTATTCATAGTATTGCTTTATTACATATGTTTTATCGGCAGAATATATTCATTTACTTTTTTTGCATTTCATGTTAATTATTTTTCTTCATCACAGAAAAGGAAGAACTTTGTTTATGGGTTTAGGCAAGAAAAGTCAGGTTTTGACTGTAAAATGGCAAAATGTTGTTAAAACTATAATAATAATAAGGCTTCTGTTCAAAGGAAATAACAATATACATATATATATATATATATATATATATATATATATATATATATATATATATATATATTAACAAATAATACATATGTACGGTAAGTTCATCTGCAAGTCTAAAAAAAAATTTAACAACTTACTACCTGCCCAGGATTCCCAGAAATACAGTTATTGTACTGCATTCTGAGCCACTGGGCAGGGACATGCAAATGAGCAGACAATGCATTCTTTGCTCTTAAATCCAAAATGCTACTTTATACATAGCTCCTTCAAAATGCATATGCCTGCTGTACCACAGCTTTAAAGCAAAACAAAGGATTGGATTTTGCACAAATCATAAACCCACTCACATACATTACTGTTTCAAGCTTAATGGCTATCATCAGTGTGAGCTTGGTTTTGATTTGTGCAATGGATTTTGTGTGAATTAGTTTTCCACAACAACCATTTAGTGCAAGAAAAGCCCTCCACCGTACAGAGTACAGAAACAAATAATATATATATATATATATATATATATATATATATATATATATATATATATATACTGTATATATTTATATTTATATATATATATATATATATATATATATATACAAAGAATAATAAGGCTTCTGATCAAAGGAAAGAACTATATTTATATATATATAGTATAGTATAAATCTACATATGGGAAAAAATAAAAAAGACTTTAATAATTCATAAGGGAATATTAAAAAAACAAGGCCAATATGTCATAAATAACCTATATAGGTAATTTATAAATGATCCTCATATGTCTAAAATAAGAGAAATCTTTGGATCAAACATTTTTTTAAGAAGGGTTAAAATCTATATACACCATTTACAGGATATAATGTAGTAGGGCAAAGGATGGCTGGCTTAAATAGTAATGTACATATAGAAATGCCTAAAAGTGTGAAAACCGGACCCCTTCACACCTATAGTTCAATCACAGTAAGGCCACTGACCGGATGGTGACCTCTCTAAAGGCAAGAAAAAATTATAAATCACCAAAGTGCGTTATATAATGTACACACCAAATGCCAGTGTTACCTCCTTCATGCCCTTTAAAAAAACGATTTTTCTTCAATCGGGTTCGCTGGTCCGATGCCAGCTTTTTCAAGGTGCCTGTTTGGGTAGCCATCTACTTGCTTCGCGGGCTTTTATTCTAGAGCAGCCGCTTCCGGGTTGTGATGTCAGCGTCATTGTGTCCAATCCAACTCCATCGGCGTAGCATACGTAATGACGTTTATTTACTGTGTTTTCGGATGTTTTGCCATTTATGGTCTTATCCAATCCGCTTACAGCAGCATCTTCAGGTCACAACGTTATGACGTATAACGCTCAGCGTTCCCACACCATTTTGGTTGGCAATTGGTTGGTGAATATATTATGGCTATGATACTCTATGTTTTCATTAAGGAAATACTTGTTTTCATTTAATTGACATAAAGTAGGCTAAGATATCTCCTAAGCGACCTTCTAATTGCTTTTTATTATTTTAAATATTGCACAATGTTTGTGCCTTTTCCATTTCAATTTAATATTGATTTTGGCTTTCCAACATTTTTCCAAAAAATATGCCTATTTATATTCAGGTCATTTAACCTTGTATACTGTATGTCATTTATTCATTGTTTATTGTTATTATCTCCAATTTTTAAAGCTAGTGGAAAGATTATATATATCTCTTATAATGAATTATTTTATCACTTAGTTTAGTAACATATTTATCCCTTTGAGAGGATCTATAATTTATATATAAGGGTCAAATGTAAATCCCTCATTAAGCCCAAATGGTCCCTGTGCTCCAAATAGGTAAATCCACTTGCATTCCTCTTGGAGTAATCTCTTGTTAATATCTCCCCCTCTTGGTCCTCTTTTCAGGATCGAGATAACATGAAACTCTAGACATTTTGGATCTCCTTGATGGTATAAACGTGTATGTCTTGATATTTGTATATCTACAGTATTTATAATTGATGACACATGTTCAAGCACTCTTCTGCGTAGCTGCCTAATGGTCTTACCTACATATATTTTATTACATCTGCATATAATTACATATACAACGTATGAGGATAGACAGTTAATAAAGGATTTTATTGGAAATTCATGATTTGTATTGGGATTTGAGAAAGTTCTTTCTATTTTTATGTATTGGCATGCGCTGCAATTGTCGCATCTAAATAGACCTTTTGTTCTTGTTGGCCAATTTTTCTTATCCTCCGGTTGTTGAAAAAAAACTTCTTGTGAGTGAATCTCCTAAGTTATTTCCTCTTTGATAGGTAACAGTTGGTTCACTATTTAATACTGATTTTAGTGCTTCATCATTGCATAGGAGATGCCAGTGTTTTCGTAGTATTTCTTTAATTTGGAAGTTATCATTACCATATTCCATGATGCATCTAAGTTGTGTTTCCTTCTTCTCTCTTTGAACTTCATATAATAGATCTTTTCTTTCTACATATGGTAGTTTTCCGAGAAGTTTATATCCACATACAGTTGCATTAGTGAAATTATAGATCCATTTATCTCAATCATCACCTCCTCATTACCTTTCTCCATCTCTCTTCCTCTCACCATCCCCTACATACTCCTCATGTAGTGAATTTGAAATTGGCCTAGGATAGCTTAGAGGTCAAATTTTGCAAGTATATAAATACTTTAAGTAAGATCTTTGATCAATGCATTTTTTAAACTAAGTATTTCAAGTTTACTTGAACAGTGATGGAGCTGCTGATGGTGAAGTAGGTTCCCAGCACTGGGGCACCAACAGGGTAGGGGCCTCTGCCACCAGCAGCAGCATAGTATTAAGGGAGAAGGGCACATCATTATTTTTGTAAAAAACTGATTGACAATGTACATATATTTTGGGGTTTATATTAACCAGTACAAGCATCTATCTTGTATAAGGGGGGGGGGGACCTCAAAATTAATTTGTACCAGAGCCCCCAAGACACTAGCCCCACCTCTGCACTTGAACCACTTGAAGATCCATTCATTCATGCTGCACTGTAGTTATGTGATTTGTGATATCAAAAAATGTGAAATATCAGAATGACTATATACATATGTACAATCAGAAAATATGTACAATATTTATGGTGTAAAAGTATTACAAGAATTTCTTAATTTCATAAATAGTAATTAACTTTCAGCCAAACTAAAACAAATATGGATGAGAGCAGAAAGACACAGTAATTAACTATTAGATACATATATTGACAAAAAGCTGACAAACAGTTAGTGCAACTAGTTATATAATCTTATGTAATCCTAGTCAATTACGACCAACAATTATATTATCCTACCGAGAAAAAAATCTAGCTCTTATTATGCTGTGAACATTTCATTATTTAATTCATTCTGTACAGGAACTGCACCAGCTGGTCACAAAGCTGGGATTTAGGGAGTTTGCAGCTGTTCATATTAACTATACAATTTAAAAAAGTAAATATAGCTCCTTTTCACTGATTATATTGGCATACCTCTCAACCATGCGTTCGGAGGGTAGGGCCCTCTTTTTAAGTGAAAATACCTCTTTCCTTCCAAATCTCATGAATGTCTTTCTTTTGGAATTATAGTGCCATATTTAAGAACAAATCCCTAAATCCCTGCCTCAGTTCTGGTATCTCTTCAGTTATTTTCTAGCAAAAAGACAGGATTGTGTATATTTTTGGATAACATAAATATGTTTTTAGAGCAGAATACTTAGTAATACAGCTATCCAGTTATCTGTATATCAGTAAATACATATATATGTGTATTTCGCCACTTGAAATGTTAGTTTGTATAGTGCTCTTTTCTTATCTTTTATTTTTTATTTATTTGAATGAATGGTTGGCAGTTATCCTGTAATATGCATAAACCCATATTAGGACCTCAGTGTTGTTCTGTGGATCTCACTACCGTATTTCACCGCATAAACGTTGCAGATTTTAAGACTTTTTTTTGAGGGGAAAAAGTGGGGTGCAACTATTATGTGAAGCTTTTTAAACATTTTAAGCAATAAATAAAGGTTTCAACCAGGGTGCGACTATTATGTGGTGGCGACAATTATGCAGTGAAACACGGTATCTGCCTTTGTTGTTGTATATCTGTATGAGTGCTGTCTGTGTGCTGCTGTCAGTCTGTGACTCAGTGTGAGCCTACTTGTCTCTCAGTGGGACTCATTTTCCTATAGTCTGTAGTCTGTTATCTCATTGTAAGGCATTTTGTGGGCCTTCGTATGTCTGAATGCAAAAACTCTTTTGTCTTAAAGTGACTCAGTGTAGGATCCAAATATGATATAATTTAAAACTATAGGTAATAACAAGTACTTTAATAATATATTTTAATAAAAATTGTTTATTCCTACTGTAAACTAACATCAAATTTGTAATTTTGAAAGTCAATCAGTCTTTCTGACACACCCATTTTGTAAGACCATGACTATGGATTAGCCCCTGAGACATTGGGTCCATTGAGCGGAGTCTCCTGTGTCTGAGTATGACTAAGCGTTTTTTTGTGCAAGTGACTGCGCTCAAGACAACTGACACAATATCTAATAGCTAATCAGTAATTTATGGTTTCTTATTAACAAAATGTAAAAAAACTCTGTCTGTGGGTGGATCAGAAACGCTGACTGACAGCTTAAAATCACACAATTCAAAGTTAGTTACTGTAGGAAAGTGCAATTTAATGTAATTAACAATCATTGCTTTAAAAAGTGGTTTATTTTTGTGCGGTAATCTCTTTTGCATTTCTTCGTCTAATTAAAATCTACTAAATACATATGTAATTATTGTAAACGTGTATGCTGAATCTATATTAATTGCTGTTCAGTAGGATAAAGTTTACAAAAATTATATTTATCTAGCAAAACATGTGTGATTTGCGGTCCAATTAAAATGTAAGTCTTTTTCATATATCTTGTTTTTAATCTATATTTATTTCTTGTTTACTCACATTCACAAGGTTGTCAGCCACAAATTCTTGACAGAGTAAGACAGGAAAACACATACTGTACTGAGACGTGTCTTGTTCTGTCACATTGTCAAACTTCACAGATATAAGGCAATTATTTATCTCTGTAACATTTCTACTAGACTGAAGCAGCCACTGTGGAGCAGTAGACAGATAAAGACTCCTGTTAGGACAGCATATTCTTCCACCCCCTGGACACCTGATAGGGGGTAGAGCTGCAAAAAATCTTAAAATGTTCATTGTATTAAATAAACAAATACCTATTTATGACCACTATAGCTGGTATTATATAAGTGATATATACCCCACATTTTTTTATAATGAGAGACGGAATAGATGGCAACCTCATGTTCTACAAATGCCTCCGAATCCTCCTGCCGAGGTGCAAACATACTGATGTATTGGTTCTGGAAAATATCACCTTGAGTGTAATAAACAGTTTTTGTAATGGTTTGGTTTTTAGAAAAAATAATATATAATAAAATGTGTAGGCAAGAAAGGGTCAAGCGTTACATGATTCAGTGAGGACAGTGGCTTTGCTGGTGTTTTGCTTTTTCTTAAACTTATATTTTAGGTTTTTATGCATACATGTAAATAAATAAATATATAAACATAAAGGATAACAGTACAAAATAGTTAAAAGGACTCTGTCACCATAAAATCAAGGGTTTGTATTAGGTCATTCTTAACGTTCATATGTTGTGTTAAACATTTTTTTCCAAAGTGAATAATTTATGGGACATTCCATATTGTTGTGGCTGCATTTTAATGCAAATTAGTGGCTCTCATATAATAATTAGCTACTTTGATGTGATAATTAGGATTACAATCTGCTTGTCTGTCTTTGTAGTGGCCAAAGGAAAGATCCCCAATGTTATCTGTTAGTTAAACCCCTCTTCCACCCTTATCAAGTATTCGGAGCCACACATTATGCACATATACATTATGGGGAGCCTGATAGATAAGGACTAGTATTTTAAATTTGATTCAGCAAGAGTAATGAAAAACCCTGTTAAACAGAAGCTCAAAGAAGTGGCCTAGTAAACCAAATGGAGTGCAGTAAAGATAATTGCATATAAAAGTAAAAATGTAAAGGTTTATTATTTTTACTTTCTAAAAAATGTTTCCCAATATAAAGTTTAGTTAATAAAAAGACTATAATAAAAGATAATGGTCCTTTAAACATGTGCATAGTAGCCAATTGCATTAGGTTATTTTTTTAAAACATATTCATTGTCAAATTTAACATAAGAATATTAATTGTAAATAGAATATTATGGTTAATCCATGGACAATTATGTACTTAACTCACAATGGACTAACAGGAATAACAGACCTGTTAATTATAGCCTGCTATCCTACTAGTTGCAATAGTGTGTTACAAAATAATATGCTGTCCTATAGAACTTGTTTAAACTGAAATTTATACTTATTGCATTTATATAATTTTCTTCATTTTAAAAATAGTATGTATTTTGCCTCTGAATTCCAATCATTTTATTTCCGTTTTTATGGCTGTTGAGCTAAAGTCTTATCTGCAGGTCCATGTGTGCAGTATGTTTTATGTATACTGTTGACACTATAAAATTCAGCTGTTGTACACATATGCAGACTTTAATTAGAGAACTGCTCATCAAAACTTGATCAAATAAAAACTGTTATTTGGAAAACGTCCAGCAGTATGAAACATTCTTTAAAAAAAAACGGTATCAAATATGGTTACACATTGAACTGATTATTTTGAAATTGTTTGTGGATGGTAGACTTTTTATATTTTTACAATATATACATTGTTTATTAGTGGCATAAAAATATCATAAATACTAAGGTATTTACCTTATATACTCGAATATAAGCCAACCCGAGTATAAGCCTAGGCACCTATTTTACCACAAAATACTGGGAAAAATTAGTGACTCGAGTATAAGCCGAGGGTGGGAAATGCGGGGCCCCCTGTGTCTCTCTTGTGCCCTCTGTGTCCCCCTCTTGTGTGCCCTCTGTGCCCCTTTCTTTGGTCCCTCCTCTCCCTCCCCTCTGTGCCCTTTTTTGTGCCCCCCCTCTCCCACTCCCCTCTGTGCCCCTTTCTTGTGTCCCCCTCTCCCTCCCCTGTGTCTCTTCCTCCCCTTTCCCTCCCCTGTATCTCATTCCCTCCCTACCGTGTCTCTTTCCCTCCCCCTCCCTTATCATCCTCCTCATCCTCCTACCTCATCCTCCCTCCTCATCCTCCTTCCTCATCACTTCCCCCCTCTCCAATCACCCCCCTCTCCCTTTCCCCTCATTTACCCCCCTTTCCCTTTCCCCTCACATACCTCCCACCTCTCCCTTTCCCCTCACTTACCTTCATCAGCTGCTCCTCTGCGCGTCTTCTGGCTGTGTCAGGACCCGGCATATGCTAATGACGTGATGTCACATGCACGTAGAGTCATTAGCATATACCGGGTCCCGACACAGCCAGAAGACGCGCACAGGAGCTGCTGATGAAGGTAAGTGAGGGGAAAGGGGGGGGGGTGTGTGTAATTAGAGATGGTGGAAGTGATTAGAAGGAAGAATGAGGAGGGAGGATGAGGAGGATGAGGAGTGGGGAAGTGATGAGAATGAGACACGAGGGAGAGGGAGGGAAGGAGACACAGGGGAGGGAGGGATAGGGAATAGGGAAAAAGACAAAGGGAAGGGAGAGGGGGGAGGGAGAGGGCGGGGAGAGACATGAGGGGGGGAGACACAGGGGAGGGAGAGAGCAGCAGGAGCAGGGTGACTCGAGTATAAGCCGAGGGGGGCTTTTTCAGCCTTAAAAAAAGGGCTGAAAAACTCGGCTTATACTCGAGTATATACGGTAAATCATTTACAGGTAGTTTGTTCAATAATAGCAGAGAAATATGGCAAGAGTCCATTAAAAGACCAAAAGGTTTACCTGACTTAATAATCTGCCTTCTTGGAGCTAAGAGACCTGTCTACCCCATGCTACAATTCCCGTTTTTTAGTTCCTTATGCTACCTGCCAAAAGGCATATAGCCAAACAATGGAAAATAAATAATTTAATCATAATGCCAGCCATAAAAAGTTGAACTACATGAGGCTCACTCATATATTAGTAGATACAACGTTACTCTTTAAATTCCCTTAACGTGTAAAACCGTAGCCCGTAATGTAGCCCACAAGACTTACAAGCCCGTAACTGTTACGTTCCAATCACGCTATTAAATTGCATCAAAGTCCCAAAGACGCACTGGCGTTCAAGCCCATAACCCGCAAATGGAGGCAAAGACATTATGGCCTCCAAATAGGACACGCAAAGGGCTTGCAGACAATTTCTGAACACTGTAAAAGACAAACACACCAGTGGCTTTTAAAATATGGGGAAGGCATGGAAAGGCATTACAATTACTTGCACAATAATACCCTAATAAAAAATAAGCATTAAAAAAATATTTTATTTCATCATATGTTGAAATGGTCATGCATATGCCAATATGAAAAGCCATGCTGCAACATGCATAAAGCAATTAAAGACACATTACCTGATTAAATTGCAACACAAATATGTGAAACTGATGCCTTTTTAACCCTTCTTCACTCACAGAGGCTCTAATGTGGACCGGGAATATATATATGATTGCATATACATCTCACTCATTACATCTACATTGGGAAAACAAATAGTGGCCAAATTACACCGCCACATCACATGTATCAAGTACCAGGGGAACATTTTATTATTTGTTGTTCAGTCCTTAAGTCCCTGTGACTCTATGGTCTGCAGCACATTTAGCTAGGTCACTGCCTGTGCTGTTCCACAAGGTTTGCATGCCAAAGACACTGGAGAGGGTTGCCAGTTCCTCCTCTAGTGGACTATGGACCATACCCCTAACCATTAAAAACACACTGACATGGTTACAATGATATAACAAAGCTTTATTTCATACACAGAGCACAATCAGAAATGGTCAAGACTGTGCATAAATATCATGGGTGTGGTGTGGGTGGATCCCAAGGGAGCAAAAAGCTTGTGGGAAAAAGAGGAAACCTACAGGGTGTAATGTCATAGTCTAGAATAAGCATGATGCATAGCACCTACCAGGGTCACATGTGGTCACTACACCAATGCAACCAGAATCTGATGAAAGAAAGGGATCATCAGAAATCACTCCATTTAATTTAAGAAACCCTTAATGTGCATAGCACTTACAACTTGTCCAGATCTGTTCAATGAAACAGATGATTCTACCTCTGGCCTGTGTAATCCAATCCAGTTTCACACATACAGTGTGGTGACAAAACAAAATCTGAAAAAAAGTGGTCAACTAAAAGAAGGCGAAGGCGGATAAAAAAACTAACCAACATGCATGTACAGTACAATGCTAAATACTGTACCTGTAACAATATAACAACTCACCTGATTTCCAAATGCAAGCATTACTGGATGAAGTGACCTAACTCTATATGTGTGTTATTTAAACTATGTGTATTGCAAATATGTGTAATCTGTAAATATGTGTAATCAAGATTAAATGTAAAATCGCATGTAATAGAATATAAATGAACAAAACTGCTCTCTCCAAACTCTCCTACTCTCTCTCTGACTCTCAAAACTCCGGGACCTGCTTGATACTTCTAAAGAAAATACAACACAGTCAACGCATGGGCGGGTGGAACACAAATTTATAATCTCCCTCTGGCAATCATCTTCAGCTAGACCGATTTCTATTGGCTGAGAGGCCTGTGTCGCACTACGTTATACCGCAATTGGATCGTAGTGGCATCTCTGGCTCGTAAACTTGCGCCATGGTTGAATTTAATAGCTCTGTAACACTGCCCAATTTCAAGTTCGCAGCCTTTGCGGGTGTGCTGATGCCGCTACCGGCTTCAAATTTAATGGGGCTTTTAGAAACTCTGATTATGTTGAATTATAGACCTAAAATGCTTTAAATCCTTGCCTTAACTTTGTTCATATTCTAACAACATCACTTAAAAACCTCTAACCCAGGGACTGGCAGAAATACGATCAGTAACAATCCAGGATACCAACAAAAAATCACTCCAATAGGGAACAGGAACAGTAGCAAAACAGAGCAGAAAGACACAGGAGCAACTATAAGTACTACCAGTTATAGTAACCTACAACAGACACTGAGGAAAGGCAATAAATAGTCCCAGATGAGATGTGATTGGCTGATAGAAAGGCAACCAATCAGGAGACACAGCATCAAAAGCTAGGATAGGTGCTTCTGTCTAAACTATCTCTAGCAATAGCTGCTGTGGCACAAAACTGTTGCACATTTTGTTATTTGATCTGCCCTGAGATAGAACGTGGAGCTCCTTCTGACAGTTATTCAGTTTTATTTCTTTTTTTTCTCATTTCAATTTGTTTTGTAAAAAAGAAAAAAAGACACAATAGACAGACCAGTCTAAATTTACTAGAATTAACCACATTGTTAGAAAAGCACAAATGTCTCCACAATTTTATTTCTCTATAACATTGCTTTTATATATATATGTATATTTTCCTTATCTTCTGTGGTCTGAGAACATTTTCAATAAAAAATTATTGTTGGAGAAAAAAGAACAAACTTTTTTTTAGTAGAAGACATTATAGAAAAATGGCTTGAATTTTATTTGCACATATTGATGTGAATTGGGTTATGGGATAGATTTCATAAAGCAGGATTATAAAGTAGTCAACCCCTTCTGTATCACTACTTAATTGTAGTGAAGGGGCTTGTTTACCTCAATGATGTTGTGAGCCATGTAGGGTCACTTTAGATGGGCAGGTCATAGCAGAGAGGTCAGACAAATCACGATCCACTGGAGAAGGAACTAGCAATCCACTCCAGTATCTTTGCCATGAAAACCATATGGATTAGCACAACCAGAGACAGAAGATGTGTCTGGTGTGCTGCTGCCCATATGTTAACGGAGAGTTTGACACCCCTGAATGACTGAACAACAACAACAAAAACAACCACTCTAATCAAAAATGTAAAATGGCCCTATATTGAATAACTACACTTTACAATAAACATGTTTTAGATTGTAAACAAAATAATATAGCCTCTTATTTATAATTTTTATAAGCAATTATGCTACTGTGATTTTAGATTCATATCTGGAGCTACCTATGATTCATAGGATAATTACTAGGTTTGATTTGCCTACATAATTTATAAAGCTATATTTGTATATGTAACTTAAAGTATTCAAATGTGTTGTATATTGGAAACACGAAGGGCAATGGTCAACCCAAATGACAAATTATGTACGTTAATGTATTTTTTATTTATCTTGCTTAACATACAACAGTAACATAAATATATATATATATATATATATATATATATATATATATATATATATATATATAAAATACCTTATAAACATTAAAGCACATTACTAGTGATCAATACTTGCACTAGAACAAAGAAAAAAATAAATGATATACATATATATATAAACACATATATAGAAAGTCTATGACCTGTATTGTTTATCATTTTTATAAAACCAAAAACTATTATAAGGAATGAATCTATGAATACTTATATGCAAATATATTAAGACATGCTAATGTGGCTGTAAAAATAAATATAGCCTAGATAAAAATGTTTTTTTAAAAAATTAAAATCTGCATTTACCAGCTTTGAGGTTATATGCTAGGACAGCATTTTAGAGCTTCATTTTGTCGCCACTGTCAGAGCTGGCTACAGAGAATAAACACTCTTGAAATTCTTAGGGCCAAGTGCAAATGTAGAATAAAAAATGCAAATACAAACAGAGATAAACAACCTTCTTTGGCTCAGAGCCATTTTTCGGTCATCAGCTGTAATGTCACTAAAAAGACTGAAAGTGCAGGGTTTACATGTTTTTATTTATTTTATTGCAGTCTAGTATTCTTTAACCCGTCCAGCATTTTAACCAAAAGAACTATGTTAATTCTAAAATGTAGGATTATTTCACAATAGTATTATTATATTTTTTGAGCACATGCAGATTCTGTAGTGCTTTAATGGAGTATAAAAACATGTTCTGGTCTCTTCACAAATGAAGCTAAGGTCTGTTTTACCATAGAATGGAAAATACATGTGAAGTAAACAGTTTTGAGGAAATACCATTTAATTTCCTGCAGTGTTTTCCCATTTTGTGTATCAAAAATGACATCTGATCCTTCTCATGCATGTCTACAGCATTTGGTTTGGACAGTTTAGGAAAGACGCCTGCCAAACTCCATCTGTATCTAGCTATGAAGACTGCAAACAAGAAAAAATCTTAATGTTATGTGTGCACATTTTCTCCGATAAGCACAGTATGTATCCTGTCTGTGACAGCATCATTTCTAAAATAGAGAATTAGTTGAGTGGGTGTATTAAACACCTGATCTTACTTATGAAGGGTTAAAACATAGTTCTACTGGCTGGTTTATATTAGAAACTTACTCATTTAAAAAAAAGTCCATTTTATGTTAAAGACGCACTGAAATTGTTTAAAATAGATCTTTATAAGTACATAGCTTACTTTAGATTGTAACCTTTCTGGGGTAGGGACCACAATGGACTGTCTCAAGTTGTTAAGCTTCCTATAGTGTTGTCTTTGTATTTTCTCAGCACATTATCATTTGCTCTGTCACTGTGTTTTCTGTAGCATTGTTATTTTACAGGACTCTTATAAAGATGGTTACATGAGAGAGAAGAGAGGACTAGGTGAGATATGTTATATTGACAGAGTGATTACTGTGTACAGCAAATCCACAAAAAGCAATATCAACAAACAAGAATAAATTAATAATGTTCCACAATAGACTATATAGTTCCAACATTCAATACCTGCCGCCTTGGGCCTAAATAAATCATTATCCTAGGGATACACTGTCTAACACACGTAACATTCATTTTACCCACACTGTCATTACTTATTAACACATTTCTGTCTTGCACAAACATTATCACTTGTTTTTTTTTTGTATAACTCTGTTTTATGCACGTTTTTTATGTAGTGCACAATTAGTTTGGATTCTACAATGAGGTCACATACCATCCACAATATTCCGTAGCACTATGATAAAAACAGTATATATAGGATAGAATTGAGCAAGAGATTAGACACTTTTATTTCTTATGTTATATGAGAAGACATTTGCTGGCTAGACACATGAAAATCATATGTTTTTGTAAGACAAACCTTCTAGCCTTCAGACTAATATATGATGAGAGAATTATCATCAATTAACAGTGTGAATATACCAAAGATAATGAACGGGCTGTATACCTCGCCAGGCCTCCTGGGATTGGTAGGAGGGCCACGTGACCTGGCAGGTCCAGGAGTATGGGAGAGAAGGGGTGGCTAGATGGGAGACAGTAATAGGAGTTGGCGCCATTTGGCCATTATGTCCGCAGCTAGCCAAGTAATTAGATGGTCTGGGTATAAGCTCCAGGTTTTTCTTTACTTGCTGTCCTTCTGTCCCTTCACCCTCTTTCCCCATCGGAAGTGCAGATAGTGGGAGCCTGGAGTGAGGCGGAGGCCAGAGCTGCGGCTAAAGCACAGGCGCTGTAGGGCATCCCTGGACAGTCACCCGGGATCCGGACGGCACACAGGGCCATCGGGGGGCATCGAGGTCCCAGGGTGATCATGGGATATTGTGGGTATGCCACACAGTGCGTGGGCGCTTGGCTGTCCGCAGAGAGCCAGAAAGAGAGGAAGCCTGGCAATGTCTGGAGGTCAGGGTAGGAGTGGGGGCTGCCTGGAGGTCCGGCTGGAGCAGTGGCAGATGGCAAGCAGCATTGGGTGCAGCTTAAGGTGAGGCTCCCGGGCAGGTGAGGCATCACCCCCACCTCACATTGCCCGTTTGGCTCGTCAAGGGGTTTGGCCGGTATCCAGGCCGTCGTCGGGTGCGACGAGGTCCTCTTCCCCTCCCCCCATTTCTTAACCAATTGCAGCCTTTGGCTGGTGCAGGAAGATTGGTGAGGGATGGGATTGGAAGCTGCCAGGCATTGGACTGGCAGCTGCTCAGGGACCAGGGGGCTGGGCTGACGACGCTGCTTGGTGAACGTGTAGCATGCTGGGACCGGGCACCTGGCCTGCTGGCATGTGGGTGTAGGGCTTTAGTGCACTGCGTCGGTTTACACCGGCGCAGGGGGAGTTGCTCGAGGCTGCTGCCGGTGTCTACAGGTGGCTGTGGGGGTATGCTGGAGTTCCTCAGGTTCAAGAGAGGTGGGGGTACAGTATTACGCGGAAAGGTTTCCCAGCCGGTGTATTATCCAACTTTAGCTTTGTAAAAAAGCTGTGTAAAACAGCAGGCATAAGCTAAAGGAAGCCAGTATTAAGAGGAGGCTAGAAGAGCCAGGTATTCGAGGGTACATGGGCCCCTCATGAATTGCACATCAGTCCCATAAAAATGAAGCACTTGTAGTCAGCGGGGGGACCCGGAACGGCTTCAGGCATAGAAAAGGGCAGAGTTACAGTGTTTTAACAAAACAATTAGAGCTTTGGTAGCCGCAAGTTACGAGCTTGGGTCAATAGCCATTAGCCCAGGCGGGGCGGCATATATAATTCCAAGTCTATGGGTGTAAGCACGGGGGGCGGCCGGGCCCGTTACACATGCTGGCTAGTGGCTCGGGTCTGGCTGGTGGCAGATGCTCATACATACACAATGTCGGTTTTGATGGCCGGTCCTATGGTGTTATAATTTTAGGTCTCCGGTAGGTCCTGGGAGGGTCATCAAGTGAAGTGCGTAGTCACGTCGTAGAAATCTGCTGCCCATTCGGGGGGTAGACAGTTCTCCATAATACTAATTGTGTATTTCAGTAAAGAATGCACAGCGGGCATTGGTGGGTGCTGCAATGTGCGGGGGCGGTGGTTATTCACCTGGTAAGGGTTTCACCCTGGCCCCGTGGTAAGGGTCAGGCAGTGTGTGCCCTATTTGGGGTGTGGTTTCTGGGTTGGTCGGATATCCCTCGGAGCATTGCATTGCTATGGGCAGAAAATAGGGGAAGTCAAATTTTCTCCACGTTCCAGCCTGCCCAGGGTGTCATAGTTGGTTACGATTGGGCGCAGTACCGGTAATGAAGCTTATTGTTTTAAAAGATTACAGGTCCCAGGTTTCAAGACAGGTGACTAACTGGTCCTGGTAATGGTGCACATAAAAATTGATGGCCTAATGGGAAGGATGGTTTGGTGTGCCCAGTGCTCGCGTTGGTCCGCAAGTGGAATGGGCAAAGATGAGATTTCTCGGTTAAGGTCGGGAGGAGGGTTCGCCGTAGGTGGGACGGCGGGAGGAGCCGTGGCTTATCAAAACGGACCGGGACAATAGGACCTGACGTAGGAAGTATCGTGATTACAAGTGGAGCAAGGTGTCACAGGAGGTATGGCAAAGGGATGGAGGGTAAGTGGTAGCCCAAGGGCCGGAGATACCACTGTGTGGAAAGAGGTCTGTGGAAAGCATGAGGCCTTGTGGTTACATAGTTACATAGGTTGGCGTAAACAGACAAGGCATTGGTGACCTCAGGTGTTTGGTTGTGGGATCCTAAGGTGATCAGGTGATCATGTGGCGGCGGTGGTCTGAGGGGAACCAGGTGAAAAAGGGAGGTAGTTACAGTGTCTGAGGTACACTGATTGCTCTCCTTTTGTGGTAATACGGTTCTTGGACCTCAACGCGTGATTTGGTTGGTTCTGTTCCTTACGGGGAAAAGGTGGTTACCTATGAGGATGATTCTGCAACCTTGTGACGTGTGATCAAAACTGGGTACACTCTGTGGTGGAACATGGTACCCACTGGTTTTGTGCATGAGCAGACACTGTAACAGACCGACGGGCCGTGTTGCCCCGGGGCTTGGAGAAGGGAAAGTCGTAGTATTTGATGGTGGACCTTGGGATATTTGAACA